>JAVGWX010000001.1:16981332-17479679 GCA_036924085.1 Ariolimax columbianus
ACACTATAACTTCACCAGCTGAAAATTTCACTTACATTAAAAGTTATACTCATGATATATAATTTCTGTCTCAGCAGACACTATAACTTCACCAGCTGAAAATTTCACTTACATTAAAAGTTATACTCATGATATATAATTTCTGTCTCAGCAGACACTATAACTTCACCAGCTGAAAATTTCACTTTTACATTAAAAGTTATACTCATGATATATAATTTCTGTCTCAGCAGACACTATAACTTCACCAGCTGAAATTTCACTTACATTAAAAGTTATACTCATGATATATAATTTCTGTCTCAGCAGACACTATAACTTCACCAGCTGAAAATTTCACTTACATTAAAAGTTATACTCATGATATATAATTTCTGTCTCAGCAGACACTATAACTTCACCAGCTGAAAATTTCACTTACATTAAAAGTTATACTCATGATATATAATTTCTGTCTCAGCAGACACTATAACTTCACCAGCTGAAAATTTCACTTACATTAAAAGTTATACTCATGATATATAATTTCTGTCTCAGCAGACCACTATAACTTCACCAGCTGAAAATTTCACTTACATTAAAAGTTATACTCATGATATATAATTTCTGTCTCAGCAGACACTATAACTTCACCAGCTGAAAATTTCACTTACATTAAAAGTTATACTCATGATATATAATTTCTGTCTCAGCAGACACTATAACTTCACCAGCTGAAAATTTCACTTACATTAAAAGTTATACTCATGATATATAATTTCTGTCTCAGCAGACACTATAACTTCACCAGCTGAAAATTTCACTTACATTAAAAGTTATACTCATGATATATAATTTCTGTCTCAGCAGACACTATAACTTCACCAGCTGAAAATTTCACTTACATTAAAAGTTATACTCATGATATATAATTTCTGTCTCAGCAGACACTATAACTTCACCAGCTGAAAATTTCACTTACATTAAAAGTTATACTCATGATATATAATTTCTGTCTCAGCAGACACTATAACTTCACCAGCTGAAAATTTCACTTACATTAAAAGTTATACTCATGATATATAATTTCTGTCTCAGCAGACACTATAACTTCACCAGCTGAAAATTTCACTTACATTAAAAGTTATACTCATGATATATAATTTCTGTCTCAGCAGACACTATAACTTCACCAGCTGAAAATTTCACTTACATTAAAAGTTATACTCATGATATATAATTTCTGTCTCAGCAGACACTATAACTTCACCAGCTGAAAATTTCACTTACATTAAAAGTTATACTCATGATATATAATTTCTGTCTCAGCAGACACTATAACTTCACCAGCTGAAAATTTCACTTACATTAAAAGTTATACTCATGATATATAATTTCTGTCTCAGCAGACACTATAACTTCACCAGCTGAAAATTTCACTTACATTAAAAGTTATACTCATGATATATAATTTCTGTCTCAGCAGACACTATAACTTCACCAGCTGAAAATTTCACTTACATTAAAAGTTATACTCATGATATATAATTTCTGTCTCAGCAGACACTATAACTTCACCAGCTGAAAATTTCACTTACATTAAAAGTTATACTCATGATATATAATTTCTGTCTCAGCAGACACTATAACTTCACCAGCTGAAAATTTCACTTACATTAAAAGTTATACTCATGATATATAATTTCTGTCTCAGCAGACACTATAACTTCACCAGCTGAAAATTTCACTTACATTAAAAGTTATACTCATGATATATAATTTCTGTCTCAGCAGACACTATAACTTCACCAGCTGAAAATTTCACTTACATTAAAAGTTATACTCATGATATATAATTTCTGTCTCAGCAGACACTATAACTTCACCAGCTGAAAATTTCACTTACATTAAAAGTTATACTCATGATATATAATTTCTGTCTCAGCAGACACTATAACTTCACCAGCTGAAAATTTCACTTACATTAAAAGTTATACTCATGATATATAATTTCTGTCTCAGCAGACACTATAACTTCACCAGCTGAAAATTTCACTTACATTAAAAGTTATACTCATGATATATAATTTCTGTCTCAGCAGACACTATAACTTCACCAGCTGAAAATTTCACTTACATTAAAGTTATACTCATGATATATAATTTCTGTCTCAGCAGACACTATAACTTCACCAGCTGAAAATTTCACTTACATTAAAAGTTATACTCATGATATATAATTTCTGTCTCAGCAGACACTATAACTTCACCAGCTGAAAATTTCACTTACATTAAAAGTTATACTCATGATATATAATTTCTGTCTCAGCAGACACTATAACTTCACCAGCTGAAAATTTCACTTACATTAAAAGTTATACTCATGATATATAATTTCTGTCTCAGCAGACACTATAACTTCACCAGCTGAAAATTTCACTTACATTAAAAGTTATACTCATGATATATAATTTCTGTCTCAGCAGACACTATAACTTCACCAGCTGAAAATTTCACTTACATTAAAAGTTATACTCATGATATATAATTTCTGTCTCAGCAGACACTATAACTTCACCAGCTGAAAATTTCACTTACATTAAAAGTTATACTCATGATATATAATTTCTGTCTCAGCAGACACTATAACTTCACCAGCTGAAAATTTCACTTACATTAAAAGTTATACTCATGATATATAATTTCTGTCTCAGCAGACACTATAACTTCACCAGCTGAAAATTTCACTTACATTAAAGTTATACTCATGATATATAATTTCTGTCTCAGCAGACACTATAACTTCACCAGCTGAAAATTTCACTTACATTAAAAGTTATACTCATGATATATAATTTCTGTCTCAGCAGACACTATAACTTCACCAGCTGAAAATTTCACTTACATTAAAAGTTATACTCATGATATATAATTTCTGTCTCAGCAGACACTATAACTTCACCAGCTGAAAATTTCACTTACATTAAAAGTTATACTCATGATATATAATTTCTGTCTCAGCAGACACTATAACTTCACCAGCTGAAAATTTCACTTACATTAAAAGTTATACTCATGATATATAATTTCTGTCTCAGCAGACACTATAACTTCACCAGCTGAAAATTTCACTTACATTAAAAGTTATACTCATGATATATAATTTCTGTCTCAGCAGACACTATAACTTCACCAGCTGAAAATTTCACTTACATTAAAAGTTATACTCATGATATATAATTTCTGTCTCAGCAGACACTATAACTTCACCAGCTGAAAATTTCACTTACATTAAAAGTTATACTCATGATATATAATTTCTGTCTCAGCAGACACTATAACTTCACCAGCTGAAAATTTCACTTACATTAAAAGTTATACTCATGATATATAATTTCTGTCTCAGCAGACACTATAACTTCACCAGCTGAAAATTTCACTTACATTAAAAGTTATACTCATGATATATAATTTCTGTCTCAGCAGACACTATAACTTCACCAGCTGAAAATTTCACTTACATTAAAAGTTATACTCATGATATATAATTTCTGTCTCAGCAGACACTATAACTTCACCAGCTGAAAATTTCACTTACATTAAAAGTTATACTCATGATATATAATTTCTGTCTCAGCAGACACTATAACTTCACCAGCTGAAAATTTCACTTACATTAAAAGTTATACTCATGATATATAATTTCTGTCTCAGCAGACACTATAACTTCACCAGCTGAAAATTTCACTTACATTAAAAGTTATACTCATGATATATAATTTCTGTCTCAGCAGACACTATAACTTCACCAGCTGAAAATTTCACTTACATTAAAAGTTATACTCATGATATATAATTTCTGTCTCAGCAGACACTATAACTTCACCAGCTGAAAATTTCACTTACATTAAAAGTTATACTCATGATATATAATTTCTGTCTCAGCAGACACTATAACTTCACCAGCTGAAAATTTCACTTACATTAAAAGTTATACTCATGATATATAATTTCTGTCTCAGCAGACACTATAACTTCACCAGCTGAAAATTTCACTTACATTAAAAGTTATACTCATGATATATAATTTCTGTCTCAGCAGACACTATAACTTCACCAGCTGAAAATTTCACTTACATTAAAAGTTATACTCATGATATATAATTTCTGTCTCAGCAGACACTATAACTTCACCAGCTGAAAATTTCACTTACATTAAAAGTTATACTCATGATATATAATTTCTGTCTCAGCAGACACTATAACTTCACCAGCTGAAAATTTCACTTACATTAAAAGTTATACTCATGATATATAATTTCTGTCTCAGCAGACACTATAACTTCACCAGCTGAAAATTTCACTTACATTAAAAGTTATACTCATGATATATAATTTCTGTCTCAGCAGACACTATAACTTCACCAGCTGAAAATTTCACTTACATTAAAAGTTATACTCATGATATATAATTTCTGTCTCAGCAGACACTATAACTTCACCAGCTGAAAATTTCACTTACATTAAAAGTTATACTCATGATATATAATTTCTGTCTCAGCAGACACTATAACTTCACCAGCTGAAAATTTCACTTACATTAAAAGTTATACTCATGATATATAATTTCTGTCTCAGCAGACACTATAACTTCACCAGCTGAAAATTTCACTTACATTAAAAGTTATACTCATGATATATAATTTCTGTCTCAGCAGACACTATAACTTCACCAGCTGAAAATTTCACTTACATTAAAAGTTATACTCATGATATATAATTTCTGTCTCAGCAGACACTATAACTTCACCAGCTGAAAATTTCACTTACATTAAAAGTTATACTCATGATATATAATTTCTGTCTCAGCAGACACTATAACTTCACCAGCTGAAAATTTCACTTACATTAAAAGTTATACTCATGATATATAATTTCTGTCTCAGCAGACACTATAACTTCACCAGCTGAAAATTTCACTTACATTAAAAGTTATACTCATGATATATAATTTCTGTCTCAGCAGACACTATAACTTCACCAGCTGAAAATTTCACTTACATTAAAAGTTATACTCATGATATATAATTTCTGTCTCAGCAGACACTATAACTTCACCAGCTGAAAATTTCACTTACATTAAAAGTTATACTCATGATATATAATTTCTGTCTCAGCAGACACTATAACTTCACCAGCTGAAAATTTCACTTACATTAAAAGTTATACTCATGATATATAATTTCTGTCTCAGCAGACACTATAACTTCACCAGCTGAAAATTTCACTTACATTAAAAGTTATACTCATGATATATAATTTCTGTCTCAGCAGACACTATAACTTCACCAGCTGAAAATTTCACTTACATTAAAAGTTATACTCATGATATATAATTTCTGTCTCAGCAGACACTATAACTTCACCAGCTGAAAATTTCACTTACATTAAAAGTTATACTCATGATATATAATTTCTGTCTCAGCAGACACTAT
Organism: Ariolimax columbianus; assembly: GCA_036924085.1. Taxonomy (NCBI): domain Eukaryota; kingdom Metazoa; phylum Mollusca; class Gastropoda; order Stylommatophora; family Arionidae; genus Ariolimax; species Ariolimax columbianus. Next base: position 16,986,807 of record JAVGWX010000001.1, read on the forward strand.
AACTTCACCAGCTGAAAATTTCACTTACATTAAAAGTTATACTCATGATATATAATTTCTGTCTCAGCAGACACTATAACTTCACCAGCTGAAAATTTCACTTACATTAAAAGTTATACTCATGATATATAATTTCTGTCTCAGCAGACACTATAACTTCACCAGCTGAAAATTTCACTTACATTAAAAGTTATACTCATGATATATAATTTCTGTCTCAGCAGACACTATAACTTCACCAGCTGAAAATTTCACTTACATTAAAAGTTATACTCATGATATATAATTTCTGTCTCAGCAGACACTATAACTTCACCAGCTGAAAATTTCACTTACATTAAAAGTTATACTCATGATATATAATTTCTGTCTCAGCAGACACTATAACTTCACCAGCTGAAAATTTCACTTACATTAAAAGTTATACTCATGATATATAATTTCTGTCTCAGCAGACACTATAACTTCACCAGCTGAAAATTTCACTTACATTAAAAGTTATACTCATGATATATAATTTCTGTCTCAGCAGACACTATAACTTCACCAGCTGAAAATTTCACTTACATTAAAAGTTATACTCATGATATATAATTTCTGTCTCAGCAGACACTATAACTTCACCAGCTGAAAATTTCACTTACATTAAAAGTTATACTCATGATATATAATTTCTGTCTCAGCAGACACTATAACTTCACCAGCTGAAAATTTCACTTACATTAAAAGTTATACTCATGATATATAATTTCTGTCTCAGCAGACACTATAACTTCACCAGCTGAAAATTTCACTTACATTAAAAGTTATACTCATGATATATAATTTCTGTCTCAGCAGACACTATAACTTCACCAGCTGAAAATTTCACTTACATTAAAAGTTATACTCATGATATATAATTTCTGTCTCAGCAGACACTATAACTTCACCAGCTGAAAATTTCACTTACATTAAAAGTTATACTCATGATATATAATTTCTGTCTCAGCAGACACTATAACTTCACCAGCTGAAAATTTCACTTACATTAAAAGTTATACTCATGATATATAATTTCTGTCTCAGCAGACACTATAACTTCACCAGCTGAAAATTTCACTTACATTAAAAGTTATACTCATGATATATAATTTCTGTCTCAGCAGACACTATAACTTCACCAGCTGAAAATTTCACTTACATTAAAAGTTATACTCATGATATATAATTTCTGTCTCAGCAGACACTATAACTTCACCAGCTGAAAATTTCACTTACATTAAAAGTTATACTCATGATATATAATTTCTGTCTCAGCAGACACTATAACTTCACCAGCTGAAAATTTCACTTACATTAAAAGTTATACTCATGATATATAATTTCTGTCTCAGCAGACACTATAACTTCACCAGCTGAAAATTTCACTTACATTAAAAGTTATACTCATGATATATAATTTCTGTCTCAGCAGACACTATAACTTCACCAGCTGAAAATTTCACTTACATTAAAAGTTATACTCATGATATATAATTTCTGTCTCAGCAGACACTATAACTTCACCAGCTGAAAATTTCACTTACATTAAAAGTTATACTCATGATATATAATTTCTGTCTCAGCAGACACTATAACTTCACCAGCTGAAAATTTCACTTACATTAAAAGTTATACTCATGATATATAATTTCTGTCTCAGCAGACACTATAACTTCACCAGCTGAAAATTTCACTTACATTAAAAGTTATACTCATGATATATAATTTCTGTCTCAGCAGACACTATAACTTCACCAGCTGAAAATTTCACTTACATTAAAAGTTATACTCATGATATATAATTTCTGTCTCAGCAGACACTATAACTTCACCAGCTGAAAATTTCACTTACATTAAAAGTTATACTCATGATATATAATTTCTGTCTCAGCAGACACTATAACTTCACCAGCTGAAAATTTCACTTACATTAAAAGTTATACTCATGATATATAATTTCTGTCTCAGCAGACACTATAACTTCACCAGCTGAAAATTTCACTTACATTAAAAGTTATACTCATGATATATAATTTCTGTCTCAGCAGACACTATAACTTCACCAGCTGAAAATTTCACTTACATTAAAAGTTATACTCATGATATATAATTTCTGTCTCAGCAGACACTATAACTTCACCAGCTGAAAATTTCACTTACATTAAAAGTTATACTCATGATATATAATTTCTGTCTCAGCAGACACTATAACTTCACCAGCTGAAAATTTCACTTACATTAAAAGTTATACTCATGATATATAATTTCTGTCTCAGCAGACACTATAACTTCACCAGCTGAAAATTTCACTTACATTAAAAGTTATACTCATGATATATAATTTCTGTCTCAGCAGACACTATAACTTCACCAGCTGAAAATTTCACTTACATTAAAAGTTATACTCATGATATATAATTTCTGTCTCAGCAGACACTATAACTTCACCAGCTGAAAATTTCACTTACATTAAAAGTTATACTCATGATATATAATTTCTGTCTCAGCAGACACTATAACTTCACCAGCTGAAAATTTCACTTACATTAAAAGTTATACTCATGATATATAATTTCTGTCTCAGCAGACACTATAACTTCACCAGCTGAAAATTTCACTTACATTAAAAGTTATACTCATGATATATAATTTCTGTCTCAGCAGACACTATAACTTCACCAGCTGAAAATTTCACTTACATTAAAAGTTATACTCATGATATATAATTTCTGTCTCAGCAGACACTATAACTTCACCAGCTGAAAATTTCACTTACATTAAAAGTTATACTCATGATATATAATTTCTGTCTCAGCAGACACTATAACTTCACCAGCTGAAAATTTCACTTACATTAAAAGTTATACTCATGATATATAATTTCTGTCTCAGCAGACACTATAACTTCACCAGCTGAAAATTTCACTTACATTAAAAGTTATACTCATGATATATAATTTCTGTCTCAGCAGACACTATAACTTCACCAGCTGAAAATTTCACTTACATTAAAAGTTATACTCATGATATATAATTTCTGTCTCAGCAGACACTATAACTTCACCAGCTGAAAATTTCACTTACATTAAAAGTTATACTCATGATATATAATTTCTGTCTCAGCAGACACTATAACTTCACCAGCTGAAAATTTCACTTACATTAAAAGTTATACTCATGATATATAATTTCTGTCTCAGCAGACACTATAACTTCACCAGCTGAAAATTTCACTTACATTAAAAGTTATACTCATGATATATAATTTCTGTCTCAGCAGACACTATAACTTCACCAGCTGAAAATTTCACTTACATTAAAAGTTATACTCATGATATATAATTTCTGTCTCAGCAGACACTATAACTTCACCAGCTGAAAATTTCACTTACATTAAAAGTTATACTCATGATATATAATTTCTGTCTCAGCAGACACTATAACTTCACCAGCTGAAAATTTCACTTACATTAAAAGTTATACTCATGATATATAATTTCTGTCTCAGCAGACACTATAACTTCACCAGCTGAAAATTTCACTTACATTAAAAGTTATACTCATGATATATAATTTCTGTCTCAGCAGACACTATAACTTCACCAGCTGAAAATTTCACTTACATTAAAAGTTATACTCATGATATATAATTTCTGTCTCAGCAGACACTATAACTTCACCAGCTGAAAATTTCACTTACATTAAAAGTTATACTCATGATATATAATTTCTGTCTCAGCAGACACTATAACTTCACCAGCTGAAAATTTCACTTACATTAAAAGTTATACTCATGATATATAATTTCTGTCTCAGCAGACACTATAACTTCACCAGCTGAAAATTTCACTTACATTAAAAGTTATACTCATGATATATAATTTCTGTCTCAGCAGACACTATAACTTCACCAGCTGAAAATTTCACTTACATTAAAAGTTATACTCATGATATATAATTTCTGTCTCAGCAGACACTATAACTTCACCAGCTGAAAATTTCACTTACATTAAAAGTTATACTCATGATATATAATTTCTGTCTCAGCAGACACTATAACTTCACCAGCTGAAAATTTCACTTACATTAAAAGTTATACTCATGATATATAATTTCTGTCTCAGCAGACACTATAACTTCACCAGCTGAAAATTTCACTTACATTAAAAGTTATACTCATGATATATAATTTCTGTCTCAGCAGACACTATAACTTCACCAGCTGAAAATTTCACTTACATTAAAAGTTATACTCATGATATATAATTTCTGTCTCAGCAGACACTATAACTTCACCAGCTGAAAATTTCACTTACATTAAAAGTTATACTCATGATATATAATTTCTGTCTCAGCAGACACTATAACTTCACCAGCTGAAAATTTCACTTACATTAAAAGTTATACTCATGATATATAATTTCTGTCTCAGCAGACACTATAACTTCACCAGCTGAAAATTTCACTTACATTAAAAGTTATACTCATGATATATAATTTCTGTCTCAGCAGACACTATAACTTCACCAGCTGAAAATTTCACTTACATTAAAAGTTATACTCATGATATATAATTTCTGTCTCAGCAGACACTATAACTTCACCAGCTGAAAATTTCACTTACATTAAAAGTTATACTCATGATATATAATTTCTGTCTCAGCAGACACTATAACTTCACCAGCTGAAAATTTCACTTACATTAAAAGTTATACTCATGATATATAATTTCTGTCTCAGCAGACACTATAACTTCACCAGCTGAAAATTTCACTTACATTAAAAGTTATACTCATGATATATAATTTCTGTCTCAGCAGACACTATAACTTCACCAGCTGAAAATTTCACTTACATTAAAAGTTATACTCATGATATATAATTTCTGTCTCAGCAGACACTATAACTTCACCAGCTGAAAATTTCACTTACATTAAAAGTTATACTCATGATATATAATTTCTGTCTCAGCAGACACTATAACTTCACCAGCTGAAAATTTCACTTACATTAAAAGTTATACTCATGATATATAATTTCTGTCTCAGCAGACACTATAACTTCACCAGCTGAAAATTTCACTTACATTAAAAGTTATACTCATGATATATAATTTCTGTCTCAGCAGACACTATAACTTCACCAGCTGAAAATTTCACTTACATTAAAAGTTATACTCATGATATATAATTTCTGTCTCAGCAGACACTATAACTTCACCAGCTGAAAATTTCACTTACATTAAAAGTTATACTCATGATATATAATTTCTGTCTCAGCAGACACTATAACTTCACCAGCTGAAAATTTCACTTACATTAAAAGTTATACTCATGATATATAATTTCTGTCTCAGCAGACACTATAACTTCACCAGCTGAAAATTTCACTTACATTAAAAGTTATACTCATGATATATAATTTCTGTCTCAGCAGACACTATAACTTCACCAGCTGAAAATTTCACTTACATTAAAAGTTATACTCATGATATATAATTTCTGTCTCAGCAGACACTATAACTTCACCAGCTGAAAATTTCACTTACATTAAAAGTTATACTCATGATATATAATTTCTGTCTCAGCAGACACTATAACTTCACCAGCTGAAAATTTCACTTACATTAAAAGTTATACTCATGATATATAATTTCTGTCTCAGCAGACACTATAACTTCACCAGCTGAAAATTTCACTTACATTAAAAGTTATACTCATGATATATAATTTCTGTCTCAGCAGACACTATAACTTCACCAGCTGAAAATTTCACTTACATTAAAAGTTATACTCATGATATATAATTTCTGTCTCAGCAGACACTATAACTTCACCAGCTGAAAATTTCACTTACATTAAAAGTTATACTCATGATATATAATTTCTGTCTCAGCAGACACTATAACTTCACCAGCTGAAAATTTCACTTACATTAAAAGTTATACTCATGATATATAATTTCTGTCTCAGCAGACACTATAACTTCACCAGCTGAAAATTTCACTTACATTAAAAGTTATACTCATGATATATAATTTCTGTCTCAGCAGACACTATAACTTCACCAGCTGAAAATTTCACTTACATTAAAAGTTATACTCATGATATATAATTTCTGTCTCAGCAGACACTATAACTTCACCAGCTGAAAATTTCACTTACATTAAAAGTTATACTCATGATATATAATTTCTGTCTCAGCAGACACTATAACTTCACCAGCTGAAAATTTCACTTACATTAAAAGTTATACTCATGATATATAATTTCTGTCTCAGCAGACACTATAACTTCACCAGCTGAAAATTTCACTTACATTAAAAGTTATACTCATGATATATAATTTCTGTCTCAGCAGACACTATAACTTCACCAGCTGAAAATTTCACTTACATTAAAAGTTATACTCATGATATATAATTTCTGTCTCAGCAGACACTATAACTTCACCAGCTGAAAATTTCACTTACATTAAAAGTTATACTCATGATATATAATTTCTGTCTCAGCAGACACTATAACTTCACCAGCTGAAAATTTCACTTACATTAAAAGTTATACTCATGATATATAATTTCTGTCTCAGCAGACACTATAACTTCACCAGCTGAAAATTTCACTTACATTAAAAGTTATACTCATGATATATAATTTCTGTCTCAGCAGACACTATAACTTCACCAGCTGAAAATTTCACTTACATTAAAAGTTATACTCATGATATATAATTTCTGTCTCAGCAGACACTATAACTTCACCAGCTGAAAATTTCACTTACATTAAAAGTTATACTCATGATATATAATTTCTGTCTCAGCAGACACTATAACTTCACCAGCTGAAAATTTCACTTACATTAAAAGTTATACTCATGATATATAATTTCTGTCTCAGCAGACACTATAACTTCACCAGCTGAAAATTTCACTTACATTAAAAGTTATACTCATGATATATAATTTCTGTCTCAGCAGACACTATAACTTCACCAGCTGAAAATTTCACTTACATTAAAAGTTATACTCATGATATATAATTTCTGTCTCAGCAGACACTATAACTTCACCAGCTGAAAATTTCACTTACATTAAAAGTTATACTCATGATATATAATTTCTGTCTCAGCAGACACTATAACTTCACCAGCTGAAAATTTCACTTACATTAAAAGTTATACTCATGATATATAATTTCTGTCTCAGCAGACACTATAACTTCACCAGCTGAAAATTTCACTTACATTAAAAGTTATACTCATGATATATAATTTCTGTCTCAGCAGACACTATAACTTCACCAGCTGAAAATTTCACTTACATTAAAAGTTATACTCATGATATATAATTTCTGTCTCAGCAGACACTATAACTTCACCAGCTGAAAATTTCACTTACATTAAAAGTTATACTCATGATATATAATTTCTGTCTCAGCAGACACTATAACTTCACCAGCTGAAAATTTCACTTACATTAAAAGTTATACTCATGATATATAATTTCTGTCTCAGCAGACACTATAACTTCACCAGCTGAAAATTTCACTTACATTAAAAGTTATACTCATGATATATAATTTCTGTCTCAGCAGACACTATAACTTCACCAGCTGAAAATTTCACTTACATTAAAAGTTATACTCATGATATATAATTTCTGTCTCAGCAGACACTATAACTTCACCAGCTGAAAATTTCACTTACATTAAAAGTTATACTCATGATATATAATTTCTGTCTCAGCAGACACTATAACTTCACCAGCTGAAAATTTCACTTACATTAAAAGTTATACTCATGATATATAATTTCTGTCTCAGCAGACACTATAACTTCACCAGCTGAAAATTTCACTTACATTAAAAGTTATACTCATGATATATAATTTCTGTCTCAGCAGACACTATAACTTCACCAGCTGAAAATTTCACTTACATTAAAAGTTATACTCATGATATATAATTTCTGTCTCAGCAGACACTATAACTTCACCAGCTGAAAATTTCACTTACATTAAAAGTTATACTCATGATATATAATTTCTGTCTCAGCAGACACTATAACTTCACCAGCTGAAAATTTCACTTACATTAAAAGTTATACTCATGATATATAATTTCTGTCTCAGCAGACACTATAACTTCACCAGCTGAAAATTTCACTTACATTAAAAGTTATACTCATGATATATAATTTCTGTCTCAGCAGACACTATAACTTCACCAGCTGAAAATTTCACTTACATTAAAAGTTATACTCATGATATATAATTTCTGTCTCAGCAGACACTATAACTTCACCAGCTGAAAATTTCACTTACATTAAAAGTTATACTCATGATATATAATTTCTGTCTCAGCAGACACTATAACTTCACCAGCTGAAAATTTCACTTACATTAAAAGTTATACTCATGATATATAATTTCTGTCTCAGCAGACACTATAACTTCACCAGCTGAAAATTTCACTTACATTAAAAGTTATACTCATGATATATAATTTCTGTCTCAGCAGACACTATAACTTCACCAGCTGAAAATTTCACTTACATTAAAAGTTATACTCATGATATATAATTTCTGTCTCAGCAGACACTATAACTTCACCAGCTGAAAATTTCACTTACATTAAAAGTTATACTCATGATATATAATTTCTGTCTCAGCAGACACTATAACTTCACCAGCTGAAAATTTCACTTACATTAAAAGTTATACTCATGATATATAATTTCTGTCTCAGCAGACACTATAACTTCACCAGCTGAAAATTTCACTTACATTAAAAGTTATACTCATGATATATAATTTCTGTCTCAGCAGACACTATAGCTTCACCAGCTGAAAATTTCACTTACATTAAAAGTTATACTCATGATATATAATTTCTGTCTCAGCAGACACTATAACTTCACCAGCTGAAAATTTCACTTACATTAAAAGTTATACTCATGATATATAATTTCTGTCTCAGCAGACACTATAGCTTCACCAGCTGAAAATTTCACTTACATTAAAAGTTATACTCATGATATATAATTTCTGTCTCAGCAGACACTATAACTTCACCAGCTGAAAATTTCACTTACATTAAAAGTTATACTCATGATATATAATTTCTGTCTCAGCAGACACTATAACTTCACCAGCTGAAAATTTCACTTACATTAAAAAATGTTGTGCTCATTTTGCATTTCAAACAGACATAGTTTTATGCATATTTGATTATAAATATGTAAAATAAATGAACAATTATTGTCTTTGGTTGTTTTTTATTAAATAAAAAGATTAGTGTGTCAAAACCATGTCACATACAACATATGTGTAAATAACAGTTGACAGATACACAAAAACCAAACATTTCTGCTACACAGGACTTCATCAAGTACCATAACACATCATAAAAAGAGAAATCATATTTTTCCTTTATTGGAATATATTTCTCCTCATAAATGCAAAATTGTGCGTGTCTTTCGTTTGTTAATTTCTGTGTTTTTTATTCCACGATGTGACTATATAAAAATCCCCAAAGGATATAAAATAAATTCATACATTTTTATTTATGGACCATTATTTACGGATTTATGTGTGTTGTTATTGTTCAACTTGTCAACCTGTACACTTTCGCAGTCAATACCAAGTTGAGGGATTTGCAGGTTTATTGTAATGTGCGTAATAAGCTTTTGTTGCACATAACTTCCCTTTGCACACCTTCATTCCATTTAGCTGCCTATAAGGCTCTTAACATTCTTCTGTAAAATCACATCTATTTGGCCTACATAATTTGCTTGCTTTTTTATTGGTTTTCCACAAACATACGACAGGATTGGCTCTATGTAACAATGAGCTCTATTTCATACTTCCATTGATAGGACTTGCGGCATATGCTCTTGAATAGTTTTTTTTTTAGCTTTGCTATTCTATTTCTTATATCAGAGTTGCATTTCCCATCTGCAGCTATTAGAATACCAAGGCAAGGCAGTTAAAATTAAGACTGTTTTAATTATTAGTGCCCTATTTGATGATCTGCCTGCGACAGAATTCACAGTTAACGGCAACCATGTCCACACTACTGAGGACTTCATCTACCTGGGCAGCAAACATACCTCTGACATACATAGCAGTCCTGACATTGTCCGAAGGATCTGAATGGTGGCCTTGTCTATGAATTCCCTGTACAGAGCAGAAGCTCTCCCTGGAAACCAAACTGTGTCTTTACAAATCCTGTTTCATTACAATCCTTCTGTATGGTTCTGAAACATGGAAAATCTTGCAAAGAGTTCAGAAGAGCCTTGAAGCCTTCCATTTGCCCAGTCAGAGGCGCATTCTTGTAATCCACTGGTTTGACCTGATTACCAACATTGAAGTTGTCCAAAAACCACAGATCCTGGCAAGGGTAGGAAAAGACCTTGTCCTACTTGAATGCGCCCCCAGGTCACCAGCACAACACCTGGCTGTGACAAATTGTCAGCGCTCCATCAGAACTATACATCTCATGGACCTCGGCCACCAATCATTGGTCACAGCTGACCTACATGATGGGACTTGGTCATCTAAGCGGATTATTATTATATTATTAATTTGGTACTGCATTCTTGATAATTTCTTTTCTTTGGAGTTGATATTCCTTTCCATCTTCTTGACATATAGATAGAGACCTTTATTTTTAGATTCTGTCACTAACATTTTAACTATATACTGCAGATGCATCTCATTTTTTACTATAAAGACTACATCATTAGCATATATCAATTTTTTGCTTGTACAGTGCATATTTTTGATTATTCTCAGAACTTTGCTGTCAATTTTTAATTTTTTGAACATTTGGCAGATTCCATGTTTGATCTTGCTGAACATCTCTATGAAAGACAAGTGAGAATAAGTATTCATTTGTAGGGCTTTCTCTATTAATGTTCTTAAAATAGATATGGTATTGCTTGATCCTTTGGCAGACTCACAATATTCACTAACAACCTATTGTGCTATATAACTTCTCACCATATTTCTTAACTTTATTTTCATTACATCACTCACAAGGCCAACTGTGCATTAATGGTTTTTACATGTTTACATTGGAGACTATATTGTGTTATACTGTTAGAACATAATAGCATACACACAATTTAAAAAATATACAAATTGAACAAGTCTAAAACATGCACAAATATTGCAATAGCTCTGTGATGATAGTAGAGCAACTTGTTTGGATAATAAACAAAAATATGAGATGCACATTATTATATAATTTTGTGTTGACAAAACAATGTGATTCATCATAAGTTATGGCTGACTGTATTGACTGAATTAACAACAATTATTGATGTACCTTAAACATTGATCTGCCACATTTGTCAGTTTTAATAAATTATGAATCATCAAAGTGTTGAGATTCTATTAACATCTATTTCATATGAGGTGTTCTGGGCAATGGTGAGCTGTCATTTAAAAAAAAAAAAATATTGCTGTTAGCGTGTGATGCGAAATAAAATGCTATGCCGAAAGTTAAATTGAAAGGTGTTTCAATTAATGAGTTTAATTTGTCATTTTTTTTTTAAGGAAACAGTCATGAAGACACACACATGCATAGTATGGAACATATAATGGCTGACATTATCACACTATTTTCTAAATGTGCTAGTGTGTTACCTTGGTTTGGAAGGACAAAGAGTAGCGACACTGTAACCTACCAGGCTCCTCCTGATAGGCGACTAAGGTTAGTTTGGCATGTCCACAAATACCACCACTGAAAAAGTGTATATACCGTTTTATGTAAGGAATCCTCAACAGTGCTCCTTAAGGAGTAAAATGGAGATGATTATTATTCAAATGTATAAAGCAGAGGTTTTCAAACTGTGCATTACGGTGGCTTGGGAAAAGTGTTGTGCTCAATATTATGAGCCAAGGTTCATCAATAAATATATATATTTATAGGACGCCATGTTTGCGCAGAGGTATTATTACATGTACCAACAAATGGGCATTAGGAACTAGAAGTTATTGACAAATGCACCATAAAATTCCAGACCAGGTCTATGTTACAAACAGTTGATCACTAACTCTGATGTCATCATGGCTGGTGTTAAGAGATGAGATGACCCAACCAGCATTTGTCAAGTCGACTCTGTTTAGAAGCTGTGCGCTAGTGACCTTTAGCAGGCTGGCTTGTTATTAATACTGTTGTATTGGTAGGTGGCAGTCGAGTTGTACCATGTGTCACCATAATTAAAATCAGTCTGGTGTTGCTGTTTTGTCCAATGCAGTTTGTTTTAAATTGTGTCGTGTAATGTCTTTGTTTTTCAGATAGTATGGATACATTTTTAATTAAGTGTGCAAAACGAGATATTTCTGAGGAGTCATGCAGTGCTAAAGACGAAAACATAGGAAGTATAATGACAGTTACCTGCACTACGGGTTTACGTCCAGTACTGTGGGAAATGAAGAACACCTACAATGTGTCATTTGTTTGAAAGTTCTGACAATTGAAAGTATGCTTCCAAATAAAATGAGACATTTGAAATCAGTTCATGGCAGTTTGGTAAACCGACCAATTGAGTACTTTTCTCACAAGTGAAAAGAAATGGCAGAACAAAAAGCAACGTTCATTAAACAAACTTCAATTCCTTCAAAGGCTCTCCTTTCATCTTAAAAAGTTGCTCACCATGTAGCAAAGAGCAAGAAACCTCACACCATTGTGGAAGACCTTATCTTCCCTGCTGCTGTGGACATGACGTCTACTATGATAGGCGAGTCTGCTGCCAAGCAATTGCTGAGTGTCTCTTTGTCAGATAGTAGTTAGTCGTCAAATAATTACGATGGCTGACAATGTTAATGACAAGTTGATTGAAAAACTCAAATTTGATTTCGCTAATCAGATATGGACAAAGATCAGTATCTGATCAACACTGGAAGAGAAACTTTATGGACCTGTATGTGAACTACAAAAGACAGTGAAGTTTATACAAGAGACAACATTGCAGATATAGACAATATTTTAAAGCGAACGAAAGAAGAAGAAGAAGTATCTGATCTATTATGTGTGACATTATAGATGACAATAAGTTCTTTGAGGAATTTCTTTTCTGCAAAAAGCAACAATTCTGGAACAAAAGCAGTAGACTTCTTTGATATACTGGATTCTTTTATAGAAGAAGAAAACATTAACTTGGAGAAATGTGTAGGTGTGTGCACTGATGGAGGTCGTTCAATGGTTTGCTTCTATGACGAACTGCAAGCCTTGATTTGGAAGAAAGCTCCTTTCTGTGTCTGGACTCATTGTATCATTCACAGGGAAGCACTGCCATCAAAAATATCAGCCCTGCTCTTAATGAAGTTTGGTAATCGAAGTAGTAATTTTAATTAAAATGCGGCCACTGAAGTGCAGGTGTTTCGAGCAAATGTGCTTTTACCTGTGAGCGGAATGTTATTTTATTATTGCAACTCTCGCTGGCTTTCACACAGAAATGTCATGAAAAGGGTGTATGAACTCAGGAATTAACTTTATTGTTATTGTGTCGAAGAAAAACATTCAAGTTCTGAAAAGTTCGTGGACAATGACTTTGTTTTGAAGCTAGCATATCTTTCTGATCTTTGTCTTCGAAAAACTAAATACTTTAAATGTGTCCCTTCAAGGTACTGAGACCCATATTCTGCAGCTGTCAGATAGAACTTCGTCCTCCAGAAAGAAATTGCTATTGTGGAAGGAAAAGTTGGACAAGAAAGACGTAAATTACTGATTTCCTTCTAGCACACCTGTTTAGAAGACAATGGCTTGGAGCTGAATGAAGAACTAAAGGATGTGTTTGTTGACCACTTAACACAGCTCAGTGTTTACTTTGGCAAGTACTTTTCAGAAGAGACTGACCAATACACCTGGATCAAAAATCCCTTCAGTACAACTCCCATGTACATTCACTACTAGAGAACAAGAGCAGCTTTTTGATATTTCATCGGACTCCACACTGAAATCAAAGTTCAACTCTTCATCAGTACCAAAGTTTAGGAGCTTGGGGAACCAGGAATATACAGAAGTAGACAACAAAGCCCTACGAGTTTTTATTCCATTTGCAACATCCTACTTGTGTGAGACAGGGTTTTCTGCATTGGCCTCCATCAAGACAAAATACAGATCGCTATTGAAAATGGAGGAGGAGATTCGAATCGCAATTTCCAAATTTGTGGCCAGATTTGAAGAACTGATGATGAAGAAGCAAGCTCATCTTTCTCATTGACTTTGTGACTAGTATAAGGTGTTATCAAACTGTGACTAGTATAAGGTGTTATCAAACTGTGACTAGTATAAGGTGTCATAAAACTGTAAGTTGATTAAATTAATTTAGGTTTTTATTTAAAAAATAAAAAAGAGTCGTATTTATTTTGTGTCCAAAACTGAACTAATTTACCCACCCACAATTGGTATCAGCTGTAAAATATGCACATTAAAAAGTCATTAACATTTTCTTGGGTGCAATTGCTTATATATTAGGTCAGTTATTGAAATGTATAGAGCATATTACATGAACAGTTGGTTAGGTCAGTTATTGAAATGTATAGAGCATATTACATGAACAGTTGGTTAGGTCAGTTATTGAAATGTATAGTGTACACTGAATAAACAGTTGGTTGGATTAATTATCAAAATGTATAGTGCACATATGAACAATTGGTTAGGTGCTACCTACAAATCTTTAATTGCATCATTGCACATTTTCTACTACTTTCTGGCACCGGTTGATACTCTACTTGAACAGTACATCTTGCAATTTGCTGCTTTAGTGCTTTATTCTGTATGAGTTTTGTTGTTGCTTTAGTGTTGTACTAACCATAAGAAACACTAATGCTTCAAAAACATCAGTTTACTATGATAAATACCATGTTTTAGGTTTTTATAAAACTGCCCTATACTGTAAAATGGTTTAGATCTATTTGCTGCCAAAGACGGATGTGTCTGACCAAAAGGTGCAAATATCGCAGTTAAGCTGTAAACTAGCGACACAGCACATTTCGTTATCCGGGACTACATCCTGATACTTTCAAAGTCCTGTTCAGGGCTTGGTAGAAGGAGATTGAGAACAAATGCAGATAAGAAGACCTAATTATCTTCAGAAGTTTGACTCTAGTATAATAATGATAAAGTATTACATATTTTATGTATGAAATTGTTTGGGATTGAATTCTGTATAAAAAAAGAAACAAAGATGTTGTATATGTAGGAATGTAAACAAAGATTATTGTAACATATTTTAAAATAGTATCCACGACTTAAAAAAATGCTAATTTACTAGTCTTCTTTGGGCTACATATCTATACATGTATGCTAGCTGCTTATTAATGAAGATAATCCATGAGGGACAGTGTTATTCAGTTTCATTTAATTAGGTACAGTAATTCCAACAAAAAGCACATTTTAATGAAGGCACATCAATTATATAATTTTTTTAAAAACCAACAAGAGAAATAACCCAACACAATAACAGATCATAAATTCACCCAAAGACCCACATCTTTGATTAAATATATGTTGGAATTGGAAGGTAAAACATCTATACATATGAGACGTGTTGAAATGAAACCGGACCTAACTGCACCAAGTGAACATACATATGATGCACATGATGACGTCACTTCTGATGTAAACAGTACATACCAAACGTCAAGTTTGCAAAATTGAATTAACCTCCAACTCATAGTTTTCTCAGCAGATCATTGGAAACATGGTAGTGGGATATGGAATCCGTCCAGAGTAAACTACCAAGCAGTGATTGCGTTTCTAACAGCTGAAGGATGTCGACCAGTTGACATTCATCACAGAATGCAGACTGTGTATTGTGACAAAAGTGTGTCGAAAACAACAGTGAAGAGCTACTGCATCAATTTTGACGATGGCATCTTCTGATGTAACAATACTGGTCCTGACCTGGTCTCGGAAGATCTTTTGTTAACTCACGTCCTTCTTTAAACATCGCCGTCCAGTTCTTCACTGTTGTCTTCGACACACTTTTGTCACCATACACTGCCTACATTCTACGATGAATGTCAACTGGTCGACATCCTTCAGCTGTTAGAAACCTAATCACCGACGCTGATCAACTCTGGACGGATTCCGTAATACACCCACCATGTTTTCAATGGTCTGCTGAGGAAACTTTGAGTCGGAGGATAATGAAATTTTGCAAACTTGACGGTTGGTATGTGCTGTTTACATCAGAAGTGACATCATGTGCATTGTACGTATGTTCACTTAGCGCAGTTAGGTCCGGTTTCATTTGAACACGCCTAGTATATATCTGGTGGGAATAACATTTGTAAACATAAGAAAATATGACATGAAAAGGGCTTCACTTTCCTGTCTGATATTCTCTGCAGCAGGCTGATTCGCGCCGACGCGTCTGCTGCAAGGACTAAATGAGTTCATTGCCATATAAAATCTCGGTTGATAGCGCTCAAATAATCACATCAATCTCTCATATAAACTTGGTGATTTGTCTCATACTTCTCTCGTCACCATACAGTGAGTGGCTCACAGTCATATGTTGTATAAGACTGTGTTCTCTCTACCATTTTAGATTTTTGTCTCGGGAGTATATTTTTTTTAAAGAATTGTTTTTACTTTTTAATATGTTGTCCTTTCTTTTGTTTTGAATTTGCTTCACTCTCTTTTTAGCTAGCATATCTGCCTCCTCATTACTATGCATCTTGCAGCACTGAATAATAAACTTTATGCCTCTCCATAATTTCCACTGTTTATAAATTCTGTAGCTGAATTTTCCATGGCACAATGTTAAACTGCCCAGACTCGCTGTGTTTTAATTACATATTTATCATGATATCAGAAGCAACTCTTTGCACCTTAATGCATACAAAAATGCCAGAAAACTTCAATATACTGAACACAAATTTAGCATGAAACCAAAACTACTATTTTAAAAAAAAACTTGTATATCATAATTTCATTTGGGAATAAAACATTGTTGGTAGCAGTTTTGTGAGGAAAGTTTTCAAACATTGTCTATTCTTAGGTCTATATTCTGCTAAAATCATTGATTTTGCCTTTCTCATAGGATAGATATGTAATTTAAAAAAATTAATAATAACATAAATCTCTGCAGTGATGAACAAATTGATTCTGAAATGCACATCAATGTTATTGTGAAAATAATGTTGACATTCTGATACGGATACCAAAGTTGAGGCCATTACTAATGAGCCTGACGTGTCACGACTTAAGTCAATGTTGAAAGTTTAATGGAATCTAGTGATTCCGTCTGTTGTATAGGTCTAGTAGAAATTACTTGCTCTTCTGTTTACAAGTTTGATGGACACAAGTGTTTAAGCCATGATTAGTTTCAATGACAGGCTTTTTATCAAATAATATATTCATGGCAAGCCAACCCCATGAGGAATCAAAGTCTGGTGTATTGCAGAAGCCAGAACTGGCTACATGCTGAATTTTAGGTCCTACAATGGAAACTCAAATGAGCCACTGAAGCATGGTATTGGCCCTAACGTAGCTTTCAAAGCTGCAGCTAAATTTACTTCAATGAATATCACTCCAATTATTTTTATAACTACTTTTCTTCTGTAAACCTTGCTGAGAATTTGCATAAAAGCTACAGCCGTGTAACCACTGGGTCAACTCAGAACAACAAACCTTGTTGCCATTAGACCTGCTTCTAATCATAATTTTTCCACTTGTTCTTTACTGGAGAGCCCTTTACAAGAGTCTAGAATAGCATCAAATATGTAAGACTGAAATTATTTCTTGAAGACTGGAACCTGTTTCAGACTGGTTCATTTCCCAGACAGAAAGAAAGCCCATTTCAGTGTTCTAAAAGGAGTGTGAAAGCCCTAAGTGAACAGTCTGTGAACAATCGATTTGGCATTCCATTCAGACTTGTCAAAGATGAAGAAAAGACCAGTCAAACATGATTCTTTAAATAGTATATGTTTTTTGGAAATGAATTATCTGTCTGTGCTTAGGAACATACAGTTCCTGTTTTGTGGCTTAGGGTGTAAAGGGTTATTAATTAAGCCACACATTATTTTATTAAAAGATTTTAAAATACAATATTTACATAATAACAACAACACTTGAGTTTTACCTAAGTCAAAATGCTTTAACCCAAAATTAGATAACCTTTAAATGGTTCCAGATGATATAATCTCTTTAGCTGTGAGCTACTGACAGTCCAATGCCTCCTGGACAATAGCACATGTCTTTCTCAGCTGTTGTCTGAAAGATGCAAAGTGCTTGTATTTGTTGTCCTAGAGGTGTCACGATTATGAAGGGGGTTATGGATGCATCAGTCTGGTCCCTCTCAAAGGACCTGTCTGGCTTGGGTGACCCTGCCAGGTGTAAAGCTCCCACCAGCATGGTTCCAGGTACTTTGACTACTAGTGAGTACTGCCACATATGGAAAGGCACATTAAAAAACAAGAAATACTTCGTCCCTCTGTTTTGGGTAAATTACGTAGCAAATAATATCATAAATAGTGACAACCATATTTGCAGATTAAAATATCACATTCTCACAAGACTAAAGTGCATGAGAGGGCTATCATTGCAGTGTATGGTCTTTATCAGTGATCCAGGATCAACACCTGTTGCCACCAAACACTTGGAAGTGCCATAATGTAAGAGCTGTGAGTTGCCATCCTGCAGATAGAGTACAAATAAGACCTTGTTGGTAATTATGATGCTAGATGGATGTAACATTTAAAACAAATTACAGAAAAAAACTAAACTGTCATAAGAATGGAGAATATTTAAGAAAATCTTACATATCTATCTTTCTATAATAAACAATGGCTTAGCGACAGTGACAGAAGATAATGTTATTTAAACTGCGCCAGACTTTCGAATACAGAACCACTAAATCCCTTTTAGTCCAAGCATCATGGTGGAATCAAACAGTTATAGCAGAACAGATATGGAAAGAAATGGAGGTGGCAATAAGTCTGAAAGAAGGGATCTATGAATGTTGACGAGATGAATGAGAAAAACCCCATTCATCCACCAATTGTTTTATGTCCTTTGTGAGGAAATAAAAAAGTAAGATGTGGGAGAAATCTGAATTGGGCGTGAGTAATTATAATGCTCTTCAGAAGTTCTTGTAAATGCATCGAAAAATGAATGAGAAGTATACAAGTCATTCTGTCCTTACTATTTGAGCTTCTACAACAGTTCCACTGAAGGCAGGAAGAGAAGAGTCTTAGATTTTTTAACCATTTCCAGTCATGCCTAATTTTGCAGATTTGAGTTGTAGTCCCAGGCAAGTGCAAGAGCTTTAATTAATATTTAACAAATTGAGTAAAAATTATGTACTAAAGATAACATGAAGATAGCATCTGATTGTTGTTGTTTGAAGCTACTCATGTTGAGTTAACTCTTGATACTTTTGTGGTAGGAGATTACAGTGGTTCTGACATCCTGAGAAGATGGACCAAGGTCCTCCTGGCTGTAGTGCTGAGACTCCTCAGTAAGCTCACCACTATGAGGATTACAGACTCAATCCCCACTTTACTGGCCAGACTGCTGTGATGCAGCCTGTTTCCAGGAGCACAAACAGGGACATGAGGTGGGGGTCTTGATAACTTACACATGACCTGATGTTACTCTTCACTCCATCTCATGGCAAAAAAAATGTAAGTGGTGAAAAAGAAAGACCAATAATTACAAGGGTCAAATAGTGTCTGAAAGAAATGGATAGAACAACCATAGATAATAATGTCAGATACCTACGATAAGCTCGTTTAGTCACTCCTCTTTTTAGTGCACACTTGCAATTGAGTGTGCAGACAAATAGGTAATTGGTCTGTTTGTCTTTCCATGATGTAGGGCCTGCCTCCTTTTGACCTTCACACAGGTCACTGTTGGGTAGGTATTTTGTTACCTTCAGAATTTTTTCCCAGACAAGTGCTAACAACCTGTTCTTTTCAATTTGCAACTGTCATGGTTTTTGTTTTATTTTATGTGCACAGCATGGTACACTGGACCTCTGAGTTTGGCATCCATCACAGATAGGACTAGGCCCTATCTCACCTGCTTTGAAACCAGAAAATGCTTGCGAACACACACCCAACTATTTGTGCTTTGTTTCTTGAGAGTTCAATTACCCCCCCCCCCCCCCCCCAATAAACAACTATTCTATTTACAGTCACTCCAGGTCCAACACTGGAAGGAGGTCTGAATCCAGTTATTTGTTGTGTGGTTTCAATACCAGTGGGTTTTTACATAGAGTCGCATGTTACAACATGTTGAAAAGGAAACAGTGATCCTATTCTGTTTGCCTTGAGGGGAACTGAGATGCTAGTTCAGTCAGGCACAACATACTTATCAGGACGTTGCGTCAGGGTCAGGTACAATACACTGACTAAGACCCCAATCTCTCTTCCATGTAGCGTTCCCTGGAAACAGGTTGTTTTCAAGGCAGCCTGGCTGATGAGATGTGGATTGATGTGATCTCACGTAGATGAAGCCAAGCATAGCACAACTGCCTGGAGGACCCCGTTCCACCTACATCAGCATGCTTAGGATGTGAGGAAAGCTACTACAACCTGTCACGTAACGTCCTTTTCAGAGTGCACAAAAGAGTAAACTTACTCATTGTGGGCATTAAACAACAACTGTTTGCACTGAGTTACCTATTATATACTGGTTACATTTTCCAGCAGTTATACACAAAATAACCAAAAACTCTTCACCTTCTTCAGATGACTGTGAAGGTTAGTATGTCTTGCCTCACGTTCTAGTCTGTGCTGTATCTCATCAAGTTTGTTGCATAATTTCTTTCATGCCATGTTGTTTATGATATTGTAACACAAATGAGATGAATTGAAATAAGGTATGATCACCTGCTTAGACCAGATCCATATTTGAGCATTTGATCCTTTGCACTTCATAAGTCTGGCATATGGAGCTTCGTCTTCATTTACATCCAGACACAACATATTGGCAAGTCTGAAGTCCTTCTGCTCCGTTTCATACCACAACTACAGTTGATTGAGAATAAACAGAAATACACGGTGAAACATTCTATCCAACATAAATATTCATTGCACAATGTCATGAAACAATGTCTGCCAACTGATAAATACTGAAATGCTAACGAGATAATTATAGATAGAACAGGTACATTTTATGCACATTTCATGTTTGCAAAACCAAGTACACTTGCTAATAAAAAATGATTTTTTCTCATTTATTCTTTAAGTTTGTCTGAGGGAGGAGCCTGTCCACCTATCTGGGGCATCAGCCAGGTGGTGTATATTTCAATGACCTCAATATTTGAAGGTCAGCTGTCTATATTAACTAAATAGTTGCGCGCCACAAAAAGTGACCTGCATGGGGGCAGTTTCTCCACCATGAAATGGCACAACAGGCCAATCACCTGTTTGTCTAAAAAATCTACAATATATAGAAAGAAAAAGCAAACTGAACTTACAGACAATAAACTGGCATGAATTATGGACTACGATTAGTTAAATATAAAACGTTTGAAGTATGAATGGAAAAAAAGGACTAGCTCATGGAAGATATGAACAAATCAAAATTGAAGATCCTAGTTCGCAAAGAAACTAATAAGAAAAAAAGACATAGTGATGAATCTTGAAAGTAATATGCTTCTCTACAGCAAAGTTCCCACCATTGACATTGCTAAAGGGGAGGTAGGCTTTATTGCGGCAAGGAATCAATTGTACGACAGAAAGGGCATTTTGGCGCTGAACCTTAAAAACAAGACAAGATAGTCGATATTGTCATTGTTTATCCCCCGAATGAGCAGGAATAAAGCAGATGTCAAAGAAGAATTCTTCGAGTTGCTGCAAAAAGACTGGATAACTGTCAGGATGAAATTATCATTCTTGATTGGATGGAGTGATTGAGAGAAACGGTGAAGATGGTTCTGAATGCCAATGATATTCTGCAGCAAGTGAAATCTGGCCATCACAAATACAAAGTTCCCTCACAAGTGCATGCACACAATGTGAACGGACAAGAAATGAAAAATCTATAATTGATTATGCCATGAAGAAGAAAGATTAATTTGAGTATGTAAGATGTGCCTGAGCCTGGAGAGAACCAGACATCGGAATTGACGATAAAGAAAACAAACAAAAGAGTAGCCCCAGGAAAACAATGTCCACAATCAAGCAAGAAACCAAATGTCAGAGAAGGAGAAACAAGAATAAAGGCATATAAGCTAAGATTGCCAGGTTAGGGCTAGATATTATTCTTCTTCTTCGTTCATCTTCAGACCAAGGTCCTGGTTTCTCTTACATAGGCCACTGTTGTTTGTAGGGCTGTTTTATCTCCGCACAGCTTCTGTCTGTCATATGTCTCACGTGGCCAGTACTATTCTCTCTCTTCTCTGTGTGCATGTGCAGTAAAAGGTGAAATAAAACATCCTGCTGCAGTAAACCAAAACACCATATATCTCATCTAAGGATTATCAAGGACCATATAACAGCAGTGAGAAGTGCAGAGGAACCATACAAGGATCTAGAAGCTCTGTGGTTAAAATTTAAGATCATCCTGAAGAGAGCTGCAGCAGAACCTTGTGGTTAGGTCAAAATCAAGAAGAATTTAAAGACACCGGTGGACAGAAAATGTCAAAATAATAACGGAAAAGAAAAAAGCATGAAAACAATACTTAGAAGCCAAGAATACAGCAGTTAAAAGAAAGTTTCCTCAGCAGACACTACTGTCAGGGATGAAGTGTTAGAAACTTCCAGGTATGAGGCCACAGTTTCTTGTGTGGTGTCAAGTTCCTTTCCTCATATAACAGTAATCCAGGTTCCAATTTACAGCTGTGTCCACTGGCAAACATAACTACAAAGAACGCATAACTCTCAGAATAAAAGCCAACAACAGTGCCAACAGCAAAACAAAAAATCCTGGAAGGACCTTGGAGAACGACTGCAATAGAATGCCAGAGCAAACCAGAAGCTGTTCCACAAGACCCTAAAATGCATGTGGAAGAAAAAAGAGTGCCCACTGCAATTTGTAAAAGATGAACAAGCTGCTTAGCTTACCACCCTTGAGGGAGATAATAGATAGATTGAAAGGCTATTTTTCATAGCTCTGTGCAAAAGAAAGACCAAGTTCCAGGTACGACAGGCTTTAATACAGAGGAGGAAATAAATGATGGAGATAACAAATCACAATGGAGGAACCGAAGGCAACATTTGAGAAAATAAAGGTTTGCAAGGCAGCTGGTCGGATAGCGCAGGGGTTAGTGCACTGGCTTTGCAGCTGAGGGTTCGGTCCCCAGTTGGTGTGGGAATTTACCTAATCGCAAAACAGCCCCCGGGGTCCATCCAGTCTAGAAAATTTGGTACCAGAATAATCTGGGAAGTAAAGGTGGCTGGCGTGATGTTGATCACATTACCCCTAGTGTTGTTGTTGAACAAGAAAAATATGGGCCTAACACCACATTTCCAATATGCCACATAGGTGTGAAATTGGGATCAAAGCAACTGCATGTGATGGTATAACACAAATGGTCATACATGAGAACTGCTAGTGAACTGTTATTCCTGAAGGTTCTTCAGGCAGCCTGGCACTACAAGGATTGGGAGATAACCTTCATTAAATCAATATTCAAAAAGGGTAGCAGCTTGAATATCATAGATGTATATCCCTTCTTGGTGTACTGGGCAAAACCTACTCCAGGATACTGGAGCAGAGGGAAAGACATCCAGCTGATCTACCGATGTGATAATGTTTCTTGGAGCAGGCTCTAGGAGTGCCTGGAAAGGAAGAACACCCTTGCATCGCACATAGTTTTTTATAACACTTGCACAAACTACATTGGGACAGGAAACCAAAACTCAGAGACCACCAGTAGTGTAAGACAAACAACATTATATTGTCACATATCTTCATTCATGCTACTCATGAATAATGCCATCAAATCCTGTAAGCATAGAACCAAAAAAGTACTCCATGGGGTAATGGAAGATGAGACCAGTCTATATATCAAATCTGGCATTTGCCAACTATGTGGCCTTATTTACAAAATCTAGACCCACCATCAAACTTGGAATGAGGAACTAGATAAGAGAAGCATGACCATTAGTAGTTCAAAAACAAAAGCCCCGCTACTCTTGAAAGAAAAAAAAGAGAAATCACATTAATCTGGGTGAACATCCTTGTTATTTGCACTCCCTTCCAATGTCTATTGCTACAGAGAGATATTAATGACTTCACATTCCATAGAAGTGTGTCTCTTAACACAATCTGGCAATTGCAATTATTCTCAACTGATGTATGTAAAAACATAGATAAATATGGTTCAGACATTGCGCTGGAACAGAAACAAGAATGAAACCTATGTTATCACCAAAAAGTCTACATCAAGGACAACGAATAATACACATATTTAAAAACAGGGAAGAAGAGATGAACACATTAAAAATAAATATAAATACATTAAAAGATACTAAACTAAAAAAGTCCATGCAGACTGGTGGTGGGTTATTTTGAAGTGAAAAGGCTGGCCAGGAAAGTGTAAAAGGTGATAAAAGCAAAATGTTGGGTAAGTTGATAGATGCCAAATAGAAAAAGATCTGATGGTGATTTCTTCCTTTTCTACATCACCTTGGGGTGCATATGTGCAATTCTTTCCAGCTTTTCCCATTTTTTAAAAATGACCTTTAGGTCTCTTTACCATATGTTTTTTCACCTTCCTTTGCTTCTTTGTTCCTGTAAGTTCCATGACAAAGATTGCCTGCTGATACTGTCTTGGGGCTTTTGCAGCATGTAGCATATCCAGTGCCACTTTCTTTACAAGATTTTCTGTTTTACCTGTCTTTGCCCTGTCCTCTCCAATAAGCTTTCATTTGTGTCGAACCACTGCAGGTACAGATTCTTTCTCATGGATTTGTTGATAAAGCACTACAATCTCTTAATTTTGAATACCGGTATTGAGTTTGGTCAATCCAGATGGCCCTGGATTGAGTCTGGGTCCAGCAGAGGTTTTCACTGAAAGCAAAGCTATGAATTTAACCTGCCTCATTCCTATTCTGCTGTAGGGTTCTGGACTACAAGTATTCTGCAAGGTGACCAGAAGCACATCAAAGTCTTCCCACATTCGCAGTCTTGCAATCCTCTTTTATATGACCAGGTCACAAACGGCAAAGAGTCAGGCCTCGTAAGCCTTCACCAAGTAAAACAATCATCATCTGTCATTCCTTGCCGAGGACGTCCCTGCCCATCAGTTCTAAAAGAAGACCATGGACATCAAGGGTGGAAAATGACCATCTCCATCATGGTCTCACTCCCTCTGTCATTCTCACAACTGGCTGGGTCAAATCAGAAAGACACCATCCTCACTGCACGCAGCCTGGGACTCGCCCAATCATTGTGATCATAAACTGTTGATGTGACTGGCCATTACTACCTAAGCAGACTGCTTAGAGCTAGAGCCCAGATAAAGGTATGCAAAATGTTGATGTGTGGCTGAAGACAATCCATGAGGGAGTTCAGTTAATCTCCTGCTCAAATTGATGCTCATCATTTGAGGAGCAAGAGACTATGCCTGTGAAGCTAACATTAGCCTTCACTCGTTGCCCAGGACCAATGAAGTGATTGATGACCGTGGAGCCAGAGTTGTTGGAAATGTTGTTAAGGTGTTGCCAGTAGCGCAGTTGGAGTTCCAAACTGGTCTCATTTAATCCACATGTGTATTATTTGCTGTCCCTGACGAAGGCATCTTGATCTTATGTAGGTTTAATTTTTGTCTCTGTTCCAGCGTGGTATCTGGACTTAACTTATCCCTGTTTTTGTACAGTTTATATTGTAATCTACAGTACCTGTGTTGCGCCGTTTTATTTTTCACATCTAAATGATAATAATAATAATAGCTGTCCATCGTTGTCGACGAGGACCGCCGACATCATCCTTGTCACAGATTTCCCTGTTGGGTGTGGGTGCGCATGTGGCTGAACAGGCCAATGCGAGCACGAAAATATCTGCTACATATCGGGCACACGAGGTTTGTAGAAGGGGATGGTGTTCCCGCTGCTCGGGATTTCCGCGTCTCTCGTCTGTTCTGGGCTTTCACAACACGGTCATCTTCACCGGCAGCTACACCCGATTTGACTGCGCTTCTCCAGTCAGATCTGTTTTGCGCAAGACATTCCCATGTGTCGATGTCTATCTGGCAACTTTTTAGTGAGTCCTTCAGACCGTCTTTAAAATGTTTCTTTGGGCGCCCTCTCTCGCGCCATCCCTCTCTCAGCTCGCCGTAGAGAAGCTTCTTTGGGAGCCGCTCGTCTGACATACGGACGAGGTGTCCGGCCCATCCTAGTCGTGCTTTTTCTAGCAGTGCATGGATGCTGGGCATGTTAGCCCTCGAGAGAACCTCGATGTCAGTGACACGATCTTGCCATCGAATGTGGAATATTCGCCTCAGGCAACCTGTGTGGAAGTGGTTTAACCTCCTTGCATGTCCAGAGTATACAGTCCAGCTTTCGCAAGCATATAGTAGGGTTGGAATGATGGTTGCACGGTAGACTTTGAGTTTGGTCTTGATGCTGATGCCACGACGTGCCCAGACCATCGAGCGCATTCTACCAAAGGCTGTGCTGGCCTTTGCTATTCTGCTTGCCACCTCATCGTCTAGGCTGACAGATCTCGACAGCGTGCTGCCCAGATATGTGAATTTGTCTACGGCATTCAACGTCTGCCCGCTGACTGTAGTCTCTGGTTTTGTGTACGGCATGCCTGGTGCTGGTTGGTACATGACCTCTGCTTTTTTGGCATTTATGGTCAGGCCAAAATTTTTGCATGCGGCAGAGAACTGGTCCATTCCAACCTGCATGTTCAGTTCTGAGTTGCTCATTAGAGCGCAGTCGTCAGCAAATACAAGTTCCCTGATTATGTCGCCAGCCACTTTGGTTTTGGCCTTCATTCTTCTGGAATTGAGTAACTTGCCATCTGTGCGGTACTTTATGGGTATTCCAAGCTCCAGTGATCCCAGTGATCTGAAGGCGTCTGTCATCGTGGCCGCGAACATCATGCTGAACAGAGTCGGGGCGAGTACACATCCTTGTTTTACTCCGTTTGATACTAGAAACGTTTTAGAGATTGCACCGCTGTCCAGTACACGAGCACACATGCCTTCGTGTAGCTGTTTCACCATTGTTATGAACTTGTTGGGGCAGCCAAACTTAGACATTATCATCCACAGCCCTCCTCTGTTTACTGTATCAAATGCCTTTGTCAAATCAATAAATGTGGTGTACAAGCCTGATTTTGTTCTCGACACTTCTCTTGTACTTGGCGAGCGGCAAAAATCATGTCCACTGTTCCTCTTCCGGCTCTGAATCCACATTGGCTTTCTGGGAGGTGGTGGCTTTGTTCAAGGTGTTTGTTGAGCCTGTTTAGCAGTAAGCGCGCTAGGATCTTGCCTGCTACGGAGAGTAGAGATATTCCACGATGATTGTCGCATTCTTTTGTACAGGTGAACGATTGAGGCGTCCTTTAGCTCCTGCGGAATTTTACCTTCAGCCCACATGTGACAGAAGAGTTCAGTGATCCTTCTGGTGAGGGATGGGCCAGCTGTCTTATATATCTCTGCTGGTATTGCATCAGCTCCTGGAGCTTTTCCTATAGATAGTGAACTGATTGCCCTGTCGACTTCCTCCTCAGTAATTACTTCATCCAACGCCAGGTTCAGTTCCACCTGCGGCATTCGTTGGATGGCCTCTTCATTTATGGACGATGGGTGGTTTAGTATTTTGCAGAAGTGGTCTGCCCATCTGTCTAGAATCTGAACCTTATCTGTTAGCAGTACCCCATCCGCACTGCGAACTGGAGTATTACTAGAGGGCTGCGGGCCGTAGAGAGCTTTCAGTGCCTCGTAAAACCGTTTGGTGTCATGACGCTCGGCGAACATCTCAATTTCGTCAGCTCTTTTGCTGAGCCAGGAGTCTTGCATCTCTCTAAGCCTGGTCTGGACAGCTTTGCGAGCAGTATTGAAGGCAGCTTTTGCTGCCGGAGATGGTGTGTCCCTCTGGTATTCCCTGTGCGCTTCATGTTTTGCATTGAGAAGGCCCTGTATTTCCAGATCGTTCTCATCAAACCAGTCCTTATGCTTGCGCGTGAGTGGGCCAATGTGTTTAACAGCTGTGTCGTAGAGTGTGTTTCTCAGTGATGCCCAGTTCTCTTCGATGTCATTCTTTTCAAAACAAAGCTCAGATAGTCTGCCCTCAAGCTCTTCCTGGAAGCCTCCTCTCGTGGGTTCGTATTTCAGCTGAGAGACATTTAGCCTCCTAGGTGGTTTCTTTCCCTGGGGGCGCATTTTGGGCTGGATCTTGAAGTTTAGCTTGGCAATGACAAGTCGATAGTCGGTCCAACATTCTGCACCACACATGCTCTTCGTTACCATAGCATCCGCTCGATCCCTACGTCTGATGATAATGTAGTCAATGAGGTGCCAGTGGCGGGACCTTGGGTGCATCCATGTGGTTCTATTTCGGACAGGTAGTCGGAAAGCTGTGTTTGTAATGAGTAGTTCATTTGCGGCACATGTCCTCAGAAGGAGCAGTCCGTTACTATTACATTTTCCGATACCATGTCTGCCAATGGCCCCCTCGCAGGCTGTATGGTCTGTGCCAACCCTAGCGTTAAAATCACCGAGGATGACCAGTTTGTCAGATTTGGGGACTGCAGCGATGAGCGCCTCAAGGTCCTCATAAAACTTATCTTTTGTTTCCTGAGGATTTGTCATTGTGGGTGCGTATGCACTGATGAGTGTTGCATGGCGCCCTCCTATTAGGGGGAGACGCAGTGTAATCAGGCGGTCATTAATTCCTCTGCGCATGCTTGTGAGCTTGTCGACCATGTTGGTCTTGATGGCAAAGCCAACTCCAGCTTCACGGCGTTCTTCTTTGCTGCGGCCGCTCCAGAAGAAAGTATAACCAGCGCCTTCTTCTGTGATCTGCCCTTCCTCTGCCAGTCGTGTCTCGCTCAGGGCAGCTATGCAGATGTTGTATCTAGCCAGTTCCCTGGCGATCAGTGCTGTCCGTCGTTCGGGTCTGCTTGCTTTGGTGTTGTCCAGTAGCGTGCGGACATTCCATGTTGCAAGCGTGATGGGTAGTTTTCGTGATCATTTTCTGCCTGTTCCGCCGCTGCAGTTTGGGGGCCCTGCCAGTTGCGAGCTGCTAGTCAGGGTGTGATCTGTAGGGTGATGTCGTGAGTTGCGCAATGTGTTTATAGTGAGGGAGATGTGCGCAGGATATTCCTCACTCTCTCGTCCGGACTCAACATGTTCTAGAGGCAAGACATTGTCAAGACGTCTAGTGAAGGGTTCGGATGCAGACAGTATGGTGTCAGCGTGTGCCTCATTTTCTCGGTAGCCCTTCCCTTCTCTTTTATCGCTGGGGTGGAGCTTTGAGGTATCTGTTTCTGAGTGCATTTGTTTGTGTATTCTTCTTCCACCTCTCGTTCCTCTGGTCTTCCGCCTTGATTGTATACTTGTGAGTTCCGATGTCTCCTCGGTTAAGTGTATTTTCAGCATACGCAACAGATGTAGATCTGAGTTTGAAGGGATGTAGTGTGCTGATCGAAGCGCGATGAGCTCCTTTCTGAAGTACCGTCTGTTTGACGGGGTCAGGATGACCTCCTTCGTTTCAGTGTTCATGCTTCGTTATCTGGGTCACGATACAGCATGGAGCGACACTAGCTTTTGACCGGGTCAAGTTTCGGCCACGCTTTGTCCCATCGAAACTGTACACATTAGTCTACCTTTCACGACTAAAAATACACTGTTATATACTTCGTTGCATCACTTCTTTCACATTAGTATGCTTAATTCACAAGTCGGCACATTTATATCCAGGAATCACGTAAATAGTCCGAGAGTTATCATAGAAAACACAAACAAAACACCGTTTTATCAAGAGGGAAATCGACTGCGACCATGTCCGGCGCCATCTTGACCCACTCTAAATGATAAAACATTAATACATACGTCTTAGCAAGATGTGCATTTCGAAATAATCTTTTATTAATAATATGCGAGCACATGTGCGACTCTCTGTTTCTCTGTTCAAAAAATGTATTTGCAAATGATTACCTGATCTTTGTCTCCGGATCTACACATTGCCAACTGGAGTAGTGCCCTCTTGTCAACCACGGTCTTCTCTGATTGTACACACAAGCCAGATCCGACATGTTTCAACTAGAATACAAGAACTATCAGATTCCATATGCTTTAATAATAAAAGGACAGAGCAGATATAGGTTTTAACAAGAATACAACAAGCTATTTTACGTGTTTTATATCAGCATGTATATTTGCAAAAATGGTTACAGTGTTATCGGTGGCGATCCAGAAAATTAAAAATATATGTGAATGTCAATTTCATTGTCTAGATTTATATTCTGTTACAAAAACATGATCAATATATTATTACTGAAATATTTGTTTAACTCGTTAGAGCTTCATATGACTCACTGTGGATACACGCAAAAAATGTTTCCATCCCCCATAGACTTCTAACAAATGCTGTGATTTAGTTTGCAGTGTTTAGGGGTTTGAAATAACTTGATACCAAAATGTAGCAATGCATTAGCTAACAGCAGTCAGTGACTCATATCTGGCTGCTTGCATTAGGGTCAGCTAACCTTAGTTTGCCAAGACCCTATTCCACCTTCATGTGGTGGATCTGGAAATAGGTTTCACTAGTCATTAATAGGGGATAGGGATTAGATTAAGAAGGCAAACATGAGACTAAAAAACCAGCTAAAATCGGACGTGCCTGGCCGAAAAATGTAGCTTCGATGTAAAGTGCGACACAGCGTCCTTTTCAGGATGAACACCAAAAAAGAAATAACCTGAAACATAGCCGACGATCTGGCGCATATGCAGCTTTAGTATAATGTAGAGTTATTTCTGCCAGGACCGTATCTACTAACACAGTGCATTTTTAAAGTTGCCCTATCCATGCAATGAAATTTGGACGTCAGGACTTGAGAAATGATTTATTATTTGATTAGATCAATGATCACGCACTGGCAGTATACTTGGATATTCAATACAGGTCTGATAAAGACTTTGACTGAGACACAGAAGAAAGAAGCTGTGATAATGCTACTGAGGGATTAACACAGAAATACACCTGATATCATCGCATTTTCACCTCTACATTAATGACATTTAACGCTTCATACAAATAATATATCTTTATTATGAAAATATAAAGTCATAGATAACTTAATTATGTGCCTATTTGATGTACGCAGTTGCGGCTCTTACGGTGAACTGTAAGACACAAATCTAAAACATTTGGCAGGACTGTAAAGAGGTACATCTAAAAATCATTAGGATATCAGTTTTTTGTATTTTAATAATGCCAATAATATAAACAAAGATGGCATCAGTTTGAACAAATCAGAAAAATATTCTTCCCCCGATTTACATTGCTGACAAATGTATATAGATAATAATTTTGTAGCCCTTTAAACCATATTGCCTTGAAAAGGAAATATGTTATGTATTTCACTTTCATCCACACATATATTTTGAAGCATTATTTATTTTAATGTATTAATGTAATTTAAAATTTAAAAAAATGCAAAATGGCTAAAGTTTTTTTTTAAAAAAACTATATGTTTCCAATATATTATTTCAACGAAAAAATATTAAACACACTCAATTCTCTTTTTATAGAGATTTAAATATAGATTTTGCAACATAAAAAAATATTTTATTAAATTTTAAAGACATTTTCATTACAGGAAATGACAAGAGCAATTGTCCCTTGCTTACATAAATGGACAGAACACAATAAGTAGTCATTAACAATTTGTACACAAAGTCCATAGTAAAAAGTAACAAAGTTCATTCAACTGAAATAATCCAATGTAAACTCCATGTCTCATTAACATTCGATGATATCTGTTTGTCTCAGCAGCTCATCATGATGCAAAATTCTTTCCCCATTGTCATTGTTTTAATTTACGAAGATGTATCTGCCTGATACAGTTACTCTTTCTCCATTAATGCTGTCCATTTCATCACTATTTAGCACATATGTTCTATATTGAGGCCAGTCACTGATCATTGTAAAAGTCATGGTTTTTTTTTAAAATATGTCAAATTTTTGTTTCTACTACTTTCACAAGCATGGCAGAGAATATGTTTTTTACAGCCATTTAAATTACAGCCTTTTACATGATTTTATAATATAAATAAACCTAATTTCTTAAACCTAATTTCTATTTTTGAAAATGAAACTAAAAGACTAGGGGAGCCTGACAGAAGTTTTTGCACGAATTAGGGTGTACGACACATCCAAATTTGATGGGCGTCTTTGGCAGTGTTAGGGTGTAAAGTGTTAATGAAAAGCTACTGTAATTTCTCTCCTTATGAGACTATAATTCATAATCATTAGAATGACATATGTGGCTATTGAGAAAAACGTCAAACATACATGCCATAGACAGCTACCTCATCCTGTAGAAACTGTAAGCCACAAGAAAGTTTTTTTAATACCTCAGCTTCTTCTTCTGCGTACGCAGTCAGACAGTAACCATTATTTTTTCGAAAAAAGCGACGGTCATCCTGAGGCTGTCGCCACTGCCATAGAGCTTGTCTTGCAGTTCCACTGGTAATGGCCACATCTGCTCTCTCTGATCCTCGTATGTCGGGCAGTTCTGCAGCAGATGTTCAGCGGTCATTTTACCGGTACCGCACGGGCATTCGTCGGTACACCCTATCTTCAATTTGTTGAATAGGTGGTACCTCAGTCTGTTGTGGCCAGTGCGAAGTCTGAAGACAACGACCTGCTCTCTTCGGTTCAACTGGTAATAGGCATCGTTTTTGGTGTAACCAGTATGTTCGGTTTCCCATTTGGTCATGTATCTGGCTTTGATAAGCCGTTTTGACTCTTCGTACGTCATACTGGTATCTGTTTGTGGTAGTCTTGCACCTTCTTTTGCCAGTCTGTCTGCCTCCTTGTTGCCTTGGATGTTGCAGTGTGACGGAACCCACTGTACCACTACCCTTTTTGGTGCGGACTGCTGGCACAGTTTGCAGAGTGCTGCTCTTAAGTCATTAAGCTCAGTGTTTTTCTGGCTTTTTAGCGCTTAATACCTCAGGATCTTCTGGTAGAAGACAGCGACTAAGTCATTGATTCATACATATAGTTGCTTATCCACTTTGGTACATAAGCTGTCAACTTGTCTCATACAAGGGGCTTGTCATAAGTCTTTACCCTGACTATGAAGGAGTAGGAGGAGAAAGTTTAAATTTGGCACATATGTAGCTCATTCAATTTGAACTGGACTTGAGAAGTATGGATTTCCCTCCCCGATGGGTTTACCCGGTATGATGCATGGATCAACACACCTTATTGACTGCATCTGCTACTCTAATGGTTTGTCAGAACAATGGAGAAACCAGAAGCCAGAACTGTGATAAAATTCTTGATGTTGCAGGGAAAAAACACCTACAGAAATACACAGGGAGATGGAACCAGTGTTTGAAGAATTCTATCCTTCGTTTGCTTCTGTAAAAAACTGGTGTAGACAGTTTAAGTGCGGCCCTTCCCATGTTACTATCTTCCAAGATAAAGAAAACCATCCTCAGAGTACAGCGATCAATATGCTGCAAGTGTGAAGTAAATCATTGACCAGGATAGGAAAATGACAATTGCAGAGATATCTAGGTCAGCAAAACTGAATGAAAGTACAATTTTTAGAATTTTACACAAGACTGAAAATGAGAAAAGTTGTTGCCAGCTGGGTCCCGCTTCTGCTGACATGTGAACATTTTAGAGCAAGGTGATGTAAATGTAACTGGTTGTATACAGACTCTGCAGGGTCTTCTAAACCAGTATAAAGATGTTAAGTTAAGTTAAGACGTTAAGTTAAGAAACAAACAAGGGTTGATTGTTATGGCCAGTTGCTCAAAATATGTCGATTGAAAAACATATTGCCAACAACAGTGACAGTAGATGAGACTTGGGTTCACCATTATGACCCAGATTTGTTCTTTTCCCAAAACTTAAAAAAAAGCTGAAAGGAAATCATTTTGACAGTGACAAAGATCTCATACTGGCTTGTGATAACTGGTCAAGTTAGAAAAATAGGTTACTTTATTCTGAAGGTCTTTTTTAAGGTTACGCAAAGATGGCAGAAATGTATAAATTCAGGTGGTGGCTACATTGAGAAGGAATAAACACTGTGCCAAATTTCAACTTTCTCCTCCTACTCCTTCATGGTCAGGGTAAAGACTTATGACAAGCCCCTTGTAGTTTAATGGCAATTTAATAATATGAGCCTCTACTGTTTTCCCAAGATCACTTACCAAACCTCTCGCTCTGATAGGAATGTTTATTTGTGCCATTGGCTTGTTATCCTGATTTGGATAGATTGATCTAGTTAAATCTGGCAATTTCTGTGAAAGATAATGAGATACAATTATGTACTGAAGAACATGCTTGCTGACTCACAAGAAGAGAGTGTGGTATGAAACATTATTAAAATACTGAGCTGTGAAATAAAAATTCAATTATTATATAATATATAGTTCTTAAAATGTAATTCCATAACTTGTATCTTAAATGAGTTTGATGCTACACCGTTTGATGTGTTCAGTTTATTTATTACTGAAAAATTCTTTGAACATTGTGCTCAACAAATAAATCTTCATGCTGAGCAACAACAGGCAATGAAGAACAAAATAGACCTGCTCAGATGGAGAAATCTATTTTTTTTTGGCTATAAAAAACATTATGTTTGAAATACATAAAAACTAGTTTATACTCAAATATATATTGCAGTCTCAGCAGGTATTTCCACTTCTAGAATTGCTAATGCTGTTTGACTTAGAGAGGATAGATATGATCCTATCTTCAAGATTTGATTCACCCTCTTGTAGACTTAGTGAAAGATAAATTCAAGAAAACTCATTTTTATGAGGCTATGGTAAGTAACATACAAAGGACATCTACACTTTTAAGCAGAACACTTTCTTCCTTTCTTCTTCTTCTTCTTCTTCTTTGTAATGCCTTCAGACATCTTGTATATATCTAAAGAATGCAGTGGTCAACCTCAGGCCATTGGTATTTCCATAGAGCTTGCTTGGAATGGCATTAGTGTTGGTCACATGTACTTTCTTTATTCTTTGTGGGCGAGGCGGAGGAGAGGAGAAAGGAGAGGGGTTGGTGTGTGCGGGGGTGGAGGAGAGGAGAAAGGAGAGGGGTGGTGTGTCGTTGTAGTAGATGCTTAGCAGTCATTTTGTCAGTGCCACAAACACATTCATTGGTGTTTCTAATCCTTAGTTTGTGTGTGCCTTAATTTGTTGTGGGGAGGCTAAAGATTAGTATCTGATCACTTCTGTTGAACTGGTAATATGCATCACTTGGTTTATGAAATATGTGCTCAGCTTACCACTTGTTCCTGTGCCAACATCTGGTAAACCTCTTGGCTTCTTCATAAGTAATTTCTATACCAAGTTGAGGTAGCCTTCAACTTTCCCTTGACAATTTAGGTCCGTATACTTTTTATTGCTGGCGCTGCAACCACTGGAGAGGGGAGTCCCCACGACACTCACAGCCTGGTGGGACTCCATGGCATGAGCACCACGCAGCTTATTCTTTATTAGTGACATCCTAATAATGCAGAAATTACGTTGCAGTTTTGTTAGGTATATATGGGTCAGTGCATTAAATTTCAACAGGTGTTTCTGTCAGGTCTGCCTTCCCTAGCTATTGACTGTCCCCAGTCTGCATGCAGAGCAACAGGTTTGTGTCTCCATTTGGTCTGGTCCCAACCCTTCGACTTGTTCAGTTTTGGAGGCCCTATTGGTAGCTATGCTTCCGAGGGCATATCTCTTAAGATCACGGGGAGGGGGGGGGGGGGGGGGGCCACACAAACTCCTCTAACCTGACAAGGTATAGACATGAAAGAAGAGAAACAGTACATCAAATCAAAGACTTGTCCATGGGGTCTCAAATTATGGTGAACAGCTGATTCTGTGACAGGATATCTTCACAATTTTATGTTTCATACGGTAAACTGTATTTAGCTGATTGACCTGCCAAGTGCTATCCTTTACACCTTTCCATTATTGTAAACTAATTCTTTATATTTTAATATAAAAATTTAATATTATTATTTAATGCCATGTAATTGTTTTGTCCATCCATTTCTTAACTGAAATATATTTTACTTTTTACATTGCTATTCGAGTTATTAATAAACTAATTTTTTTGGGTAGGTCAGGTACATGTTTTGGCAACCATTGCCTTTGACCTACTGAATTTTTAGTAGGGTAGAATGATAAAAACAAACTCACACTGAAAGAGTTAAAAAATGAAAAAAAACATCTGTACACTAAAAAAGAACTTACATTTAGTTGCTCTGGATACACATTTTCTAGATACCATTTGAAGGACTTGCAGTTCAGGTCTTTGCGGAGTTGAATTCTCCCAGTGATGTTCCCGAATTCTATGTCCTCAGCTCTTGGATTTATGTGAAAGTAATATTTCTAATTAGAGAAAAAAATGCCATTTAAAACTACAGACGCGAGCAAAGTAAATTCAAACATAATATGATACTTAGTAAATATGAATCAATAATCTTCAATATGAAGTGGCAATGATATATAAGAACGGTAAATGCAACAAAAAAAGCTAAATGATGGCGAAAACAATATATATTTAAAAAAAGAAGCATATCACTAGTATAATTTAACTTTAAAAAGTTTTGCTAAATAGCAAGATGTTTTTTAATATATGATCTTGTGCTCTATTAAATTGCTCTGAAGTAAATCAATTTGAAAAGGATAGATCTTTTAATCACAGTGAAACACACATAGACTGTAAGCATGTATAAAATAATAAACAAGGGCTGGCAAAGTACAAGAGAAAGACACTATAAAAATGTGAATAAAGTACATTCACTTGACAGCATCATCATTCTGAAGTACTAGAGAATTTAGCCAAATCAACACCCTCAAAAATATATTTGAATTAGCATTAACGCATTCCTTTTAAGTGTTGCTCATTTATTTCTGTGTAACTGTATGTTGAATAAATGAATCAAAATATAATTAGATATAACATTAAATTTCAATATATGGGTATAAGTGTGCATAACATATAAACATTAATTAAACAGATACACACATACATATCTTACTTTGTATTCATCCAGCCAAACATGAACCATTCTAAGGGTATTTTTAGTAAAGCTATCCTGTATTGGAGCTCCATATGGCCTCCGCTTACGAAAGATGTGACCGACTCTGGAACAAGGAACTATCACCAGACGCCCACCACATTGCCAAATCTAAACAAATTAACAATTAAAACTAAAGAATGAGAAAACATAACAAGATATTGTGCTAAACCAATATACAAAAAATTGAATATTAAAGGG
This sequence comes from Ariolimax columbianus, assembly GCA_036924085.1. Taxonomy (NCBI): domain Eukaryota; kingdom Metazoa; phylum Mollusca; class Gastropoda; order Stylommatophora; family Arionidae; genus Ariolimax; species Ariolimax columbianus. The sequence goes on from JAVGWX010000001.1 coordinate 17,024,222, forward strand.
CATCTAATGGGATTTCAGCCAGTAAATTCATCTAAAACAATTTGTTACAGAAAGCAACATTTAAATATAATAATACTGAATATCAAATGTGAATTAAACAAGCATTATACCATTTATTCACATGGCTAAGGTCTTTCAGGAGGATTTATAAGAACTTAAACAGAACCAACACAATAGAATGTTTTCCAATATAATGCAGACATTTTGTATTTTGTTTAAAACTGTATTCATACAGTATTTTTTCAATAAACTTCATTTGTCCTGAAAATGATGTTTTGTTACATTGTGTAGTAGTTTACAGCAATACTGCACCCAACATATTCATTTAAGAATAGCACATTTTTAAAATTGGGTTACTCTTCCCTCTTCGATCACTATTCTCATAGCCAGGCTGCACTGATACAGCCTGTTTCCAAGACAGGTACTTGGTTGTGAAATAGGGTTTGCTGACCAGTTCACTGTGTCTTCTACAACTTGAAATAAGCTGAAATATAAATCTATAACAGTGAAATGTCAGCTACATAAACTCAGTAATCAGACAAATATCACTGAATTTCGAGGGCAAGTCAGTAAATAAGTTACAAATTACTATTTAAAAAAAAATTAAATGAGATACGAATTTGAAAAACATTTATCACTGCCCATACATAGTCACTTATTTCTCAACAGAATTTTCACCAGCATTGATACACTTATCCCATCGCTTTATCATTGTAAAGACAGGTCCAATTGGTTAATGATGTGTTTGTCAGTCAGTTGTCTAGGTACGCATCATCAACACATTTTCTAGAAATTCACGCGCCCATGCATGATGCTGTAGTCTAAACCATTTTAATACCCTATTGCAGTTGCTACACTGTCTATCGCTACTCGTCTGTCAGCTTGAATCATCTGTCAGCTTGAATCATCTGTCAGCTTGAATCATCTGTCAGCTTGAATCATCTGTCAGCTTGAATCATCTGTCAGCTTGAATCATCTGTCAGCTTGAATCATCTGTCAGCTTGAATCATCTGTCAGCTTGAATCATCTGTCAGCTTGAATCATCTGTCAGCTTGAATCATCTGTCAGCTTGAATCATCTGTCAGCTTGAATCATCTGTCAGCTTGAATCATCTGTCACCCACCACACAGATGCTTCTGTTGCATTCTGAAGTGGACAGCCAGGTCATCAGCAATTATTTAGCGCCCTTGAGATAATGTACCAGTTATGCACCAATTTATGTAACAAACACTTCTCATTGTAAACAGGAATCATTTCCTTATGAATATTCTTGGTAGAAAGTCCTTTTGCCCATATAAAACGCACAACAAGCATGCTGTTCTTTGATTGTACATTTTGTATCTGAGCTATGCAAATGACACCTAGCATCTACTACCTACAGTAATCACAACATTGAATGTTGTTGCCACCTAATGACACATTTAGAAACTACCAATTACCTTTTTCAGCTATCCCATATCAGTTTATGACTAACTTACTGACTTACCCTTGTAGTTATAAATCAATGTCCTCTACACATATTCTTTGGTCATCCCATTGTTAGTGCTGCCTTATAACTTAACTTCTTTATACTGATTTAGAAGATTAGATATTAGGAAGTATTTCTTTAGCCAGAGAGTAGTGAATGCTTGGAATGCATTGCCAAGTGAGGTGGTGGAGGCTGGGACGGTCAATGCATTTAAGAACAGATTGGATGCGTACAACTTCTAGAGGAAGGTGTTGTAAATGGAACTGGTTGTATACAGACTCTGCAGAGTCTTCTAAACCAGTATAAAGACGTTAAGTTAAGTTAAGACTGCAGAGGATGGGATGGATTATTTGAAACTTCAATACTTCTTCTTTGTTCATTCTCTGAAAAAGGTCCAGGTTTCTCTTAGAAAGGACACTGTTGTTTGTAAGGCTGTTTTATCTTCGCACAGCTTTTGCCACTCATCTGTCTTGCAAGGTCAGTATTGTTCTCTCTTACTGTGTGAGTGTGCAGCTCTGTAGGATGCGTCTATTGATTATGGATTATACATACGAACAATTATCCCCAATTTTCCTTTTCTTGTAAAGATTACTCTTGATGCCCAGTTCTCAGTCCAATCATGTCTCTTCCTTCAATATTGCAGTGGGATGGGATCCACTGAATGATCAAACTTTAACGGTTTTGTAAATTGCACATCCAGTATGCACTGTACAGCTAAGCCCATAAAATATCCTTAGACTTCTTGAAAGTTAGTTTGCATGTATGAACAAAACAGAATATTTTTTTAATGTGCCAATATGAGTTGCACATTCAATCATATATCCATCTATGACAAAATACATTTCAAACATTAATAATACATAATGAAAATAAAAAATTTATGAAATATCTAACACAACACATGAAAAGTAACAAAACAGCAAAGACATGCTACACAAACAAGCAATATGATATTTACTCTGAAAGATAGCTCTAAATTTTCTCCACCCCACACATCCATACCACTATCATACTCCCCAAGTTGATGAAAGTATTGCCTGTCCATTGCAAATAAACCACCTGCCATTGTAGGAGATCTGAAAATATACATGTAATTCTTTTAGAATGCAGTCCCAAGGAGCATTGTACTCATTTTATTTGTACAGGTTTACAGTCATTGTTAGATTAAGGAAGTTGTGGGGTATAGACTTGCATCACTGTAATACAGGTTTAGTTCAATGAAAATATTTATTTAATGTAAATGCCTCTATATGCAAAACTATTATCGTCTTTATTCATCCTCATATTAAGATCCCGTTTCTCTTACAAAGGACACCGTTGTTTGTAAGGCTGTCTTATCGCCATACAGCTTTTGTCACATATCTGTCTCGCGAGTCCAGTATTGTTCTCTTTTTTCCTACATGAGCATGCATCTTTCTAGGATGTGTACCACATGGACACTTGTCATCTGTCCCAATCATCTTTTCGTTGTAAAGATGACCCTTGAGTCTGTAATGCCCAGTTCTCAGTCTGAAGATCATGACTTGCTCTTCGCTAGTTGAGTTAAAGTAGCTGTCTTCTTTTCGGAAGTCAGTTGATCAGTCAATTTTCCCCTGAAGTTGGCTTTAAATATGGTCTGGTCTGTTTGTGGGGATGCTCCTCTACACTTTGCTAGTTTGTCTGCAGCTTCATTGCCTTCAATATTGCAGTGGGATGGAATCCACAATATGACCAACTTAGAGTTTTCTGCTGAGAGCTGTGTCAGGGAGAACATATATTGCTCAAGATCTTCATCTTTGTGTTGTTTTAGCGCAGCTAATACTGACACTGCATCAGTCAGGAATACTATGTTCTCTTGGTGGATATCTTTATTTTCAAAACTATTATAAAAATCAACTTTAAAATATGTATACCTGAAGTAATGAAAAACAGTTGTTACTTTTAAGTTATACAAGCAAAAGGAAAACTCACGCAAATGGCTCAGCATGTTCAAACACATCCTTTGAAGCATCTAAAGACAAAGACTCCCACTGATAATGCATGCCCCAGTTAAAACCCCCTTTCACCAGACTGGAATGCTCATAGAAAAATGTGTCTGCATCAATTATGTCCATTATAGGAACAGCAACTGAGTGGTCGTTTACATGAACTGCATCTAACAAAGGCTCCAGCCATCCTGTGTTGACTTCACAGTGGCTATCTAAGAACAGCAATATCTGGAGATTTAAAAACACATTCACTCAGTGGCTACATAAGTCAACAATTTTGATAGATAATTAGAAATATTACTATCTACTCAATAGTTCTTTACAAATAACTATATTTCTAGACATCTATAACACTTCTTCTACGTTCGTTCTTAATCTCCTACTATCAAGCCCTGAACAGGGCTTTGCAAGTAGCAGGATGTAGTACAGAAAACAGACAGCGATGTATCGCTAGTCTACAGCTTGACCGCGATATTTCCACCTTTTGGTCTGACGCATCCGTCTTCGGCAGAATCCATAACAGTAAAACACCATAACAGATCAACAAGTGCCCAAATTATAAATGAAACCAGGCATATTCTTAACAGTAATTCAAAATTAGAAGAAAATACTGGGGAGATTAAATAATATATGGACAAGAGGGTATTACTCTAGTTGGCAGTGTGTTAGGAAAAACCCAAAAAGGGAGCAAAGAAAAGTAACTAACTTTCCCAGCATGTCGCAAGAGATGAATTAGAAGGTCTGGGCATAGTGATTGCCCTATCCTATAATAACTATAAGCCGCAAGAAGAAAAAAAAGAAGCCCTCTACACCTCATGATAGAAAAGGAAAGAGAAGTCAAGAGCAAGTTCGAGCAACTTCAGTCAACAGCAGTCTGAAACAGAATTAAATGATGAATAACGGTATATTGATACCACTAAAGACATGTAAAAAAAGCGCCTCAATTTTGTTTTGCTCGCAAGTCAGAGCAATTTATAGCATTGCTGAAAATATAAATCTTTAATGTTACTTCCTTTTTAAAAAACATGTAGACCAAAAAATACACAGAGAAGAGAATGTGAGAATGAACTAAGATTAAATTATTACACCTGGAGTGAGGCAGAAAGAGTAGTCCAGGACCGTGCATGCCGACGAGATGTTGTTAATGGCCTATGCACTGAGAGGAGTGACAGGCTTTGAATGATTGAATATAAATTCCCATAACTATTTAAAAAAAAAATTATGTATTCATGCTGGCTGGCTTGGTTACATGCTGTTGCCCTAAAAACCAAAACAATAGATTTTAATTAAAATAATACTTGCACTAAATTATCAGAAATAGGAGTCACAATGTCAACCAACCTGACCAGTGGCTTGCTTTGCACCAAATATGCGGGCACGTATTAGACCAAGGCGCTCAATGGTGCGGTAAATTTTGACTTTTGGTAAATTCTTACTCACATAATCTTCCAAATCACTTTTTAGGTAATCTGAAAGTGATTAATAATGCAAGTAGATGTTACAATGTCAACTTTATTAAACAACAATAATCACAAAATGATAGCCAACATTAATGTCTTTTGTTATTTCAACCATCACTCTCGATGTTATTCACTAAGTCAATGTACATGTAAATAAACAATGAGAAAATGTGTTCTTCCCCAATCTGGATCCTGGAAGCCCTTATTATGGAAAAAAGACAGGGAGCTTTGCACCTATTTTGCATGTAGTAATGTGTGACTACGGAATGGTGTACATATAGCTTACCTCATCCATATCAAACAAAGTGCTACAAAAATAATCACATTTTAGCACAGACTTCCTGCAAGGACGTTACCTGCAGTCATAAGTTTATGCTTCTAATAAAGCCAAAAAAAGACTGATAATACTAATAACTGATAATTCTAAATAAACCAGGGCAAGTTTCTTGGCTAAACTGCACATGTGCATGGTTCTAGCAGAAATTTTTACATGTTTTAATCTACTGAAATGACTTTAGCATTGGCCAGGACAAATAAACACAAATAAACCAGCAATGTCTGTTTTTAGAAATTCACAACAAACAATAGTCACATCGTACAAAGTGTTTATTATTGCTTGAAAGTAAACTATAATGCATACATAATTACTATAAAGACAGAAGTATGCCAGGTGCTAACAGCAAATACATACCAAATTCGCTGAAATCATCTACAAGAATAATCTCATGAACCAGATGAGCAGGAGAGCGAGCTAATACTGTGTGAACTGTGCGCAGTAGGGCAGAAAGAGCTTCATTATAAAAACAGATGACAACACTGGTGCTAGGCAAATCTTTTGGATAGTCCTTCTCTCTACATCTAAAATGAAAATTACAATAATCAGTAAGTATGGCTGCAGCTGTCTTTCTGAAGTACACCATTAACTAAACTTAACGTCTTTATACTGGTTTAGACGACTCTAAAGAGTCTGTATACAGCCAATTTCTTGGAGGGTGGTTTTTACTGATGTTCAAGTCTATCTTAATAGACTCTAACACAAGAGCTAAGTAGACCCGCAGCCAGTTAGGTGCCATCTATAGCTGCTCTTAAGAAACCACCTGGGGAAAGGTATAAATTACTTTGGTAAATTTTGAATTTGAATTTTGTATTTTGGACAGCGGCGTTAAACGTACTTTTTAATTTACAACTGCTAAGGAATTTTCAACGTGCTGGACACTCAACACGGGCGTCCGATCTCACTAGCCTGAGATCAGAAGAATTTTTACCAGAAGATACATGTGAAAAAAATCCCGGTCTCCACCATGATTCGAACACACGACCTCTGGCACCTGAGGCGGACACCTTACCTTGAGACAACTGAGTCCCCCTAGAATTCAAATAAAATACAACTGTTATATTGATAAAACAGCAACAACATCTACCTCAAGGGGGAGCCCAACATACGAGGAACAGAGAAAGTACACATTTTCATCACCGCTGCCATTTCTGAGGCTCTAAGCAGATTAGAGGTAACAAGTTTTTCAAAATACAGCCACTTACAAGAGCAAAAGGCATAGTCACAAATTAAAGAGAGGGTTCAGATGATACCAGAAAATATTTTTTTAGTCAGGGAGTGGTGAATGCTTGGAACGCATTGTCACAGGAAATAGCAGAGGCAGGGTCAATTAATACATTCAAGAATAGATTAGACGCGCATATGTATTTTTAGATCAAGTGAAGTAAAAGAAACTGGTTGTATACAGACTATGCAGAGCTGAGACTGATCTCCATTTCCTTAAATATATTTATACTGTAATATGTATATGACGCTGCAATTTAAAATAATGAGTTCATCAAATGGACATACTTGAACAAAAATTTTCTTGCATGCACTTTATAATAAATGTGATTGATCCCCCATTAGGATTTAGTCCAGGCTGGTTACAACACAATCAAGAAGACAAACATACCCTGATATAACCAAAAGGTGTTGTACCTCATCAGAAAAGGGCAACAAAGAAGAAGAAGACAGAATTAGCATCCAAAAATATTATCCTTTAATTTCATATATGATTCACGTGATACACATGTATTCCTATAGGATACAGCATGGGTGGGCAACCAATTGGCCAAAAATGGTCAATCGCTGAAGAATCGTTGCTAAATGTTCACAAACTTAAAACTGATTTTGGGTTGCAGATGTCAAATTCTGTATTTGCTAATTATCCATGTGATGAGGTCACAGTGCAGACAAATCTCCCCCTCATCATCATGGAACATATGATCCGACGCTGCCTTTCCATCTTCGGCCATGTTGTCAGGCAGGATCAGTACATCCTGGCTCATTGGATTCTTCTCAATTAATTCCTCTGTGCCAAGGACCGTCCACAGACTAGCTGGAGGCGAAGAAGAGGTCATTCTCACATCTCATGGCCCAACAGTTGGCAGACTCTCTTTCAGCTCTAGACGAGGTCTGGAAACAAGCTGTAGCATGTGGCCATGCAGTAGTCGATCAACACAACAAGCCACTGACATTTAAGCGAACATCATTATTATTATTATACATATGCCGGTAGCAAAGCTTAATTGTTCAGTGGAGTTCTCACTGATTTAGCTTTTATAGTTAAGTCCAAATTTGCCTCTCTATTTTAGCATTGCAATATAATTGAATTTTATTATAGTTGTGTATGCTACAGAAATATCATTATAATAGTTTACGCCATTGTTACCTGGTTCTGTAAGAAGCAAAAAAAAAAAAAAAAAGGATGACATCTTCATCCATGGCAGAAAAATTGTAGCTAAGTTAGTTAGTGTTATTGTTTTAGACTGTTATTTAAATAACAAAAAAGTATGAAAACAATACTGAAAGAATAATTTTTTACTGTTCAAATCTGGCATCTGGTAGAGGTCTTGTAAAGCTTAACTTGTCACTCAACATTTGGTTGAAAGCATGATTCTGATAACCTGGAGGTCACATTTGAAAAAATACATTAAAATAACTCACTCATAAAAGTGTAAAGCTTGTCTAGGAAGGTGAACTCATTATTAGGTTATAAAAACTGCTTGTTTCAGATAATGGTTAAAATATAAACATGGTCAAGAACAGGTTTTATATGACAGCAGTAACAAATGATAATCATCGTTTCGACCTAATGGACCTTATATCAAGGACTGAACAAACAATAACACAAGACCAAAAATAATGAACTGTTTTGAATGAAATGAAACAAATTGACTGAATCATGTCAGTAGTTATGAAATAACAAAAATCCCTGAAGTCTGTTACTGTTCTTATGTAAAAGTTTTGAACCTTATTTAGATGTCAGACATTAATGATTATTGCAGTCACTCATATATATTGTTTCAGATAGGATAAATTTATGCTAAATTTAATTCTCAATATGTATATGTACTGATGATTTCAATAATTAATAACCACGAGGGATGTTCAGAAAATAACATATTTGTTTATTATCATTGTGCACCACCAAGAACATTACTTCAATCATGTGCAATTGATTTCATGATCCATCAACAACACACACAATTTTTAGTGCAATGGAAGGGCATGTCGATTGTGAAATTGTTTATACTTAATTTGTTTGATGCAAAAATAAATTTGACCAATTGAAATTTGTCAGGTATGTGAAGTTTATGCTGACAATGCAATGGGTGAACCATCGTTAGGAAGTTGGTAAGAATGTTCAATAAAGGACAAAAGAATGTGCATAATGAGACACAGGCTGTTGACTTGGTGTGTATGTTTGACAGAAAAGTTTTTAAGGACAGGCACTTCGAAATTTCCTCTTTCCATGCAGTTTTCAGAAATTTCAAGGCATCTACTCTACGATGTTGTGAGAAATAATTTGGTTTTTCGTAAAGGGTGTGCATGTTGGATGCCAAAGATGCTCACTAAGGAGCAAAAATACAAATGTGTTGTCACTGTTGTGTGTTTTGGAATTTCTGACTATTATGAGAAAAGAGACAAAATTTTGATCAATATTGTGACCGAAGATAATACATCAATGTCATTTAAGACACCTGAATCAAAATGATGGAAGCATATTGATTTGCTAGAAATAAAAAGAATTAAGACATTTCAATCAGAAAGGTCTTGTACCCTGTGTTCTGATACAGACAAGGTATGTTCTCCTGGAAGTATTCATGCCCTAAGGCCAAACAATCAACTCTGTTGCTTACCATGAAACATTGACTACGCTGCAATGAAATTCAGAACAAAAAGCGCAGGATGCCGAGTACTTGCATTCTTTTGCTTCATGACAACACCACTCTGTAGTGCACACTGAACCCGAAATTACCTCAGTTGGATGGGAGTGAGAGATACAAATAGACCATTCCCCTTAAAGCCCTGAATTGGCACCTAGTGACTTTAACTTATTCCTGCATTTGAAAAGGTTTCTCATAATCCATTGTTTTGACAATCAGGATGATCTGAAAGACTCTGTGCATGTGGCACCTTGCACACATTGCATGTGGCACCTTGCACACATTGCATGTGGCACCTTTCTTTAAGCAGGGTATACAAAAACTCGTGCCCAGCTACAATAACTGTGCGTCAATAATGGTGGAGACTTTGTTAAAAAGTAGAAAGGGTGAACACTGTGATAAAATTAATTGCACTTATAGAACTGGTCTATCTAAAGAAAAATCCAAACAGAAATTACTTTCTGAATATTCCCCGTACATGCTTTTAAATTAAGAAACGTATTTAAACAGACTTTTGCAAAATAGAAAAAAAAATCACTTATTCAATTCTCAGACATCTAATTTAATGTGCAACAATCTTCAGCATTTGATAATAGCCAGTAGCATGAGTAATTCAATTGTGTTAAAGACAGTCACAAGCTAAATCGCAACCTTATAAATCAGCAAGGATGGCATCATGTAGCACATCCTTTGCAGATTTCCGCTCTCATTGTGATTGTCTGAAAGGAACTCGATCTCTGCTAAATCTCTAGGGTCATGCTCAAGCATTCCTTGACATCTTGGTGCCATCACCTTCTTGGCCTGCCTCTGCCTCTCTTGTCTGGCCCCTTACCTTCCATTATCGTTCTCTCTATGTCCAACTTTTGTCCAATGTCTGCATTCTTCTTTTTTGCTGGTCAATGTTATTCTGAGGACGTTTCTATGACATTTAGACTCGAACGACTTGATTCTCTTCCTTGAGGTTTATGTAACTGTCCATGTCTCGCAGCCGCATACTGCCACAAGAAAAACACATATTCTGACAATTGCCACTTTCGTTGGTTTTCTGTCATAGTTTCCTCAGGGTTTGTAGTCTCTGCATTGTGATTGCCATTCTTCTTCTGGTTTCCTTTTTTTAGCAGTCGCCATTGTTGTCAATTCTGGAGCCCAGATAATAAAAGATTGTAACCTGTTCTATTTCCACACCTTCCAATTTGAATTTATGTTTTCTTGTTTTGTTGGTGGTCATTATCTTTCAAATCTTTGGTTTGTTTATGTTTACAAAATGATTTTGATCTTCACTGCATCTGACTTACAGCTGCAATTATTATCTACTCTAACCCTTCTGACTTCTGCACTGTTTGGAGGTATCATTGTGTCGTCTATCTTAGCTCTGGGATCTTGTATCCGCCGATTGTAAATTGAGCAACAGAACAGTAATAACACTGACTGACTAACACTAACATTAACAACACTAGTGTCACTAGTAACATAAAACAAACACACCAACCCCTACCTGCATCATAGCTCCTCTGATCCTGGGCTGTTTTAACTTTTGCAAGTTTTTCCAATATCATTGTACTATACATGTCAACTTCGTCATCGTTAGATGACGCTGGAAGCATATCTTCTACCCCTGATCTTGAACGAATTCTGAAATGTCTTTGTCGCGAATATAGATTTGAGAAAATCCAATACGATATGAACCAAAATACAACGCATATTACAACCAGAGAAATTATTACTCGCGATCGCTTCAGTCTAACCATGTCTATTGATTACAGACTGGGTAGTAGTTGTACGTAAATGCAAATCTTCTTTCTATAGAGTAATTAGACGACTGTTCATTGTGATTGTAGTACTTAAGTACTAACTAACTAACTACTCTAGTACTAGAATTAAACAAATAATAACTTAAATAAGATTAATTTACTAAAATTATTAATAAGCTTCTACTTTTTAGATTAAAAATATAATTCCACTAAAGACATTGTCAAGTGAAAGTAGGGAAAGCTACTTAGTACTATAACTTAAGATATGCCATGCAGATGAAGTGAACTACCACTGAATAATTGTGTATTATCTCCTAAGAAATAATCACGTAACGTAACGTAACAAGTTTTGCGTGGAACGGACTAAATCAAAGTTTTCGGCAGTCATACGGAAGTAAGCAGTTAAAAATGTGTACTTCCTTACCTGGACTTCCTTATCCATCCAAATCTGACTGCTTCGTTTGTTATTTCTACAGTGGACAGTGTTGTAGGGTATGAAATGTTGACTTTTTATGAGGTGAAGAAATCAGTTCCCTTCCCCTTTGCCTTTCCTTCATTATCAGTAAGCCAGGAACACTAAGTTACTACAACAAACAGCGAAATGTAAAGTCCTTATGTACACATGTAGAAAAATGTACTGTCCTCCAGGTGGGAAGATCCAATAATGAATATAATTACATGATGGGAGAGAACAATACTATAGGACAATAAAAAATGAAAGAGACCTAGGAGTTCTAATAGATCATACAGGAAAAGTGCAGGAGCAAGTCCAGGTGACAGTGAAAAAGGCTAATGTCATGTTGGGCATGATAAAAAGAAACATTTCACATAAGAGCAAGGAAGTAATAGTAAAGTTATTTAATCATTTGATTCATAACCTTTTGTTAAGTGCATAACTGAAAATTTTGTAATTCAACATGTAGTAGCAGCCACCAGAGGCAAAAACATACTCGACCTAGTTTTTACTACAGAGGAAAATATGATTGAAAACGTTACCGGTGGGGAACTGTTTGGCTCAAGTGACTATCAAATCATCCGATGGGATCTTATTGTAGGGAAAGAAGTAAACATAAACACGCGAACATATGACTACTCTAAGATAGATGTTAAGAGGATGAAAGAGGCAGTGAACCACATAATCTGGGAAGATATTGTCGGAGGAACAGATGTTGAACAGGAGTGGGAGAGTTTTAAAACAGTTCTCGAAATGCTAGAAGAGGAATGTGTTCCATATATAGGGAGGTAAAACCCCAAGCGTAAAAAGTGGATCACTAAAATTGTAGTTAAATGTAGAAGAGCTAAAAATAAAGCATGGAAAAAATATATAGAGGCAGGTAAATTAAAAGAAACATATTTAAAATATTTGGACAAGCAATACATATCTCAGAAAGCGAATAAAACAGCAACAATAGACTTCGAAAAGAAACTTGCTCAGAGGATCAAGACTGATAGTAAAAGCTTCTTCTCTTATGTTAGAAATAAACAAAGATCAAAGGACAAAGTAGGCCCTCTCATAGACAGCACAGGAAAAAAAATAAGTGAAAATAGGGAGGCAGCAAATCTACTCAATCACTACTTTGGCACAGTGTACACAAAAGAGGACTGCTCCAAGATCCCAGAGCCCGTAGATATTTTTCAAAGAGACATGGATACAGCAGGGTTAGGATCAATCTGTATTACAGAGGAAATGGTTTTTAAAAAATTGGAGGGGTTGAAAGTGGATAAATGTCCAGGTCAAGATGGTATTCATCCAAAATTGCTGTTTGAAATTAGAGACCAATTAGCAAAACCAGTGGCTATATTATGTTCTCAATCACTTGCACAAGGGATTGTTCCACGGGATTGGAAAGATGCAGGAGTGATCCCCTTATTAAAAAAGGGCAACAAATCCCCCGCTACCAAGCCCTGAACATGGCTTTGCCAGTAGGAGAATGTAGTCTGAAGAAACGGAATGCGCTGTGTCGCGTTCTACACAAAATAATTATGATTGCAAATGTTACAGCTGTGAACTATTCGGCTCAAGTGACCATCAAATTGTTCGTTGGGATTTTGTAGCTATGAAAGATGATAGAATGTGTCCACTAACTTACGATTACTCTATAACAGATGTACCGAAGTTGATAGATGCAGCAAACCACATAGTATGGATAGATATTCACACTGGCGTAGATGTGCAGAAAGATTTAGATAAATTCAAGTCTATACTTGATCACCTGAAAAAGTAATTTGTTCCAAGTGGGAGATTGAACACCAAAAGGAATAAATGGATAACTCGATCTGTGGTTAAGTATAGAAGAGCTAAGAATAAAGCTTGGAAAAAATATGTAGATGATGGAAAGTCTAATGAAACATATTTAAAATATTTGGAAATACAAAAAAATCTCATTAAGTAAACAGATCTGAAAAGATTAACTTTGAAAAAAAAAAAGCTTGCTGAAAATATCAAAACTGATAGCATACATTTTTTTTCCTATGTTAGACATAAACAGAGAACAAAAGACACAGTAGGCCTACTCCAAGATAGTACGGGCAATATAATTAGAGAAAATTGTGAAGCTGCAAATCCACTTGATCTTTACTTCAGCTGTCTTCACTAAAGATGACTGCTCCAAGATCCATGAGGCCTTAGATATCTTCCAAAGGGACATATACACAGAGGGATTGCACTCAATCTACATTACTGAGGAAATGGTTTTAAAAAAATTGGACTGTTGATAAAAGTCCTGGTGTGAACTAAAAGTCAAGAGAAGGGTAGTACTACAATGGATACCATCACACTGTGGCATACCTGGAAATGATACCGCAGACAGGTTGACAAAGGAGGGAAACACTAGAACAAACAATCACCTTTCAATAAAAGAAGACACGTATCCAAGCGATAAGGAAAACGATTGGCAACTATCACTACCTCGATCGAGTGGAACGATTGATCCTTCTCCACATGAGAACGGAACATAACTGATTGAATGACCACGTACACAGGCTAAAATTGGTTCCATCGCCAATCTGGCGCACAGAAGTCCGAACATATCCTGCACGATTGTTAAATGATTAGCCAATTACGTAATGAGGATTGGCCAGTGGAGACGAATCTTCACACAAAACTGTTTGTGGACCTTAACGAACTCTCCACTACTTGCTGAGGGATCAAGATATTGAGCAGCGCATGAGCTGCAGCAGTCAGCGACCCATAAATGACTGCTAGAGCCAGAGCCAGCGAATCAGAGCCGCCAAGATCCTTCTACACCTCCAGGCGGTGATCCTGGATAACAGGCAACAACAACAGAACAGGCTGGCTAAGGAGAATGGATCGAAGAGGAAAGGTTAACCCAATACTATAAAAATGCCTACTGCCGAAGACGTATGTGTAGAACCGAAAGATGCAAATATGGCAGTCAATCGGTTTTCATGCCGCCTGGCTAACGAGGTGAGGAATCGACGTGATTCCCGTAGTAGTGAGAGACACGCAGATGAAGCCAAGCATAGTACAACCGTCTGGAGGACCCAGGTCCACTTTCATGAGCACGCTCAGGATGTTATGAAAGCTACAACAACCAGCCACTTAACGTCATTTTCAGAGCGCACAATGGACTCATTATGAACATTCGCAAACAACCACCTGGTTGTCATGGCACACCTGACTCCACTTTTTTATGCTGTTTCTGTTCCAATGAGTTTACAGGAAGTTTTTCTTTGATTTCAGCCGTCCTATTTCTTGTATATAATTTAACAAAGAGAATGTATCTTCTTCTTCGTTCATCCTCAGATCAAGGTCCCGGTTTCTCTTAAAAAGGACACCGTTGTTTGTAAGACTGTCTTATCTCCATACAGCTTTTGTTTAATATCTGTCTCGCGAGGCCAGTATTGTTCTCTCTTTTTCAATTAATAAAATAAAAAATAGGAGGAGAGAGAAAGAAAATGATAATATAATCCCATCATCAAATAGTAAGCACAAAGCTAGAGCAGAGAGAGCGGGGGGGGGGGGGGGGGTTGTGTGGTAGCACACTCTAAAATCTCAACAAATGGAAGTGAATGCGAGAGAGAGAGAGAGAGAGAGAGAGAGAGAGAGAGGACACACTCTAAAATGTCAACAGTTAGAAGTGAATGACAATGAGAGAGAGGACATACTCTAAAATGTCAACAGGTAGAAGTGAATGACAGAGAGAGAGAGAGAGCGCGAGGATACACTCTAAAATGTCAACAGGTAGAAGTGAATGTGAGAGAGGGAGAGAGAAAGAGAGAGAGAGAGAGAGCGACAGAAGGGGGATACATTAAGAAACGCAAATGAAAGTGGATGAAAGCATTCTCACATTCTCACACACAAGATCCCACACAAACTCACACACATACACTCACACACATACGGACACACACTAACAACCATACGCACTCACACATACACTTACACACACACACACTTACACACCCACTCATAAACATACACTCTCACACACACTCATCCACACACATACTCACACACATATACACTCACACATACACACCCATGCGCACACTGGCACACACTGACACAAACACGCACGCTCACACTCACACACAATCATACATACATATACATACACTCACGACTTTTACAAAAATATTAAACTTCTCTTTTTACGCTAGATAATTCACAACAGACCACAAAAGCAGAATGTATAGATTTGGATTTATAACGTACTGAAAACGTTAGCCTCGCTTGAATTATAGGTCGGGTAGTATGAAGAACAGCTTGTCGGGATTTAAACTTAGATTCGTTTCTTACGTTTCTTACACATTTGTGCTGCTTAAATACACTAATTCGATACGATAGATAGATAGATAGATAGATATTTAGATAGATAGATAGATATAAGATAGATAGATAGATAGATAAATAGATAGATAGATAGATAGATAGATAGATAGATAGATAGATACATAGAAGATAGAAAGATAGATAGATAGATAAATAGATAGATGGATGGATTGATTGCTTGATATATATATATATATATATATATATATATATATATATATTTATATATATATATATATATATATATATATATATAGATAGATAGATAGATAGATAGATAGATATATAGATAGATAGATAGATAGATAGATAGATAGATAGATAGATAGATAGATAGATAGATAGATAGATAGATAGATAGATAGATAGATAGATAGATAGATAGGTAGAAACAGAGAAAGAGAGAGACATACACAGATAGTCAGAGAGAGAGAGAGTGAAAGTGAAAGAGAGAGAGAGATGATATGATATGATGTACTATGTACTAGTTTGTACTATCCCGGAAGAGAGGCAGTCCAGTGTGACTGTCTCAGGATCGTCACGTCCTGCCAAAAACGTAGCATATGCATGTGAGTGAGGTATCTCTTTGCTCCCTTTATTTTCTCGGCTCATCTGCAGTGATGGCACGCCTAGCATTCCACGCCACCTGAGAGGTTGTCACAATAGGGCAGGGTGTGCAATGGCCGCTGAGCTGCATCTCTTCTGCGTCCATTGGGATGACTGATAGCAGACAGAGGTAAAGAGCAAGGCAGAAGTGCATTTAGCCTGGTGCAATTCTGCGGCTCGAGCGGGCCGGGCTGAGGCGCAAGCCCCAGGTCCTAGCCATGTCGTAGCCTCCCATCACAGCGGTGCTGAGATTTAGGGCGGGATTTTGGCTTAGAGGCGTTCGGCCGTAGTCCCTCAGATGGTAGCTTCGCACCATTGGCTTATCAGCCAAGCACGTGAGCCAAATGTCAGCGACCTGCGATTCCTCTCGAAGGAGTGCATTTGACCAGGGGACAAGCCTGGTCATGGCACGGAGATGTTGTTCGCCTGGTGTGCGGACATATCTCGTGGTCAAGGGTTGAGTCTCAGCAGTTCGCAGTGAGGTAGCTGATCTACTGATTACGACACCCCGACCGAGAACTAAGTCTTCTGCTAGTGGTTTCACGCCTCGTCGCCGTATGGGGGGAATATCGAGCAGCTTCCCGCCCGCGGACCGCAGAGACCTCTTTCTGCGGCTTGACCGGGTTGGGCTGAGACGCGAGCCCCAGGTCCCAACCATATCGTAGCCTCCAATCGCAGTGGTGTGGAGATTTAAGGCGGGATTCCGGCTTAGAGGCGTTCGGCCGTAATCCCTCACATGGTAGCCTCGTGCCATTGGCTTATGAGCCTAGTACGTGGACAAATGTCTGCGACTCCTCTCGAATTGAGCAGGATTTACCGTAGCAACGTCCTGTCATTAGTAGGGTAAGACTGACCTGTCTTCCGAGGGTCTAATACCAGCACCCGTTCACTATTAGACCCAACGGATCAATAGAGGGCGTTTTAGTCAGTCAGTGACCAAGTGTCTGAAACCTGCGATTTCTCTATGGCTGAGCAGGATTACCGTATCAACGCTTTTTCATTTAGAGGGTAAAGCTGACCTGTCTTCCGTTGGTCTAATTCCAGCACATGTTCCCTATTAGACCCAGTGAAAGTTCTCTCAGTCTGTCAGTCGTTTTACAGTGTTGGTGTGTTGAGTCAAATTAAGCCGCAGGCTCCACTCGTGGTGGTTCCCTTCCGTCAATTCTTTTATCGAACACTGAGTGCGGGCCAATCGAGCCACAGAGAGCTTAGCCCCAGAGATTTCCGAGGGTCTAATTCCAGCACCCGTTCCATATTAGACCCAACGAGAGTACTCTCGGCCTGTCAATCATTTCAGTGTTGGCCGTGTTGAGTCAAATTAAGCCGCAGGCTCCACTCCTGGTGGTGCCCTTCCGTCAATTCCTTTAAGTTTCAGCTTTGCAACCATACTTCCCCTGGAACCCAAACACTTTTGTTTCCCGGAAGCTGCCCGCAGAGTCATCGAAGCTACTCCTGCGGATCGCTAGTCGGCATCGTTTATGGTCAGAACTACGACGGTATCTGATCGTCTTCGCGCCTCTTACTTTCGTTCTTGATTAATGAAAACATTCTTAACAAATGCTTTCGCAGTAGCTCGTCTTGCGGCGATCCAAGAATTTCACCTCTAACGCCGCAATACGAATGACCCCGTTTGTCCCTGTTAATCATTACCTCCAGTTCCGAAAACCAACAAAATAGAACCGAGGTCATAGTTAAAGCCAACTTCTGTGGTAAATGGACTAATCAACATCCCGACTTCCGAAAAGAAGACAGCTAATTTAATTTAACTAGAGAAGAGCAAGTCAACATCTTACGATTCAGAACTGGGCATACCAGACTCATGGACACCTGATATATGAGATAAACTTAGGATCAGGGTCAGAGATAATTTAATGTACAGGTCAGAAAACACTTTTGTGATTATATATAGTATTTAAGACATTATTTTATGTATTGTTATCGTTCATGCTATAAGTTAACCACCAGCGTTTTCAATTAAATATGATCCATTTTATGGCGTCATCTATAGAACGTATCATCGAATGCTATGTATCAAATTACAATAGTGAGATGTAAAATGACTTGATTAATATTTGTAACTTAATCTTTCTATTATTCAAGAATGAAGAGAAAAACAAAATAATTTAACGATTTGTGGTTGTTATCCTGTGTACTTTTTAAAAAAATAATCAGAAACTGATCATGTCTGTCGACAGCTGTATCTTATTTTCAGTTTTAATTGATTTAATTGTAACAAAATACGTTCACGCCAACGGATTCAATATTGTATATCTTCCGTTCCAATTTGATAAGAATGTTCCTATTTTCTCATGCATTCAGAGTTAAATTTCACATTTAATTCGACATCTTTGGTATAATGCGCTAATGCATATAAAGCTGGCCCAGATTTTTCTTCTACCCAACTGTAAAGTAAACATTAGCTGTTTTCTAACTCGATGTCGCTGACAAGACTTCGCGCCTTTGTTTTCTTATTGTCTAGACCAGTGGTTCTCAAACTGAATGCAGCGCCACCAGTCAAATGGAACCGCGGACAGCGGCAAGAGTGTTGGAATATCTTAAATTATTTTGCCTTGGTTTTGCCTCTTAATAACACAATAACCCATACATTTTTATATATTAAATTATATTGTTATCAAGGTCTTAGGGAGGGGTCGTCAAAACTTTGGAGATAATGACGCATGCCTCCCATCAAACAAAAGCGCGAAACAATGGTCGTGGTTTCGAATTTCACAAGAGCAAAGGTTTCCCTTATATTAAGGTGAGATCAGCGTCTTGTCATATTGGAGATTAACGAATAGATTAGAAACCTCCAAAAATGCCATGTACGCGCTATAAACGAAAAAAACAAAAAACAACAACATTTAGGAATGTAGAATCAATAAGAGTAAGTTGTTAGCCTCTGTCCATGTACAATTCTAAAAAGTAATAATATCTACCCAACACACAATCTACCTTCCTTCAGACTTAGTAGGCCACAGAAAGAAAACATTGCAAAATGAAGAACATACCACTTCGGCTGCCTGAAAGCAGGCATAACCTGAATGTTTGATTACCAGGATTCAACAAATATATTTTATGAGTTTTCAATTTTCTTCTTTTTCGTTCGTTCTCAAGCTGTACGGAAGTGCACGAAGCCTCGAGTCGACTGCTGCCTTCGGTAGTCATTGAAGTCTAGGTCTGAAAACGAACGAGGAAGAAGGATTAGAAGAAGAAAGTAGAATATGGTCTTGGTGAGCTATAATTCGGTGTCCCTGACACAATTAGCCCATATGAGTTGTTGGCTGTTGTCAACTCATTCACAGCTACATGTACATCTCCAAGGATACATCAAATAACACGTGTACACTGAAATATGCAAGTAGAATATAATAGTCACCGTATGCTTTGCATGATTTTAGTTTGTTTGTATTAGTGATCCAAATTTGTCGCAATGATAGAAGTCTGAAATAATTGCATGAAGAAAGTACGTCTTGACGAGATCTGGATAAATATTAGCAATAGATATCCTGATGTGCTATGTTTAAAAATAAAATTTAAAAAATATGGTGGTTCTCTTGCAATTTCCCACATTTTTAACTGCGTGATTTGTGATTTTCTATGCACATAAAAATATAAAAATTTGCAAAAGAGAAAGGTTACACATGGTAAATAAAGAAATGAGAGTTTGACGAATTTACATTTCATATTGAAAACAGTCTGCCCAAGTATCCCTTTTGAAAGTCGCAATTGTCAGATGAGTTTAATTTTCATTTTGTTAATTTCGTAATGATCTAAATTTGTTGGGTACTATAATCATGTGTTGAACTCGTTCTTGTGGATTGCGTCTTTGTTTAACTTTAACCTTTGTGTATTTTGAGCCCTGATCAATCCTAGAACAAGTGCATTTTACTTTTAATATAGATTGCCAGTATTTTATTAGGGCGGGGGTGGGTGGGGAAAGGGGCGCTGCAGACTAAGTTATATGACTTGAGGATGCCGTCATTAAATAAAAAGGTTGAAAACCACTGGTCCTAGACGTGCGGTAACTATTCAGCAGCGTATGAATGATTTTACTGTGCAATTATGCTTATATCATATTATTGCAGAGCTGAGAAGCATTCTACGTCATTTGACCATGATACGAGAAGATATACTAATATTCTACACAACAGCAAGGAAAGTTGGAGGCGACAAAAATCAACACTCAGAGAAAATACAGACAGTATGGAAAAACGCATTACATTATCATGATTATGTAATGCTTGTTCATTGTCATCGATGAGGTTCGCCCACATTACTGACTTCACAGTCCACACATCACTTTTTGGTTGAGTGTGTGTGTGTGTGTGGCTGATCTTTTTCTTCTTTGCTTGTTCTCAATCTCCGGCTACTAAGCCCCGAGAAGGGCTTTGCAAGTAGCAGGATGTAGTCCGTAGAACGTTAATGAATTGTGTCGTAGTTTACAGGTTGACTGCGATATTTGCACCTTTCGGTCCAACACATCCGGCTTCAGCCGGCATTTTTTGGCTAGCCTTCCCTCTTCGATCCCTTCTCCATAGTCAGTATGCTCTGTTGCAGCCTGTTATCCAGGATCACCACGTGGAGGCGTAGAAGGGTCTTGGCAGCTCTGGTTCGCTGTCCTTGACGCTAGCAGTCAACTATGGGTCGCTGACTACTGCAGCTCATGTGGCCGATCAGGGCGATGTAAGCCAGAATGGTTATACTACACGAATTGCACACGTTTTCTGAAGGTTGAGTTTGCTATGCACTCATGATTGCCTGTCTGTACTCTACCTACAAGCGTTACTTCTTGCTGATAGCGACAACCTTTTTGTCTACACCTTTCCAAGTCGGTCTATATTTTGCCACGGGGTTACGTTGATCTGACAGCTTTTCAGTGTCTCTTTCAGGTAATATTTGACCTGCATCTTTGATCCTCTTGTGCCGTTTCATCAGTATTCCAATCCAGTCCTGACAGGAATTGTACAGTAGGCGTAGTAGGTAAGTTGTGTGAAGGGTATTTAACTTCATGGTCCGACAATCGAGCTTACTCTAAACTTAACGTTTTTATACTGATATAGACGACTCTGCAGAGTCTGTATACAACCAGTTTTTTTTACTTCACTTCATCTCAAATATATTTTATGATCCATCTATTCTTGAATGCATTAATTGATCCTGTCTCCACTATTTCACGTGACAATGTATTCCAAGCATTCGCCACTCTCTGACTAAAAATATATTTCCTAGTATCTTGTCTTCGCATTTCTTTAATTAATTTGTAGTTGAGCCCTCATGTAATTGTAGGCGACTGTACTTAAAAAAACGCGTAATAGTCTAATTTATTCTTTTACTTTATTATATTCTACACATATAGTAAGGGACGATGAGGCTAACATCTGGTCAGGCAAAACACACTGATCAGACAATGTTAACCAGGGCCAGTAGAAATATACTGGTCAAGACCCTCGCCTGACCTCCTCGTTGGTAGTCCTGGAAACGGAATGTTGTTGAGAACAGCAGTCTGGCTAACAAGGTGAGGTTCGACGTGATCTCCGTAGTAGTGAGCGACACGCAGAAGAAACCAAGCATAGCACAGCGGTCTGGAGGACCCCGGTCCACCCTCATCAGCACGCTCAGATGTGAGGAAAGCTACTGCAACCCGTCACTTAATGCCCTTTTCAGGGCGCACATAAGAGTAACCTACTCAGTATGGGCATTCGATAGAGCTGTAGCGCATTGCATTTATTTATCTGGGATCAAGACACTGAGCAGCGCATGAGCTGCAGCGGTCAGCGACCCATAGCTGACTGCTAGCGTCAGGACCAGCGAACCAGAGCTGCCAAGACCCTTCTACACCTCCACGCGGTGATCCTGGATAACAGGCTGCAGCAGGGCAGACTGGCTAAGGAGAAGGAATCGAAGAGGGAATGCTGACCCGGTACTCAAAAAATGCTTACTGAAGTCGGGTGTGTTGGACCGAAAGGTGCAAATATCGCAGTCAAGCTATAAACCACGACACAACGCATTCCGTTCTCTGGACTAAATTCTGCTACTTAAGCCCTTTTAGGGTTTGGTAGCGGGAGATTGAGAACGAACGAAGCCAAGCCAAGCCAAGCCATTATGGGCATTCGAAACAACAAACATATAGTAAATCACGCCGAATTCTTCTCGAATTCTCTCGCAGACGTAAAGTAGGGCAGAAAGAACGGCGGCATGGTAGACTTCAGTTTAGTCTCCAAACGAATTCTTCAGTCAATGTTCCCAAATTGTGGAAAGGATTTGTCCAAATGATGTACATGCCTTTGCCAACATGATTGCCACCTCATCATCCAAGCTGGATTGTCTCAAATTCGTGTTTCTTAGGTACGAATATTTATCCACGTCCTTCAAATGTATGACCGTTACTGTTATCAAAGGGCCCTTATATGATAAACAAGGGGTTGGTTGGTGCGTGACATCAATTTTATTTACCGATAGTCAGATCAAAATTGTCGCACGCTTCAGAGAATCGATTAATATCTTTCTGCTTTCTATTCTCTGAGCTGTTATTAGTAATGCTGTCATCAGTAAACAAGAATTTACGGACCTTGTGTGTTTTCTGGTCTTGTCTTGCAATCTGCGGGGATTAAAGATCCAGCCATACGTGCGAAACTCGAAGGATATGCCACACTCGGGTTTATCGAAAATATCCTGCTGAACACGGTCGATGCAATTACTCATAAACGCTTGCGTCCTTTCCTGGAGAGAGCACGAGAGTAGAAAAAACATATTAACATAATTGATAAGCAGCGCTAAGGTGTTGCTGAGATATATCTTCATCATTGCCTGCAGTATGTTCTGCGCTTTGAAGAAGAATGTGTTTGAAAATTAAAGTAAAGTAAAGTATCCCATAGCAGTACTGCCGTAGGGGTGTGAAGTGTTAGCGATCTCACATTTCAAAGGCTCGGCTATATGAGGGCGGTAGCCATCTCCTCTCCCTCGCCGCTTTCACTTCCCGGACTGAACCGGTACCCATTTAAGGCTGGGTCGACCAGGGAGCCATTGCGGTCTGAAAAAAAACATTACCGCCTCAACTGGGGAATGAACCCAGGACCACTCAGATGCGAAGCCAGCGCGCTAACCCCTGAAAAGTAGCGTGCGATTAATCATCATTTTAATCACGCGACCGACCGGTTGGAGTTGGCAATCATTGACCTCAACTTCCTCTTATCACGTATTGCGTCTGTCAGTCCCGCCGTTGATCGTCTCACATGCCATTCCTTCAAGCTGTCTAATGTCAACTTCCTTTGCCTTCCCTCTGTCCCTCTTCCATACGATTCTACCCGTTGTTACCGTGTGTTCCAAACCGTCTCTTTTCATGACATGCCCAAAAATGGATGACTGCCTTGTCCTGATTTTTGCCGTAAGCTGTCTTTGTAAATGGAATATTCAATCTTCTTCTGTAAAACCGCATTATATTATGTTGTATTATGTCCATCTGTCGATTATTGTATGTAATTAATAGAGAACTATAAACTATTAATAAACTCCAAATAAGACGCAGATAGAGGTAGCTAGTCAGCCCAGACAAAACTGCTCTGCAACAATCTCTCAAGAAACATGATCTTGAAACATCAAACCTGGGAATATCAATACCTTGGGCCAACAACAAAATTCAGAACCTCAGTACCGACACTGGTCCCCACAGCATTGTTGCCCATGATCACACAGTAGAGTGCACCTATGGATTCACATACCTAGGAAGTTCTTTTTCATCTGATAGACAAAGTGCGCCTGACATGTTAAGATAGATCGGGCTTGCTGCCTCTGATATGAACGACCTTCGGCGGGTGTGAAATAATGACAGACTCTCTCTTGGATCAAAAATTCGTTCTTATCAGACGTGTGTGATTCCTGTCCTCCTGTATGGTTCAGAGACATTGACCCTACTTAAACAGGACATATCAAGACTTGATGCCTTTAATATGCGCAACCAGAGACGCATCTTCGGTATCCGGTGGTTCGATCTCGTCCATAATGTCGAGGTGTCTGCAGACGACGAATCTTCCTTCCATCTCGGACACTCTGGTCCGCCGCCACCTGTCTGTGTTTGGTCACGTGGTTCGACTGGACCGGGAAGTTCCGGCTCACCAGATAATATTCAAGTCAGTCAAGTGTAACAACAGTCTCCCACCGGCCGACTGAAGGCGAGGGAGGGGCCGCCCCCGTTCTACGCGGCTCTGACAGATAGCAGTCTTCCCTTCGGCATTGAAGGAGGTTTTCCTACAGGTCTCAGCAGTAGGTCATTGTAGTGGTCAATCGACGCAACGGGCCCTAGATGCCTTGGCGAACATTATTATTATTAGAGGGAACTGATAATATGGCCAGGGATATAGAATATACATTCCCGCACTCAGAGTGGACATATAGGTGCTCTCTGTCTCTCAGCAGATGGTAAAGGATATTAGATCAGGATACTGAGCAGTGCATGAGCTGCAGCGGTCAACGACACATAGCTGACAGCTAGCGCCAAAGCCAGCAAACCAGAGCTATCAACCACTTTCTAAACATCCACACGGTGATCCTGGATAACAGGATGCAACAGAGCAGGCAAAGCTGCAACAAAGCAGAAGGGATCGAAGAAGGAAGGCTAACCCGGTACTAAAAAATTGCTGCTGCCAAAGACAGATATTACGGACTGAAAGATGCACATATGGCAGGCAAGCTGTAAACTCAACGCATTCCGTTCTCCGAACTTCATCCTGCTACTTGCAAAGTTCTATTCATGGCTTTGGTAGAGAGAGACTGAGAACGAACGAAGAAGAATAAGAAGGTGAAGGGTATGTGTACTAATGGTTCCTGTAGCTTGATGGCTGTACGCAATCTTCTCAGACACCTCTGCCTGCTTGACCTACGCCTGATGTCAAACTCTTACTCTCAGACACATCTGCTTGCTCGACCTACGCCTGATGTCAAACGCTTGCTCTCAGACACCTCTGCCTGCTTGACCTACGCCTGATGTCAAACTCTTACTCTCAGACACCTCTGCCTGCTTGACCTACGCCTGATATCAAACTCTTACTCTCAGACACCTCTGCCTGCTCGACCTACGCATGCTGTCAAACTCTTACAATCTCCTCACACTATTAATGATATTGTAGCCAGGCTAGGATTGTCAGCACTTTCTTTGCCGTAAATGTCAATGCGGCCGGTGCAGCAAATCCGCAGAAGCCTCTAAAGGTTTAAAGCCTCTAAGCAGGGCCTACTAATGGGCTGGTGGGGAAAAGGTGGAGGGGGATACAAGAAGTACATTGTTCCCGAGCCCAGGGTCCATAAGAGTGTTAGGGTACAAAAGTTGACCCGAATGGTAATTGTACCTTATTGTACACGTTATTGTAGCAGTTCAAAGCTAATCTACACAATGTTTGTGGTTTAATGACGATAGCTCTGATCGCCGGCTTGGCGAAGATTATTAAAATGATATGACATCACAAATGGTACTCCAGTGCGTATAAACCAGCAATTTTATGCTACATAGAAACGTAAGTAGGCAAGCAGTTTGTACGTGAATCATGAAAAAGGTAAGTATATATTTATATACAATATAAACAATAGGAATGACTATAATAGTTTGCTGGTGGATGTTGACATTAATCACACTGCTCGTAGTAGAATGTTCTTTTAAAACGACAATGTACGGCATGTTAATTGTAGTACTAGGCTACTACTTTGTATAGTGCGACAATATTTGAATCCCGTATGCCTTGAGATATGATGGCCGCTTCCTAACTCTGGCATAACAGAAAATGTAGTGGTTTGAAAAGTGCATCTTTACAGTGTTTGATCAGGTAGGTGGGATCCAATCGCTGCCTGCTACTCTGCCAAGGCCAAGTTGCCAATGTCTGTATTGAGATCTTCTAAAGATGGTTTGACGTCCAGCTCCTCCATTTTTGAATAGCATTGAACAGCATCAAGGACTGTGCGACTAATCGTGCTGTCGCATCAATAGGTCTCAAAGTAGTGCTCTTCCCATCGACCCATCTGCCTTCATTTGTCAGTTATTTTTGCGCCACATGTATTTGAGCGACGATGCCTTCCTGTGCACGGGACCAACAGCTTTTATAAATATGATATTATACATTTCTCTAGTGGGAGCCTGTACTCAATTACACAGCTAGGAGCTGTTTGTTGAACTTGGGTCTTAGTGGATTTTCGCGATTGCAGCGTAACTGCATTTGGAAAGCGTTGTAAGAGTATTTGCTTAGAGTAGTGCGCTTTGCCTCGATGACGGATGTAAAATCATATATTATGCAGTGCTTCTTCCAAAGATATCAAACGCTGTACTGTGGATTGTGCTTTGAAGTTGTTTCCAGGTGCTACCTTGTGGAATTATGATAGTTTCCACGAAGGCGTCGTTAAAGCGATTGGTCTGCGCAGGCTATGGCATTTTGCTCACGTCGATGCTTGGTTTACCTTCGTGTTTGGTATGATGAAACATTCTTGGTTGTAATTTGATGTTTATATCCAACCAGTGCATGGTCTATGTCGCACTCTGCCTATTTTTGAAAGGATTTTGAAGAGTCCGACACTATTCTGAATTTTCTTTACGTTGCTTCTGACGCATATATTTGGTAATGCAACAGTGGGACGATGAGGCTAACGTCTAGTCAGGCAAAACACACTGATCAGACAATGTTAGTCAGGGTCAGGAGAAATATACTGGCCAATACCCTCACTTGACCTCCTCGTTGGTCGTCCTGGAAACGGGCTGTTGTCGAAGACAACAGTCTGGCTAACACGGTGAGGTTCGACGTGATCCTCGTAGTAGTGAGTGACACACAGTAGAAACCAAGCATTGCACAACCGCCTGGAGGACCCCGTTCCACCTCTTCGGCAAGGCTCAGGATGTGAGGAAAGCTACAACGACAAGCGTCATTAAAGGTGCATAAATCACCGCGGCTCTTCTCTATGCTACATAGAAGCAATTATATCAATGCAAATATCAATGACGTCCGAGTGTGCATATTTTACAGCTGATAACAATTGTGGGGAATAAATAAGTAAAGTTTCGGACACAAAATAAATGACTGTATTTATTTTCTAAATCAAAAACTAAATTAATTCAATCAACTGACAGTTTGATGACACCTTATACTAGTCACACTTTGATAACACCTTATACTAGCCACAGTTTGATAACACCTTATACTAGTCACAGTTTGATGACACCTTATACTAGTCACAGTTTTATGACACCTTATACTAGTCACAGTTTGATGACACCTTATACTAGTCACAGTTTTATAACACCTTATACTAGTCACAGTTTGATGACACCTTATACTAGTCACAGTTTGATGACACCTTATACTAGTCACAGTTTTATAACACCTTATACTAGTCACAGTTTGATAACACCTTATACTAGTTACAGTTTTATAACACCTTATACTAGTCACAGTTTGATAACACCTTATACTAGTCACAGTTTGATGACACCTTATACTAGTTACAGTTTTATAACACCTTATACTAGTCACAGTTTGATAACACCTTATACTAGTCACACAGTCAATGAGAAAGATGAGCTTGCTTCTTCATCATCAGTTCTTCAAATCTGGACACACATTTGGAAATTGCTATTGGAACCTCCTTCTTGACGTTCAATCATGATCTAAATTTTGTTTTGATGGAAAGCCCTGTCTCACACAAGTAGGATGTTGCAAATGGAATCAAATCTCGTAGGACCTTGCTGCCTACTTATTATATTCCTGGTTCCCCAAGCTCCTAAACTCTGGCAGTAATAAAGAGTCAAACTTCGATTTCAGTGTGGAGTCCGATGAAATATCAATAAGCTGCTCTTACTCTCTAGTTGTGAATGTAGATGGGAGTTGTACTTAAGGGATTTTTGATCCAGGTGTATTGGTCAGTCTCTTCTGAAAAGTACTTGCCAAGGAAACATCGAGCTGTGTTAAGTGGTCAACAAACACAGTCTTCAGTTCTTCATTCAGCTCCAAGTCATTGTCGCCTAAACAGGTGTGCTAGAAGGAAAGCAGTAATTTACGTCTTTTTGTTCCTTCTTTTCCTTCCACAATAGCAGTTTCTTTCTGGAGGACGAAATTCTATCTGACATCTGCAGAATATGGGTCTCAGTACCTTGAAGGGACACATTTAAAGTATTTAGTTTCTCGAAGACATCACAAAGATATGCTAGCTACAAAACAAAGTCGTTGTACACGAACTTTTCAGAACTGGAATGTTTTTCTTCGACAAGATAGCAATAAAGCTAATTCCTGAGTTCATACACCATTTTGAGGACATTTCAGCGTGAAAGCCAGCGAGAGTTGCAATAATAATGTGTCTAGCTCCCATGTAAATGCTCATTTGCTTGAAACACCTGCACTATAGTGGCCACGTTGTAATGAAATTTACTATTTAGATGACCTATTGAAAGACTTCCTTAAGAGCAGGGCTGATGTTTTTAGATTCCAGTTCTTTCTTATGGATGATGCAATGAGTCCAGACACAGGAAGGATCTTTCTTCTGAATCAAGGCTTCTGAATACGCCATAGCAGTCAGCCATTGAACGACCCCCATCAATGCACACACATACACATTTCTGCCAATTAATGTGTTTTTCTTACAAACAAGAATCCAGTGCACCATTGTGCATATATGTAGCTTCGTCTAGATGAATAGCGAAATCACATTTGAGTTTTTCAATCAACGTCATTAACATCGTCAGCCATCTCAATTATTCGACGACTAATAGCGTTATCTGACAAAGGCACACTCAGCAATTGCTTGGGAGCAGACTCACCTGCCATCTTTATGGCCATGGCTGAAAACAACCCCTCTTCTAATCAGCCTTGCAAGTCAACACAAAAGGCACGACGCTTTGACTCCTCAAGGTGAGCCCCTTCCACTGCACTTTGGTTGGGCTGGCTTCTGAGAGTGCATAAACCT
The DNA here is from genome assembly GCA_036924085.1 of Ariolimax columbianus. Classification (NCBI taxonomy): domain Eukaryota; kingdom Metazoa; phylum Mollusca; class Gastropoda; order Stylommatophora; family Arionidae; genus Ariolimax; species Ariolimax columbianus. Next base: position 17,053,402 of record JAVGWX010000001.1, read on the forward strand.
AGCACAGGTACATAGAGATGCACACATACATCCAAGCACTGGTTTATGCGTCTTAATATCGCCTAGTTGACCAAACACATAAAATGAAAACAAAAATTTAAAAAAATTATCTGGTTTTATCTGCTGCAGGAGTTGTAATGTGTATGCCTTTAAAAGCAGACGCTTTAGTGCGTTACGCCATACCGCGGATTGGGGAACTACCCCCTTTGTCCACTTTCTTGTCCACTGCCAGAATTATGTTGACTGTCTCTTCCGAAGTATATCGACGGCCCTGACTCTTCTCAGTATATAAACAGGCATTGATTTCGAACTGCTTCACCCAGAGTGCAATGCAGTTTTTATGCGGTGCGCACTTGCCGAATTTAGCGCAATAGTTTCGTTATACTGTCACAGCAGCTCCCATTTGTGCGAATTCCAACACGTAAAATGTTTCTCTTGCTTCGATGTCACAATCTTGTGTCCTGATGTAAACTAATACACACACACACACACCCACACACATACACACACGCACACACACACACACACACATACACATTCTCACACACGCACGCACACACACAATAACTTTCGACATATCACCTTATTTTGAGTCACTGGCAGTTTAGCATTGTTGGCACTCTCGCTACAGGTTTTTACTTGTGCACAATCAATTTTGAATAACCCTGCATAGAGAGAGAGAGAGAGAGAGAGAGAGAGAGAGGGAGAGAGAGAAAGGGAGAGAGAGAGAGAGGGAGAGAGAGTACCTACACAAAAGTATGGAATATATTAAAGCCATAAGGTTTAAAGTACCCCACAAAGAAGATTGAAGGATTCTCGAATTCAAACCAATATCGATCACCAGTGGAGCACTATTCGATGCCAGTGGCTCTGATAACAACTTGTTCCTGGTGTTCTGGACTATTGAAGTGGTTGACGACTGGAGAGCTACAGTTGTTTTTAGAAATATCATTGAGGTGTTTGTGGAAGTGAGCACGGGTGTAAAGGGGAGTCTTTACTATGTATTTCATACTGCAGCGTGACAAATTATAGCGTAAATAAGTTACGTTACTTACAGTTAACCCCCCTCCCCCCCCCCCCTCTTTTATTTCGAACACTGTTTAAGAAAGGCCATCGAACATGTCTGGATATGAAGCGACATGCTACGCTACGCAATCGCGCTTGGTGTTGCAGGACAAAGTGTCTTAGTTGTCTATTCTATGAGGTGAGTGATGAGTCGGCATCTGACCAACAAGCCGTGATATTTCTATTTCGTATGTAGGCTACTAAATTAGAATCATGAATTACCACAAGAGAACCTCACACCAGAACCGTCATGCGATGTCAATCAGAAGGAATGCGAAAGGGATGCCGACCTAAGACAACTTGACAAAAAAACATAGAAACTGACATGAAAATAATTAATCTGAACTGGGGTGTCGTATGACTGCAGACCCGATGAAGTGGGAGAAGTTTATTGCAGCCTTTAATGACGTTATCAAGCAAGGTGGTCATTGACCGCTAAGCCAGTCACCACTGATCAATGAACTAAGAAGAATGATGGCTCATTTACTGAATGATGGAGACTTGTTCCAAGCGTTCTCATTCAGAAATGAAGCCAAACGGAGCTGTGTAATTGGACCTTCACTCTTTGGCATGGTATGCCCATGATTTCTGATTCTACACATGGATCTGACACTAGTGTATATATCATATATAATCACAGATGAGGAAACCTTTCAACCTCAGGCTCCTGCAGTCCCTTACTAAGGTGAAAGAAGCAACGATCTTGGCTCTTCTCTTTGCTAATGGCTCCGCTGTAAACACTTGTTAAGAGGAATTTTGGTCTTACTGTCAAAACACGGAAAACAGAAATAACGTTGCAATTTTCTCATAGGAAGTCTTAGCACAGACCCAACATCACTGTGCAGAGCCAATGTCTACAAGCAGTTGAGACGTTTATTTATCGAGACAGTACCTTAACCAGGGAAGCAAATATTGACTCTGAGATCCACAACAGGGCTGCCAAAACAGTGTTGCTTTTGGAAGACTACAATAAAATGTTTGGGGTCGACAAGGAATCAGTGTTGCCCCAAAGTGTGGCACTACACCCTCTTCTGTACGCCTGTACAATGTGGGTAGTCTATCCCAGACGTGCCAGGAAACTCAACCATTTCCACGCGAGTTACCTTCACAGGCTGCTCAGAATCACCTGGCAGAATAAATTACCAAACTCTAAAGTCCTCAACAACGTAAGACTGTCAAGCATCTATACACTGCTGCAGAAAGCCCGCGTCAAATGGACTGGGCGTGTTCTTCGTATGCCATATAAATGCCACCTCACCCCCACCCACCCATTCCAAAGTACCTGCTACACGATGAGCTCTGAACAAGCAAGCAATCACGTAGAAACACTACAAAAACCAATTGACAGTGTGTGTGAACAGTTTCAATATTAATGTCACCTCCTGTGCGACGCTTGCACAGGACTGGTTTACTACCACTGCATAGTGTATTCACATCGCTGAGCTGAACATAATTGCCGAGGCTTAGAAAATATGCATTGCTAGAAAGCACAGAAACTGTAGCAGTCCGACTATCGAATGCGCACGCATGTGTGTCGCACGTGTGCTAGAACCCGTTGTGCTATTACGTGACGATACCATACCCAATCACATATCACATTAGTATCCATCGGTTATGCACCTTTAGAAAGGCTGGCAATACTAGAAAAATAATTATCTGATGCAACCTATATTTCAGAATATTTTATCCAGTACATACATTTTATTTTCTAATGAACATTTTCTAATGACAATAAAACACACAAAATACAACGAATGTAGAGTTCAATGTCCATTGTTTCCTGTGAAAAAAATTAATAAAAATACTGCTTCCTATCGTAAGCTGCGAATAAGTAGGGTTGTGAAAGAGTCTGGCAACCTCACAACATTAAAAAAAACCCATTGAAAATAACTGTATTTTTGGTCCACTAGTTGGGGCAGGATTGTTTTCTGAATGCAAACCGGCTCCTGTAGTAGACACAGCCACATACATTTGGTACCAGAAACACCTGGGAAGTAAGACGGCTGGCATGATGCTGATCACATCATCCACTGTGTGCCGTGGGTTACACAATAATATTGGCCAAACACCATATCTCCTTAACGCCGCATGGCGTGACGGGATCTTTGTTTTCTTATATAACTAACTAAATATTAGTTAGAGTAATCCAAATGCAGTTTTGAACCTATACTCCACCATCTGGAGCGATATTTACACCTATACTCCACCATCTGGAGCGACATTTACACATAAACTCCACCACCTGGAGCGACATTTACACATAAACTCCACCACCTGGAGCGACATTTACACATAAACTCCACCACCTGGAGCGACATTTACACATATACTCCACCACCTGGAGCGACATTTACACATAAACTCCACCATTGGCGCGACATTTACACCTATACACAACCATCTGGAGCGACGTTCACAACTATACTCCACCATCTGCAGCGACATTTTTACCTATAATCAACCGATAGGAGTGATATTTACACCTGTACTCCACTAGCTAGAGCGACATTTACACCTATAATCAACCACCAGGAGCGATTACTACACCTGTACTCCACCATCTAGAGCGACAGTCACTGCTATACTATCACTGATACCCAGGCTTATTTCTCATTACTTGTAGTTGGTCTTCCCCCCTCCCCCCTCTCCTCGCCCAATAAGTAAACATGTCATTATCTTCAATTATATCGGATGAGTTATATTTTCTTTCTATTGCCATTACTGTGTTAATAGTCTCATTGATGCGAAGTTCAGTTTCAACTATTTTAACTGCTTTTACTTTTATATGTATGACAAAACAAAAGTACATACAACGCACGGCCTCAAAAGTTGACAGGAGGAAAGCGGACACAACAACGACAGGAGTACGTAATGGAAATGGTGTAGACCTGGTTATTTAACAAATACTTATGATAGCTGCTTGCGCGAAATAAATAAGGTGATGGATCTCGATAGCCATGCACACACTACAAAGTATACTTACTACCCAGTAGCTCGAAGACAGTCTTTAAAATGGTAGATAAAATAAATAAAGAAAAGAAAACACAACCAGAACAACGCAGCACATGGCAGCAGATTGTACATAAACTATCAATTAAACTGCGTATCCAAACCATAAATAAAACTTTATGTATGAGAAATTGTACGGACGACGAACAATTTGTTTGTTCATGGTGCAACAGAAAACGTCGTAGATGCAGTGAACACTATTTTCTTTGTGGATACATCACTTTATCTATATATATAATCTACTCAACAGTTCTCTTAAAATATATTAACTACAACCAGTTTCTCCAACCCCGCGCCCCCCTCACCCATCACATATACACCCACACCAGCTTCATTTAGAACTTATCGCTGCCAAAGATATATAATGTTATTACTCAGTTTCAAAGTCAGTAATCATGCTGTATTAAAACTTTGTGTCGGACAAGACGAAATATTAAGTACAATATTATTAAAATCGATATCGCTTACATCCGCTTGACTCAACATGATTATTTTCCATTGATCTTAATTATGTATGTCGTGTTGGATATTAATCCATTGGTAAGGTCCATTACGGTTACTACAAGCGCACGGTCGATCACCATTTTCTTCAACACAGATCTTGATGTACGTATTTGCTAGCTACATTCCTAGCTGCCAGTATCAACATCCGCCCCTTTGTGTGACCTACACTACCAGTAAAGTGGTTTCACAGAAAGCGTTTTCAATGATCGCAAATGCATCTAAATATAATAACATATTCTAACAAGAGAACATTCTAAGTGCTACTTGATGAAAGTATTCAGGGACATAACACAAAATGCAGTCATTTCAACATAATCAAGGTCATTTCAACATAATCAAGGTCATTTCAACATTTATCAAGGTCATCGCAGTTATCATGGCAACGGAGTGTTTTTTAAATTTTTTTTTAAAGCTTAAAAATATATCTACATTCACAGCCTAACATCCCCATTATAAAATAATTCGTCTCACTTTATTAATTAAAAAAATTGTGTTTGTTGCTGTAGCTTGCCCCCTTAATCTGCCCACAAGAATCCAGTTACTCTGGCGTCATATTCTCAAGTTCATTGCTACGCCTTATTCGACCTCACCACATCTCTTTGGGTGACAAGTCAACGGTATCATGTCAGATGCACCATTCAGAGCAAGACCGAAACCTCACGTTCAAGCCGTGCAGCCTGACCAACAAGGTAGGTATCAACACTTTGTGCTCCAAATAGTGGTTAGCTTGCTGATACGTCTAGTATTACACTTCGAACAGGATGGACTCGGTCCACCTTCTTCAGTACCTCTAGGAATATAAGTAGAACCAAATGTAACCTGATACAAGAGACAAATCGTCAAGTGTGAAGTACTCAGTACCAGCTTCCAGTAGCTTCTACAACAACAACAACAACGACCACACCTCTTTATCAATTCGGATTTCAATCCAGCGCATACCTCTTTTATTGTTTTCTAAAAGGGATCTATCCATCACAACTTTCTCTCCTTATTCTTCAGCTGTATACGTTGTTATCTACACAATCGTGATGCTATCCATAGGTACGAATACACTACATCTTCCATTTCCGTTAAACAGTATCTTCCCCGTGATCAATTTTCCGTACTTTCTTTTTATGTCAGTCGAATTCCATGGTTAACGAGTTTTGCTAGTGGTGGGTTTGTCCAGGTATGGCCAATTCATCACTGTGCGAATTAATTAGTCATAATGGTTTTCAGACTTTCTACTTCGGTTACAAAGTCAGCGTATCGGAGGACAAAGACATGAAAAGAGGTTGAGGATGAGAATGGGGGTGGGGGTGGATGTGGGGGGGGGGAGGAAGGGGAGTGGGGGGGGGGTCTAGATGTGAGAGAGAGAGAGAGAGATAAATATTGGTGTATAGAAAGTGTGTGCGTATGCACAGATGCAGGGTCGTATCCGCTAAATCAAAAGGCATTAAGGAAAATGGACATTTACAATCTCACGTGATTAAGAAGGATCGGGGTAAGCCAATGAAATGTCAAGTCGCAGCTGTCGCTTGACGAGTCTGTTATTCGTTTTCTCATTGAAATAAGTACTTTTGGGTTTGTGAATATTATTTTTTTAAATTCGAAAGCGCTCACATGAATATCGAGACTCACGACATGTAAGCGACTACCTCGCCGAAACTCCCCATGTGTAAGCGTGCCTTGCAGACAGTCCCCATGTGTAAGCCTAACTTGCCGACACTCTCCATGTGTAAGCCTACCTTGCCGACATTCTCCATGTGTAAGCCTAACTTGCCCAAACTCCCCATGTGTAAGCCTAGCTTGCCGAAACTCCCCATGTGTAAGTGTCTACCTTGCCGAAACTCACCACGTGCAAGCGTCTAAGTTGCCTAGACTCTACATGTAAGCCTACCTTACTGAGACTCTCCACAAGTAAGCGCCCACCGTGTCGAGACTCTCCACATGTAAGCCTACCTTACTGAGACTCTCCACAAGTAAGCGCCCACCTTGTCGAGACTCTCCACATGTAAGCCTACCTTACCGAGACTCTCCACATGTAATCGCCCACCTTGTCGAGACTCTCCACATGTAAGCCTACCTTACTGAGACTCTCCACATGTAAACGCCCACCTTGTCAAGACTCTTCACATGTAAGCGACTATCTTGTTGAGACACTCTACATGTAAGTCTGCCTTACTGAGACTATCTACATGTAAGCGAATACCTTACCGAGACTCTCTACATGTAAGCGACTACCTTACCGAGACTCTCTACATGTGAGTCTACCCTACCTAGACTTTCTACATGTAAGCGTCTACTTTGCTGAGACTATCTACATGTAAGCGACTACCTTACCGAGACTATCTACATGTAAGCGACTACCTTGTCAAGACTCTCTACATGTAAGCGACGACCTTGCTGAGACACTCTACATGTAAGCGACTACCTTACCGAGACTATCTACATGTAAGCGACTACCTTACCGAGACTCTCTACATGTAAGCGACTACCTTGTCAAGACTCTCTACATGTAAGCGATGACCTTGCTGAGACACTCTACATGTAAGCGACTACCTTACCGAGACTATCTACATGTAAGCGACTACCTTACCGAGAATCTCTACATGTAAGCGACTACCTTACCGAGACTCTCTACATGTGAGTCTACCCTACCTAGACTTTCTACATGTAAGCGTCTACTTTGCTGAGACTATCTACATGTAAGCGATTATCTTACCGAGACTATCTACATGTAAGCGACTACCTTACCGAGACTCTCTACATGTAAGCGACGACCTTACCGAGACTCTCTACACGTAAGCGACTACCTTACCGAGACTCTCTACATGTAAGTCTACCTTACTGAGACTTTCAACATGTAAGCGTCTACCTTGCTGAGACTATCTACATGTAAGCGACTACCTTACCGAGACTATCTACATGTAAGCGACTACCTTACCTAGACTCTCTACATGTAAGCGACTACCTTACCGAGACGCTCAACATGTAAGCGACTACCTTACCGAGACTATCTACATGTAAGCGACTACCTTACCGAGACTATCTACATGTAAGCGACTACCTTACCTAGACTCTTTTAATGTAAGCGACTACCTTACCAAGACTCTCTACATATAAGCGACTACCTTACCGAGACGCTCAACATGTAAGCGACTACCTGACCGAGACTATCTACATGTAAGCGACTACCTTACCTAGACTCTCTACATGTAAGCGACTACCTTACCGAGACGCTCAACATGTAAGCGATTACCTTACCGAGACTCTCTACATGTAAGTCTACCTTACCGAGACGCTCAACATGTAAGTCTACCTTACTGGGACTCTCCACATGTAAGCGACTACCTTACTGGGACTCTCCACATGTAAGTCTACCTTACTGGGACTCTCCACATGTAAGTCTACCTTACTGGGACTCTCCACATGTAAGCGACTACCTTACTGGGACTCTCCACATGTAAGTCTACCTTACCGAGACTCTCCACATGTAAGTCTACCTTACCGAGACTCTACATGTAAGCGACTACCTTACCGAGACTCTCCACATGTAAGCGACTACCTTACCGAGACTCTCCACATGTAAGCGACTACCTTACCGAGACTCTCACATGTAAGCGACTACCTTACCGAGACTCTCTACATGTAAGCCAACCTTACCGAGACTCTCTACATGTAAGCCTACCTTACCGAGACTCTCTACATGTAAGCCTGCCTTGCAGAGACTCTCTACATGTAAGTCTACCTTACCGAGACTCTCCACATGTAAGCCTGCCTTGCCGAGACTCTCTACATGTAAGTCTACCTTACTGGGACTCTCTACATGTAAGCCTGCCTTACTGAGACTCTCCACATGTAAGCCTACCTTACTGGGACTCTCCACATGTAAGCCTACCTTACCGAGACTCTCTACATGTAAGCCTACCTTACCGAGACTCTCCACATGTAAGCCTACCTTACCTAGACTCTCCACATGTAAGCCTACCTTACCGAGACTCTCCACATGTAAGCCTACCTTACTGGGACTCTCCACATGTAAGTCTACCTTACTGAGACTCTCCACATGTAATTCTACCTTACTGAGACTCTCCACAAAGTAAGCCTACCTTACCTAGACTCTCCACATGTAAGCCTACCTTACCTAGACTCTCTACATGTAAGTCTACCTTACCGAGACTCTCCACGTGTAAGCGACTACCTTACCGAGACTCTCCACATGTAAGCGACTACCTTACCGAGACTCTCCACATGTAAGTGACTACCTAACCGAGAATCTCCACATGTAAGCATGCCTTACTGAGACTCTCTACATGTAAGCCTACCTTACCGAGACTCTCCACATGTAAGCCTACCTTACCGAGACTCTCCACATGTAAGCCTACCTTACCGAGACTCTCGACATGTAAGTCTACCTTACTGGGACTCTCCACATGTAAGCCTACCTTACCTAGACTCTCCACATGTAAGTTTACCTTACTGAGACTCTCCACAAAGTAAGCCTACCTTACCTAGACTCTCCACATGTAAGCCTACCTTACCAAGACTCTCCACATGTAAGCCTACCTTACTGTAACTCTCCACATGTAAGTCTACCTTACAGAGACTCTCCACATGTAAGCCTACCTTACCTAGACTCTCCACATGTAAGCCTACCTTACCTAGACTCTCTACATGTAAGTCTACCTTACCGAGACTCTCCACATGTAAGCGACTACCTTACCGAGACTCTCCACATGTAAGCCTACCTTACCTAGACTCTCCACATGTAAGCCTACCTTACCTAGACTCTCTACATGTAAGTCTACCTTACCGAGACTCTCCACATGTAAGCGACTACCTTACCGAGACTCTCCACATGTAAGCGACTACCTTACCGAGACTCTCCACATGTAAGCCTGCCTTACTGAGACTCTCTACATGTAAGTCTACCTTACCGAGACTCTCTACATGTAAGTCTACCTTACCGAGACTCTCCACATGTAAGCCTACCTTACCGAGACTCTCCACATGTAAGCCTACCTTACTGGGACTCTCCACATGTAAGCCTACCTTACCGAGACTCTCCACATGTAAGCCTACTTTACTGAGACTCTCCACAGGTAAGCCTGCCTTACCTAGAGTCCCTACATGTAAGCCTACCTTACCGAGACTCTCCACATGTAAGCCTGCCTTACCGAGACTCTCCACATGTAAGCCTACCTTACCGAGACTCTCCACATGTAAGCCTACCTTACTGGGACTCTCTACATGTAAGCCTACCTTACCGAGACTCTCCACATGTAAGCCTACCTTACCGAGACTCTCCACATGTAAGCCTACCTTACTGGGACTCTCCACATGTAAGCCTACCTTACCGAGACTCTCCACATGTAAGCCTACTTTACTGAGACTCTCCACAGGTACGCCTGCCTTACCTAGAGTCCCTACATGTAAGCCTACCTTACCGAGACTCTCCACATGTAAGCCTGCCTTACCGAGACTCTCCACATGTAAGCCTACCTTACCGAGACTCTCCACATGTAAACCTACCTTACCGAGACTCTCCACATGTGAGCCTACCTTACCGAGACTCTCCATATGTAAGCCTACCTTACAGGGACTCTCCACATGTAAGCCTACCTTACTGAGACTCTCCACATGTAAGCCTACCTTACCGAGACTCTCTAGATGTAAGCTTGCCTTGCCGAGACTCTCCACATGTAAGCTTGCCTTGCCGAGACTCTCCACATGTAAGCCTACCTTACCGAGACTCTCCACATGTAAGCCTACCTTACCGAGACTCTCCAGATGTAAGCCTACCTTACTGGGACTCTCCACATGTAAGCCTACCTTACTGGGACTCTCCACATGTAAGCCTACCTTACCGAGACTCTCCACATGTAAGCCTACCTTACCTAGACTCTCCATATGTAAGCATACCTTACCGAGACTCTCCACATGTAAGCCTACCTTACCGAGACTCTCCACATGTAAGCCTACCTTACCTAGACTCTCCACATGTAAGCCTACTTTACCTAGACTCTCCACATGTAAGCCTACCTTACCTAGACTCTCCACATGTAAGCCTACCTTACCTAGACTCTCTACATGTAAGTCTACCTTACCTAGACTTTCCACATGTAAGCCTGCCTTGCCGAGGCTGAAGAGCTTGCGCTCCCAATGATCCTGGAAGCTGTGCCATAGGGAGTCTTACTTTCGGCATGGTCACCCAAGCCGGACAGGTCATTGGAGAAGGACCACAATAAGGGACTGAGGGCAGGTTATTGCCCTAAATGTGTAACTGCTGAACCCACCGGCGGGTGGTATATGTTCTGTGCTGTAACAATTTGCAACCCCCCCCCTCCCTCTCTTTCCCCACTCCATTGGTTAAATGTAATCTTGCGTTATTCTTTGCTGTCTGTCATCTGCCAAGTATCTTGATGAATTAAGAACAGATGCAGGCATCGGACAATGCACCTCTGCCCATTTGTCACGATCTCCTAGGTGGTGGGAAATGTCAGACGTGCCGTCATTACAGATGAGCTGACATGACTGATCAACGAATGATAAATGGCCGAAATAGATTTGTGTGCTACGTCTCATTCAGGACGTGACGATCATGGAACACCGACATACTGAACTGCCTCCTTTCGGGGATACTAGAATGATGCATTCATACCATCCCTTTGATACCATAATGCCATTAAGACAACAGCCTTTATACGAACTCCAACTAAGGAAAACAAGTGTTTTTGTTCGGTAGGCATTGTGCTGTTAAAAGCTACTACGTCAAAGCTAAAGGGATCATATCATTATTATCGTAATTACTGTTATTATTAAATAGAAGTAGCACCAGTGAAATCTTGTAGACCATTATTCATCATAATTCTTTAACAATAAGGAGATCTAATGGAACAGCTAATGTTTGTGTCGTTTCGGTATTGTATCGCCAATTTAGAATAAATAACGAAGTACTTGAATCTGAATTAAACTTTAACTTAATGTCTTTATGCTGGTTTACAAGACTCTGCAGAGTCTCTATACAACCAGTTTAATTTACATTTTCTTGCTATAAAAACTATGCGCATCCAATATGTTGTTGAATGCATTAATTGTCCCTGCCTTCACTACCTCATGTGGTAATGCATTTCAAGCAATCACACTATGACTAAAAACATATTTCCTAATATCCAATCTGGACCTTTCTTTAGTTAATTTCTAGCTGTGTCTTCTTGTTCTCGTAGGTGGTTGTATTTCGACAAAACTTGTTGTAGCCTAATGTATCCTTTCCTTTCATTATCTTATAAACCTGTATTAAGTCACCTCTAATTCTTCTCTTTTTTAGGCACCGTAGACCGGTCTTAGGGAGCCGCGTAGCGCAGTGGTTAGCGCTCTGGCTTCGCATCTGAGTGGTCCTGGATTCATTCCCCAGTTGAGGCGGTAATGTTTTTTTCAGACCGCCATGGCTCCCGGGTCGACCCAGCCTTAAATGGGTACCGGTTCAGTCCAGGAAGTAAAAGCGGCGAGGGAGAGGAGATGGCTACCGCCCTTATATAGCCGAGCCTTTGAAATGTGAGATCGCTAACACCTCGCACCCCTACGGCAGTAATGCTATGGGATACTTTACTTTACTTTTAGACCGGTCTTACTGAATCTTTCCTCATAATCATAATTCTGGAATCCCACTATCAGTTTTGTCTAAGGACTCCACACTTGTACACAGTACTCCAATCTAGGTCTAACTAATGATTTATACAGTTTGCCAATCACTTCCTTGCTCCTATGTTTAATATTTCTTTTTATCATACCTAACATTGCATTTGTCTTTTTTCACTGCTGCCTGTACTTGCTCACAATTATGTACCAATATAAACTATAAAAATACTAAGCTAAGTTAATATAAAACGATAATGTCTTCAGTGTTTTGTTCCTTCAAAATATGTACTTGAAACAAATGGTAATAGTTAACAATGAAATTGGTAAAAATTGAAGTTTTAAAATTAAAGAAAGCAAGTATAGTAGAGATCCTATTAATACGCCTATATTTGGTTTTTATTTGACCGGCGGCACACTAGGGTGATGTGGTCAACACCATGTCGACAATCTTTACTTTCTCAAATTGTTCTGGTGCTCAATTGTTTAGACTGGCTTCCCTCTGGTGTCGTTTAGCGAAAAAACAAATTAAATTCTGCACCAACTGAGGACCGAGCCTCGATTGCTTGGTGCTGCAAAGTCAGTGCACTAACCATCCTGCTACATCGGCTTCCTAGGCAAAAACAAGGGGTTGTCAACTCTCATGAAAAGTTGAAATTGGTCGCTAACGAAACAATGATGATAAGTTGAAAGATAATCGGACAGGGGCAATAATTGAAAATATGTGTTCGTATCCCAGGTCGCAAAAGCTTTTGAAACACTACATCCTTATAATTATGTCGTTAAAGATGATTCAAGCGTATTGTGCACCCTATAATGTAAAGTAAATTGCTACAGAAAACAGATGTGCTAGAACGCATAACACGCCTTGGCACATGCTTCTTGTAATGAGGACCTTTTACCTCGCGGGGTAGGGGAGAGAGAAGATAATAAAAAAGGAGAAAAAAAATAGGGAAACAGATTATTTAAGTATGACGAAATCGTTCCAGTAGAAAGTGAACAGCCAGACTAAATATCTCCGAAACAAACAAAATCTGGCAGTAAAGAAAAACTTGCAAATTAAATGTGGAATCTGGGTAAAACAAACCTTTATTAAAACACTTGCAGACACTCCACTCAGGTAGCTTGGAGGAGGGAAAATTTATTTTTCACACCATTGAACGCAGACAAAATGTGGTTTTACGGAATCAAAAGCTTTTTTCTGTAGTCGATGAAGGTAAATATCAAAAGTGTCTGAAATTCTCGGGCTGGTTCAATAAGGTGACATCATGTGGTCCATCGGTCTGTACGAACACAGAAAACCTTGTTGTTAGGCTGGTTGTAATTCTTCGAGAGTGGTGCAGCAGATTCTGGCGAGAATGTATTTCATAAACAGCTTGTAATTAATTGGGCGATAATAAGAGAAGGTCCTCTTTGTCTCTCTTCCGGTGCAATAGTGTTGTCCTCAAGTTGAGCCAGGAGGCAGGTGTTCCTTCCGAAGGAAGATAACGTGTAAACCGTTGGGCTATGGCTTGATACAGTGGCAGACCGCAAGCCTCGATCACCTCAGCAGTGATGTCATCTTCACTTGTTCATTTTCCAGATGGCATTGGATCGACGAAACGGCGAATTTTTGAAAAGTGGATGGGATGGCAATTGGAAGGTGTTCTGACAATCTGAATAGGTCGCTATAGTAAACGTGCATGATTGAGTCCATGCCCAGCTTTGACGTTATGCGAGACCCATTGGCAGTTTTCAGATAAGAAATAATTTGGCGGTACTCGGCAAGGCTTTGAGTAGCTAATTTTATGCTGCAGCTTTCAAGAGATGTTCGCAGGCAAAGGTCTCATGCTCTTCTTTAAGTTTTTGGCAGCAGCTCTTGCTTAGGGAGGTGAAGGCTGTGAGGGTTATCTGGAGAACGATCCATCTTACGCCGCTTCTCTAACTCCTTTTTTCAAGGAACACTATATGGAAGAGTGAAAGTAGTCTTGGTCAGTGTATTGTGCCTAGCCCTGATGGATTGTCCTGGTCAGTATGTTGTGCCTTATTGGACTAGTGTCTCAGTTCCCCTGAGTGGCATTTGAAATGCGATTTGTGGTGTGAGTGGGTGCTGGCAGACTGACTGTAATTGAGACGGATGTAACATAACAAACATATAGAAGAAAAAAGAACAAAATCTGCAACAATTGTGCAGAAATTTTACCCCTTCTCTATTAAATAATTTTCAAACAACAACTTAAATGTATGCATGCAGTGTTTCTGGTAGCACGGTCACCCACTATTACATGCGACGCCCCTGCACACATATCCATCACAGACGAGTTGCTTGAATATCAAGCTTAGAATTAAACCCCGTACTCGGTAACATATTCGACCGTTTATCGGAGCATCTGTTAAGTGCTTGTTTATAATTCAGCAAAGGGATTCGAAAGGCGTGCATTGGTTCGTAAATACGTTTTCAGAATTGCACTTACTACATGTATGCCGAGTAATATGTAGTCACCAAAAATAGCAGAATCGTCAATACTAATTGGATGTGTAGATTTCTAGAGACATTCATTGTGTAAATAGAAGTGCCATAGCCATTTCTCTTTCAACGGTATTATACCACATGTGATTATGACTTATAAATAAATCAATACCGTACATTACGTGTTTGCATTGTACGATAACACACGCATGGCATGTGAGAAATACACATTACCATAACCGAATTGCGAAAGCGGTTGAAAAAACTAAAAATTTCTTACCAGGTGAGAGTTTGTGTTAAGTGGCAGCGCTATTTTTTGTTCCGGGGAGAAAATTAATTGTCAACTCGTTTGCTTATGTGGATGTAGCTTACCTACATCTACACAACAAATTACATGTAAAAAGAAACAAAGTTTACTGCACATATAAGGTCACGCCCGCTGCCGAAGTCGGATGTGTCGGACCGAAAGGTGAAAATATTGCAGTCAAGCTGTAAACTAGCGACACAAAGCAATTTGTTCTCCGGACTACATCCTGCTACTTGCAAAATCCTGTTCAGGGCTTGGTAGCGGGAGACTGAGAACGAACACAGAAGAAGAAGAAGGTCGCGTCTCCGATTTAACCTCCCCATATGCTTTTAAAACTATCAGTGCGGCCTTTATTCCCATTGCAGAGGTTCATCTTGAGTATTTATAAGGTTGAGGAATAAAGGCCGTTTAACCTTGCAGTCACCATCGAGCTAGGATTTTATTTTCAGTTCGATGAAAAAAAACAACAACATATCCTAACTTTTGAACGTACGTGTTCATGGTCATTAGGTAAAGGTAGTTCCATAGACTACACTGACGTTGGGGATGAAGTGTTAGAGCCTTCATTGTTCTAAGCCATAGCTTTGTGAGGTGGGGTAGCCAGTTCCCATCCTCGCTGCATTTTGTCTTCTCCAGATGTCAGCCAGGTACCAATTTACAGCTGGATTAACTTGGCTGCTGGTATCGAGAGTTGAACCTCGTACCGTTGCCATGAAAAGCAAGTGCTCTACCACTGCGCTAATCAGCCGCTCGTGGTCATTATACGGACATCCAATCTACTCGGCCAGTTTCTACTATTTGCTTCTCAGCATTTGAAATAAATCATAAGTCTATGTTATTCTGTGAGTCTTGGTATTCAGTGAGTCTTGGAATTCAGTGAGTCTTAGATTCTACGAGTCTTGGCATTCCACGAATCTTGACATTCTATGAGTCTTGACATCCTACGACTTTTCATTCTACGACTCTTGGTATTCTATGACTCTTTGCATTCTACGAGTCTTGGCATTCCACGAGTCTTGACATTCTATGACTTTAAGTATTCTATAAGCCTTGACATTCTTCTACTGGAAACGGCGTTGGCTAGTGGTTAAGTGACACGGCTCAACACACAGAAGATGCTTTGTTCGATCTCCAACACATCACCGGCCGTTACCACGGGCAGCAAATCCTTAGAAAATGCAGGAAAAAGTGGAACATTTTATAAAATGCATGGGGAAGTAAGATGCACTGGTCCGACAGGCGCAAAATAAAAACATAGTGCAACGAACAACGCCTTGGAGAATAGAGAAATAAGGCGAACGCACAAACAAACAACAATTTTACAAAATGCTACAACCCTTTGCATTTTACTGCTCTTTGCATTCTACGAGTCTTGACATTCTACAAGTCTTGACATTCTACAAGTTTTGACATTCTGCTGAAGCAATTACTCCAACAACTTATTTTTCATGTTGTAGCATCCTGAGACACATACATTACTCAGACATGAACTGGTTGATGCAAGACATGTGACCCTTCATACCAAGGTAGCGAGCGCATGAGCTGCAGTGGTCAACGACCCATAGCTGACTCCTAGCGTCAGGGCCAGCGAACCAGAGCTGTCATGACCCTTCTACACCTCCACGCGGTGATCCTGGATAACAGGCTGCAGCAGGGCAGACTGGCTAAGGAGAAGGAATCGAAGAGGGAATGCTAACCTGGTGCTAAAAAAATGCTTGCTGAAGTCGGATGTGTTGGACCGAAAGGTGCAAATATCGCAGTCAAGCTGTAAACTACGACACAATGCATTCCGTTTTCTGGACTACATTCTGCTACTTATGCCCTTTCAGGGTTTGGTAGTGGGAGATTGAGAACGAACGAAGCCAAGCCAAGCTATACCAAGGTAGCTAGATATAATTCAGCTCACAGGTCAGTAAAAGAAGTTTTGTGGATTTATATTGGTACAACTTTACAGATACGGATACCATCCTCAATGTGTAAGACATTACAAGGAGGTGAATGTTGCAATATTTAGGCCTAAAATTTGAGCGATGTGTGTCGTACATGTGCCAAGTGAGGTCTCGCAATCCTCAGCACACTGACAGATGCAAACCTAGAAAAGATATTATTTTTCATAATAGGCTCTGAACTGGCTGATTACAATCTTGACATCATGTGTGTCATCAGACAGTACGAACGTGTTGAACGTATCAAAAATGGATTGATACATTTATATCGGTTCGGCTGAATAGTAAAACTTTATCTCTTAAATGACAACTATGACTCTCTCATTCTAGCAGAACAAAAATCATCTCGTTTCTCGCCAAGATCACAGAAGTATAGGTCATAGTATTTTCGTTTTACGAGCTTTTGGACATAGTATTTTCGTTTTACGAGCTTTTGGACATAGTATTTTCGTTTTTCCATTTGTTGGACATAGCATTTTCATTTTGCCAGTTGTTTTCTCTGACAATGGCAAACAAGCCTTAAAAAAATATCTCATCATTTTCTTTTCTGTGTTGATTTATATCCCTTTAACTATAGTCTCAACTATTATCACATGGCAGGTCGTCTTTTCTGACTGATCCATCCATGACAAGCCCATCTGTACAGTTTGCATACCTTGTCTGCGGTTACTGATGTATTGCGTGCGGGAATACTGTTTACATTAGATCCACGGGAGTGAAGAGTAATCAGGGTCAGGTGAAGCGCATTGGCCAAGACCTCAACTCAATATCCTAAAGAGTAATCAGGGTCAGGTGAAGCGCACTGGCCAAGACCTCAACTCAATATCCTAAAGAGAAATCAGGGTCAGGTGAAGCGCACTGGCCAAGACCTCCACCGAACGTCCTAAAGAGTAATCAGGGTCAGGTGAAGCGTACTGGTTAAGACCTCCACCCAACGTCCTAAAGAGTAATCAGGGTCAGGTGAAGCGTACTGGCCAAGACCTCCACCCAACGTCATAAAGAGTAATCCCGAATAGCATAAATCCTGACATCTAAGTACTGCAAATAAAACCAACTGACTAAAAATGTGTTTCCGCTTTCAGGTTAAGGAAATGAGAACATTTGAGTCCCATGGCCACAGACATGACGGTTTCACACCTTTCAATGCACACAAATTCCAAATGGCTGATGTTCGTCTGTGGAAGCGCCTGCTTTGTTATCTTCTGTTTTGTTTCGGTGGACCGGACGATTAGCCCCAACGGACACAAAAGCATTTCTGTGCGAAAACATGTTCAAACGAGTTTTAATTTGGGAAAGTCTCCAAATATGAGTGTTGATATTAGCACGATTATCAGTTACATACAACACGAAAGTTTTGCTCACAGAATAAAATTAGCATCCAAAAGACGATTGGATAGACCATTCCATTTTGACTGACATGGCATTTTTTTTGTTTTCTACAATCAAGTCTTAGGACCAAATGAATAATGTTCTAAGCGATCAGTTCATTCGCTATTGTTGTTCTTAATTGTGAAGAAAGCACAATTTCACAGTGACGTTTTTATTACACGAATTTGACGACTGATTGCCAATGAATAGAATATCGTCATCCTGTCAGCAATGTTATAAGTTGTACAGGATGCTTCTAACTTCATCATTTAAACAAGTGGCTACACAACTTAAAACTGAGGGGTAATGTGCCTGCTACTCAAGAAACAGAACGAACGAAAGCAAGAAACGGTGGAGTAGATTCTCATTGGTTCCAAGCCTCCTCTGGTCTCAAGAGAGGTGAAACCAGTTCTAGTCATATCGGAGATTGACGAAAAACGCGAATGTTCCGTGTACACGCTTTGCACCTAAAAGAACAATTAGCAGTTGAAAATATAAAACTGTTCAGTTTAGGCGCTGTCCGGACAGAAATTTAGAAAGATAATGAAATTTCTACCAAATATGTCACACACCTTCCTCCAGGTCTAGTTAGGTAATAAAATCATAAAAAAGACATATTTTGAATAACTTCGGATACCTGGCAGCAGGTATAACATGCATGCCTAAGATCTCAAGTTTTTCAAGTACATGAGCTAATAACTGAAAAGCATATAAAGATGGTGCGGTGCAAGCATTTACATGGGACTCTCCTGCAGTTTTGAACTCTATAACCATAATGAGCTAAAGTGAATTTTTTAAAAAGTCTTTCACTTCTTAGAGAACATTATGGTTATTTTAAATATTAAATTGTTAGTTCCTCAGAACATTAACTCGTAATATAGTCATTAAGTTTATTTAGACAATAGTTTAAATGTTTAAACGTATTATTTAGAAAAACAAGTTTAGTCGGAGCCTTTCGAGTCCAATTATCTTTTTGATATCTACCATTTCTTAAACGTTCTTCAGTTTTGATTGTGTCTTGTTTTATAATAGTGTTAAATCTTTGTTTATTTGTAACCTATTCTGGAGCACTGTAATAATTTTGAATTTTAGATTTTTTAAAACATTGTTAACACATTCCTAATTTGTTTCGCATTTGACTTCTTCTTTAATAGATTGCTTATTATTTATTGTCTCACCGTTATAAATAAAATTAAAATAAGGCGAGGCTGTAGCAGCACTATGAATTAAAGTAAAGTGCAAAAAAACAACAACATAAATAAGTATTTCCAGATACCTCACTAAGACGAAAATACAAAAGATACCTTCGTCACGACCAATAATCCTTCATCAAGGTCAACGAGCAACAACAATAATGAACTAGCCAATCCTATAAGAAGGGTATATCACTGGTATATTACGGGTGTATCACTGGTATATCACTTTTATATTACTGGTATATAACTGGTATATTACTCACTAAAATTGTCAGACCACCAGCCTTTCTATTCAACTAAGAACAATACCAGTTACACAATCTCTCACTAAAACTGATGAGGTACGAAATGGCACACAAAGGGAAACGAATTCGAAGTTCAAAAAACGTAGGCCCACTTCTCCAAAATATTCAAAATAAACTGTTATTCTTGAGTCTTCTGGCATTTGTGTAATAATTTCGTACTTTGTTTTAGTCGTAAGTATTGTTAAACATTTTTGCTTTAAACTATTACAGAAAGTTGTTAGCACTCTTCTAACACCAGTGCTAATAGTTTAGTGTGATTTTGTTCTGATCCTTGGTCAGCTGGAGATGTGCAACGCAGGAGTCCCCATAGGACAGCTGTGCGTGGCCGACCTCAGCTACACAGATGCCATAACCATGCCAGGCTTCAACTCTCAGGCCCTGATGTAACCAATGTAGTACAAAGAAGACCTTGTATCGAGGTTAGGCCTCCACGTCTCGTGTGAAAAAAAGGAGATACAGACTTTTGATTGCAACCCCAAAAACGACCAAATAATTGTCGATGGCAACCACGTCAACGTCACTGGGGATTTCATTTACCTGGATAGTACACAAAATTTTATTGCATGAAAACACCAGGAAATTATTTGAAGAGTCGGCTTAGCTACAGCCCCTATCAACGCTCGACATTAAGTCTGAAACCAACAGAAGCTTTTACTAGAAACCAAACTACGAATGTACATAGCCTGTTTTCTCCCTGGAGAGAGTGGTTATAGAAGGCATGGTCACTGGAAAGAGGCAGAGGCCGACCGAGAAGACGATAAACTCAGGACATCAAGGAGACGCTAGATTTGACCTCAGAGCAGGCCGGAAGACTGGCGGAATACAGTTTCCTACAGACAGACTGTCATGAGAGCGATGTTCTGCAAAGGACATGCTACATGATGATGGTGATGATGTGTCATCCCTATCCGGCTGTACGGTACAGAAACCTGGACATCTGCAACGTGATGAGAAGTGCATTGAAGTCTTCCACGTGCGCAATCAAAGGCCTATTTTTGCAGATAACCACTATGGCCTAGTCTCAAACGACGAAATGACCCGATGGACATACCTCGAAAGCACACTCAACCACGCTAAACCGTCGCCGTTTGACCATCTTTTAATAAACGCACATCTTGTCGGGAATGCTCTCGCTCATCGAGTCTTAAAGCAAGTATTGGACATCATGGATGGAAAATGACTATCCCCGTCTTAGTCCTGTCCCTACGGTCGACCACGCACCACTTGGATAGACCAAATCAGAAAGACATCATCTTCATTGTATGCAGCTTGGGACTAAGCCGCTCATCGAACTCATGCGTGGTTGACGCGACGGGCCCTTGTCGCTCAAGCTGATAACCTACCTACTTTGTCTACAATGTAGGATAATAGTTTAATACTTGATATATATCAAACGTATGCTAATAGTTTAGTATTGGAAATACTCTAAGACGTATGCTAATAGTTTCGTATTTGATCTACTCTAAAACGTATGTTAATAAGTTAGTATTGGATCTACTCTAAAATGTATACTATACGTTTAGTATTGGATCTACTCTAAAACATATACTATTAGTTTAGTATTGGATCTACTCTAAAACGTATACTATTAGTTTAGTATTAGATCAAGCGGAAAACCCAGTTTAAGAGTTTAGCATTTGATCTTATCCAAAACCCAGTTTAAGAGTTTATTTGATATTGTGTAGAACGTACGCTTGTAGCTTAGTATTTGATCATGTCTAAAAGTAAAGGTAAAGAAGTCTTTACCTGTAGCCGAGATCACCGTTAACCTTAAAACCGTTGTCTGTGATCTTTGTTATTAAATTCGTATATAAACGTATCTTCTACTTCTTTTTCATATATGAGAGAGAGAGAGAGAGAGAGACAGAGAGAGAGAGAGAGAGAGAGAGAGAGAGAGAGAGAGAGAGAGAGAGGACAGCCTAATCAAAGGAGGAAGGAATGTTTTAAGTGTGGTACATTTTTCGATTATTCATTGCAAAACAACCAAAGAAGGTGCACGAGTATTATTAGCCGTCATAAAAGAGATTACACATTTGTTTCCCTTCTTCTTCAAATGCCTCGAAAAATAAGGGAAGGAGAGAGGGGTGTGTGGGTTAGTAGGAAGCCGTTTGTGACACAGCTCAGAAGCCAAACTGTTTGGCTTAGGATTCTCGTAATAGCAAGTCAATATCTCTTTGGGAAAAAAAAACACCCGATTATAAAATATGTGCTGAAGTCGGATGTACTTTGTCATTATGCGCAAAATACAGCGCCACACACTGCCTTAGGAGAAAAGTTGGATAACCAAACACACATTAAGTAATACAAACATGTCTCTAGTGTAGACCCCAGAGCTGCTAGCTGGGGCGAACAGGACATACCCACTGCTCACCCACGCACGTTGCAAACGGGGACTAAGGATGGTAGTGTGTGGGACAAGCATCATCATAATGTAAAACTTATTACTATAGAAACCACCAGTGCAGGAGTACACTTTAGCGCACACTTCAAGTTTGAAGCATTCTATCATGGCTCTATATGTATGTATCAAAGGATGAACATAGAGAAACAGAACGTTAGCTATACTAACATTGTAAAAGAATATAAATATATATATATATATATATATATATATATATATATATATATATATATATATATATATATATATATATATATATATATAATAGCTAAATATTTGTGATGATATGATGCCGTTATTAGAAATAGAAAACAGAAAGAAAAATATGTGACAGTAGATACGTCAGAAGGAAGATATTTTTTCCAATCAATCAAATTAAGCCTTGGGAAACTAGTACATGATGACGTTCAACGTTCTGGTTAACTGCACCCAGTCAATCCAGATTATCATTACTCATGGGCCTTCCCACTTGGGGTGGTCGCCTTCCTCCTGCCCCCTTCCACCGGAGGTTTGACTATACCTCTCCCAACCCTATATTCTCAGCACATCAAGAGTCACGCTGACCCGAAGGTGGACACAATCCAGAGACCTCAGGTGCTGAACGCAACAACAAACAAAAAAAAAAGCAAAACAGACAGGTAGTCAAACACGGACATTGAAAGCCTGACACAAATATTGGTCCAGCACACACTCCTCGCTGCTCTCATCCCGAGGCAGCGGAGTACTTGGCTCCACCTGGAGAACTGCAGGGATCTCCTTCGACACACTACACATGAACAAGCCCCAACAGTTGAACTTGGCAGTGGTCGTTCGACGTAACGGGTCTTAGATGCCTTTGCGACCATTATTATTATTAATCCATCAACATCTTTGTCGCTTTCTGTAGAGCACAAGTTTTCAATAAATGCAAGCCAAGTCCTCCTATCCTAAGCCATCTTCTGGATAGTTAAGCGAGATCAAGATGCGGAGCAATGCAAGAGCTGTAGTGGTCAGTGACCCAAAGCTGACTGCTAGCATCAGGGTCAGCGAACCAGAGCTGCCAAAGTCCTTAAACACCTCCACTTGGTGTTCCAGGAAAACAGGCTGCAACAAAGCAGGCTGGCTAATGAAAAGGGATCGAAGAGGGAAAGCTAACCTGGTATCGAAAACTGTCGTGCTGAACTCGGATGTGTCCGACCGAAAGGTGCAACTATCGCAATTAAGTTGTAAATTGTGACACAACACATTCCGTTCGCCGGACTACATCCTGCTACTTGCAAAGCCCCTTTGAGGGCTTGGTAGCGGGAGTTTGAGAACGAACGAACGAAGAAGAAGAAGGATAGTTATGATGTTCTTTCCTCTTGAACGGACTTGTCCATATTTTTTGACTTTTTTGTGGCTTACATGACCAGGTAGTCATCCTTAATCGCCCCTTACGACATGCTTGGCAGGTTTACTGTGTTACTTTTCACCCGTTTCACCCGTTTCATGCCCCGACAACATTCGATGTAGGTCTCTGGGGAGAATAAACTAAGGATAATGCTGTAGCAAGACCTGCAAAGACATTTATCAAGACCAAATGATCAGACCTTTCGTGTAGTACACATGTTGAAAGAAAACCGTGTTTTCTACAAATCATATCTAAAAGAAGGCAAAAGAAGGTTGTACATAAGACTAGCAAGCTTAGTGTGTAAAATTATTGGTACAGGAAACGCGACTGTAAGTGCTTAAATATAGTCTTCGTGTGTGTGTGTGAAGACCACCGCCTAGGGATGACGTATCCTTCACACGAAGCGAACATGCCAAATAAAGGAATGAAAAAACAAGACATGTTTTGAAATCGCGTAAGGATACATCAACCAACTTCGCGTGTTCATTGTTGAAGAGCGTAATCGACAAGAATTTGCGAGAGTCCAGAAGGGGAGAGATAAAATGTGTAGATAACTAGAAAACATTATATTAAGTGATCGTTTACCAGGTCACTCTTAATGATCAAGATATGTAACAAATACTGAACAATTAATGCAAATCTCCACGGAACAAACAGATCATGAAACCAGAAGGCATGAAAACATAATATTGATTTTAGACAGATGAAAGAGCCCTATTTTTCACAAGGACAGAATTAGTTCGCCGCGGACAGATATACATCTAATACCTTATTTTTACTTTGTTCATCCACTTGTTACATTAAGCGCTACGAGGAGCTGAATTCGATTATCTTGCGTTAAATGTGTTGCATCGGTCGTAGTAGACCGATGTTGTTGTAATATTTATGTTATGGTATCTATTCATGTCTCCCGTTGTCTTTCTCGTGCCTTGTAACTAGATCTCCTTGTGGCATATGAATGCAGTGTTAGTTGATTAGGCTGTATTCCGTTTTGATGACCGAAATCATATTTTATTCAGTCTTTCTGTGATCTCAGATGGATCTCCTTCAAACACTTTTCCAATCAAGAGTGGAGTGAAGCAGGGATGTATGCTTGCGTCAACCATCTT
This sequence comes from Ariolimax columbianus, assembly GCA_036924085.1. Taxonomy (NCBI): domain Eukaryota; kingdom Metazoa; phylum Mollusca; class Gastropoda; order Stylommatophora; family Arionidae; genus Ariolimax; species Ariolimax columbianus. The sequence continues at coordinate 17,078,047 of JAVGWX010000001.1, forward strand.
TGGGATCTTCTTCTTCATGCTCCTATCGTACGCTTAGAGAACGTCTCTTGGCGGTGTTTATCTGCACACCAGGTCAGATGGACGGCTGTTTAGCCTGTCCCGACTGCGTGCAAAGACCAAGGTGAGGAAGGTGTTCATTACGGAGATGTCATTTGTGGAGGATGCGGCTATACTGACCAATAGTGAGGTGGCCCTCCAAAGACTGAAATTCGCCGAGGCGTGTAATCTGTTTGTGCTTAACATAAGCCAGGAAAAGACGAAGGTCTGCGGGCAGGGTATACGTACTCATGTCTCCACAAAGATTAATGGCGTCACTCTGGAGGCCGCCAATAGTTTAACTTATCTGGGGTCTGCCTCCAGCAACACTCTCTCGCTCTAGGTGAAGATAGACAGTTGGCTTGGCAGGTCTAGTTCCGTCATGGTCGGCCTGGAGAAGTCTGGAAAACAATGCGTTGGAAAACTACGCCACGGTCCGGGTCTATCAGACCTGCGTTCTTGGCACTCTCATGTATGGAAGGCAGGCTTGGAGCAACTACAATAAGTAGGAACGGTGGCTCCGCACATTTCACACGAGGTACCTACAGAAAACGAACATTGAGGATTGGGTGGCAAGAGAGAATGCCACATAATGTGATCTTACGGCGAGAAAACGCTCACAGCATGTATTCGTTGTTGAGCCAACATACCTTTGATGGTTGGGCATGTTTACCGCATGGAAGATGAAAGGCTGTAAAGGATATCCTCTATGGACAATTGGACATATGAGCTAGAAGAATCGACGGCCCACATGGCGGTTCAAGGACGTATGCAAGAGAGACATGAAGTCACGCGACATTCCACCGGATGGCTGGGAAAGATTGCTCAGTTTCGAGCTGTTTGGAAACTATCGGTTGGAAGAGACAAAGTGGTTGCCGACGTTAGTAGTGGACCTCTGGGTGCAGAGGAAAGAGAAAGACTGAAGAGAACGGGGAACACCCCAGTAATCCAGCCTCCACATCTATGGCAGGGACTTCTCAGTCCTAGCAGACAGCGTCGACATACAGGAGACAAACCTGGAGAAAACCCTTAGGGCGCCACGAGTATGGCCTACACAGACTGAGACGCCAATGATGATAATAATGTATGCAACATAATGAATAATTTTAACAGTGTATATAATGCCACCATTTCTCATTCCATCTCTCCTAGTTATATTAATGTCTTTTCTGATCATATATTTCATTTCACACATTGTAATTCTTCTTTATTGTGACTTGCATAAGGATCGTCTGACACTTGTAGTATACAGTTGGTATAACTTAACTTAACTTAACGTCTTTATACTGGTTTAGAAGACCCTGCAGAGTCTGTATACAACCAGTTACATTTACATCACCTTGCTCTAAAAGCTATGCGCATCCAGTTTATTCTTAAATGCATTAACTGTCCCTGCCTCCACTACCTCCCCTGGCAATGCATTCCAAGCAGACACCACTCTCTGACTAAAAAAATATTTCATAATATCTAACCTGGACCTCTCTTTAGTCAGCTTGTAGCTATGCCCTCGTGTTATTGTAGGTGGCTGTATTTAAAAAAAACTTATTATAGTCTAATTTATCGATTCCTCTGATCATCTTATAAACCTGTATTAAGTCACCACGAATTCTTCTCTCTTCGAGAAACTGTAGGCCGGTTTTTCTGAGTCGTTCCTCATAACTGTAATTCTGGAATCCCACTATCATCTTTGATCAGTGTCGTTGCCAAGCTGATGTGTGAGTCTTTATGTCGATTATAGTTGATCATCGCAAGCGAAGTTGGCGACAGCTTGGAATGTGATATGTGATCACAAATGGCTGTTAAGGGATGACATGCCCTATTGCACGTAAGACATACATAGCAGTTGCATATAGTTTATTTACCAAGCCATCAATGTCCGGTAAAAATAGTTTCCGTGTACTTGAACTTTTGGGCCTTTCGTAAAATACGACTAAGTATGAGTTTGTGTAGCTGGAAACTGTAGCATGTGAAACAAGCTGCTTCAGAATTGAGTACCGCAAGATCACACAAGTATTTTATCACATGTATCCTGGGAAAATACTAGCTGTAGTGACCTCTTGTTCTATTTGAGGAAAAAGTACCAGCTGTAGTGACCCTTTGTTCAATTTGAGCAAATAATACCAGCTGTAGTGAGCCCTTGTTCTATTTGAGCGACAAATACCAGCTGTAGTGATGCTTTGTTCTATTTGAGCATAAAATTCCAGCTGTAGTGACCCCTTGTTTTATTTGAGCAAATAATACCAGCTGTAGTGACCCCTTGTTCTATTTGAGCGACAAATACCAGCTGTAGTGATGCTTTGTTCTATTTGAGTATAAAATACCAGCTGTAGTGACCCCTTGTTCTATTTGAGCAAATAATACCAACTGTAGCGATGATCCCCATATTCAAATATAAAAAGTAAACCAGCTGCAGATATGACATGTGTTCAAATTGGAACAAAAAAATAACAGCTGCAGAAATGACGCAATGCTCACATTAAAAATACCACCCCCACCCCCCCCCCCCCACCCCTCCCCATGCTCATAATTGAGCAAAATAAAAATATTATGATAATGATCAAAGGTATGTACTGGTTTTACTTTGTCCATCCACTTGTACACCTAAGCGACGTGGGGAGCCTGTGTTTCCTATTTTGTCCCAAGTGTTGTGCGGTGTTGTTGTATGTTTATATTCATCTAGCATTATAATCAAAGGATAATTGATTACTTTGTGCAATTCACTGCACCATACTTACCTCACAGTCGGAAATAACGAAATGTACACCAGATTAACATCTCGGTTTGGGGATACAGCTGGTGTCATCAACCTGCCATTGATATCTAGTGACATTGCTCATTCCATACTGGAACGCATTTGCGGCACAAGAAAACGACCAGCTGATACGTGTCGTTCTTATCGCGAAATGAAAAACCAAGCAGGCACAGGAAAAACGAACATGTTTTTAGTTATAATGCACTAGATCTTGACAATGCCTTCCATAAACTGCGCCAGACTACCGGGCGTAAGACCCCTAGATCCCCTATTGTCCAACCACGGTGGAATCAGACAGTAGAACGAAAAGGAGCAAGTAGCTAAATAGTGTTGGAAAGCCCGAAAGAAACGATTTATGAATGTAGACGAAGTTAAATATATAAAGGAGAAAAAAACACGTAGATCCACCTATTATTTAAAAGCCTTAGTAGGGGATTAAAAAGGTGAAAGATGGAAAAAAGTTCATAACAGGGGTGGGTAATGATTATGCCCTCCAGAAGTTCTGGCACATGATCGAAAGATGACTGGGAAGAAAAGACGTCATCTTATCCCCAATATTCGAAATGCCACAATGACTTCACTGAATACAGATGATGAGAAGGGTCTTGGGATTCTTAATCGATATGTTGATCAGACAATCAAGAGGGATTGAGATACCTATCGGAAAATATGAAATAAACTCTAAACATTACCAGCAATGAAGAAGCTTGTGTAAACCTAATAACTGAGACAGAGGAAGCAATGTTCTACTCTCCAGTAAGAATATCGCCCCAAGTCCTGATAGAGTACAGTATTCGTAATCACTTAATAATAACTGAACAGATCGTCTGTGACAAATTGCTAGAAGAATAGTCTCCAGAAAAATAATGTCCTATATAGAAGGTGAACACATTATATCTTCTTCTTCTTCTTCTTCTCCATCGTACGCAGTCAGACATCAACCTTAATTTTTTCGAAAAAAAACAGCGGTCATCCTGAGGTTGTCGACACTGCCATAGAGCTTGTCTAGTGTTGCCACTGGTGATGGCCACATCTGCTTTCTCTGATCCTCGTATGTCGGGCAGTTTTGCAGCAAATGCTCAGAGGTCATTTTACCGGTACCACATGGGCATTCGTCAGTGCCACATATCTTCAATTTGTTGAATAGGTGGTACCTCAGTCTATTGGAACACATTATATCTGATACCTTGGAGAGTTAGCGATGGACACCTGGAATACCGCTGGGACATGAGCATAGGATGTGTATGAGGGCTGCCAGTTTAGGAATGTGTCGCCGTGACCCTCGACTCTGACAACGGTTATAACCCTGTCAACTTTGGCACCTTGATCCGCAAGCCTGGTGCCCTAATGGTGAGAACATTTGCACTCCGTTTGCCTTCTTGGACATCAGAACCGATGCGAATATGTCTAAGACTACCCGAAGGTTCTCTTCTCTCACATGTGCTGCTCAACACAATAAAAGTGACCAACGTTCATCGCTAACATTTGCAGATGAGACATTCTGATTTAAAGGAATGGCTCAGATAGGCGTGAGATGGTAAGAGGTCCAGGAAAAATTACAGAGAATCAGACAGTTTACCATCTCAATAGGGAAGACCTTCTTGGCATTCCCTTTGATGGATGTGTCATTGACAGGAACGGCCGATTGAAATACCGAGGACTCACAGCCTCTAAAATAGAGCAATAAACGAATCGAAGCTGCAGTGATAGTGAAGGTTAAAAGTCGATTTAAAAAAAATACGCATTGGTAATAGCTCATTGATCACACAACCGGACAAAGATACACGCATTGGTAATAGCTCAGTGATCACACAACCGGACAAAAACAAAACGATAATTACGTTACGGTCACTTAAGCCTTTATCTGAGACAAAGGAAGAACTAAAACAACTAACAGACCGCAACAACAACAAAAAGACGGGATGTAAAATGAGCTGTTTAAGTTGTCTGCCATCACAGAATGTGCCAGGAAAATGTGAGGCACAGTATGCCAGTTATAAAATAAATTTTGACCAAACAAGAAATGGCCAATATAATTGCATTTGAACAAAAATAAACCAAACATTAACAAATCACAAACACACATAAAAAGACATACATATAAAAAGACATTCATATAAAAAGATATGGGAACATAAATGACTCAATCAACAATTATAATAAGAAATAGATATGTAAAGAAAGAGAAATGGAAGGAACAAAAAATTCGGAGGAGAAAGGAATCATATGCAAACATATATGATGTATTAATATCATGCGGTTTGAGAAAACTCATAATCACATTTGACAGATTTCGTTTTGACAGACAAATCTTGTCTTCATGTTGACATATTATTTTGTCTAGAATAACGCGCAAGCGTAATTATATATTTCTTTCAATTAAGGGTGGACTTTCAACCGGACCTGACTACTCACGTCAGCGAGTACCGCGACGGGTGGCGGATTAATATCGGAGCCCAAGACGCCATTTCGAATATAGGACCAGCAGAGAAAATAGACCACATGACTTTGAAAGCCGTGGCGGGCCTAGAGTTCGACACTTTTCAAAGAAATTCGGAGCGATTCAGAGCTCGCCACATTACGGGCTATTTTTTCCGAGAGACTCAGAGAGAGACATCATTACAGAGTCATTACATTGAGCGACGCATTTCCAGAGCCGACACATTTTTCAGAGATTCATTCAGACTCATTCAGATGCAGAGACGAATTCAGAGAGATAGTCAGAGACGAGTGAACGTCGCATTGCTGGAGTTCCAGTTTGCAGAAGTGATGTATTCGTAAGTTTCATTTGTGGTTATAATTTTATCAGGTTGAAGTTTAACCAGCGTCAGACACGTGGGCGACCTTTTAAGTTAATAGTCATAGCTACCCGCTGTGAGAGAGAACGGGCTTCCTGACATCTAGATCGGCTGAGAAAGAACTCTACCATTTTACACGTGTGAAGACCCACGCCAGGGTACCACGTGGGCCAGCCTGACTTCCTTTGTTCAACACACACCAGTTTAAACACGTGGCTGCCTTGCCAAGTTTGTATTCATCGCAGATTCACAGCAGTAGCCTAGTCTTTCGACATCCACCAGGCAAATCGACAGTATCACCGAGGAACGGAAACAATGACGTTTTACCTGGGTTGGGTTTACACCACGAATTAGCCATCAGCGTCAATACGCCATAATTCGGACTTACGTTACGGCAGGCCAAGTGCGAAAAATAGACTGGATAATAGTTTTAGGTTTAGCGGTTGTGAGAGTTTTGAGGTTGATAACCATTTGATACGAGCGTGTGTGAAGTTGTGCTTAGTGTGTATGATAGAAGAGTGCAAGTGTTGTAACGTAGAAATAAATAATTTGTTTATTATTGTTTTGAAATAGTGTCCTTAGTTAGTTATTGAACTTTTAGTTGATGTGATAGATTTTTAGACTGTAGAGGTGGATAGTCAAGGTGCGGCCTTAAAGAGCCGGAAGAGCAAGATCCCGTTACGTCTGCTACACAAAATCAAACTTCAACTGGTGCCGATCATCGGTGAAGCTGGAGACGATTTCATTGGTGGCTACCATTTCCGGATGTCCAGGACTATTTGAAGTGACTGGCGAAAGAAGGGCCGAAATTACAGGAAATGTCACTGAGATGTTGGGGGAAGCGGGCACAGAGTTCAAGACGTCTTTAAAGTGTTTATTAGATTATGTAATTATTGATACTGTCAACAAAATCAATGTCTAAACATTTGAAAAGAAATGTAATGTGAGGGTTACCGGTAATCAATATCAATTTTTGAACATTATAAGCCTACAAAAAAAACATAGACATTTCAACATTTAAATGGTAATTATTTTGAAAATCGCTAGATTAAATTAACGAATTATTTATAATTAATCAACACAGTCTGCGAATTTTCCTTGTTGATAATTGTTTTATAATCATCCTGATCTTCACTTCCACCAAACCACCTATCTCTCACCACCTGGGCTTACCTATCTCTTCTCCTCTCCTCTCAACCAACCCATATCTTCCTCATTTTCCTTCAATTCCCTCCCCCGTATTTGTTTCTTCAACCTGCCCATCTCTTCCCCTTTTAAGTCGCCTACCTCTTACCCCTTATCATACCGATTACTCCCCCCAAACCCGACCGTGATCTCCTCCCATCCCCCCTTTTCAACCCGACCGTCTTTTCTCCCCACTTCAACTGCACTCAAATACCTAGTCAATTTAAAGGGAATACGAGTTGGGTTTTTCGTGCGCCTGAAAAACCCATGCTTGGAGGCTTTTCTATGCTACTTTTAGAGATTTGTTTTGCACTTTAATAGGCTGTCTATGTTTTTCTTTGGCTTGGAATAACGGATCAACGCATAAACTACACCACAGCATAAACACACACACACGTTCCCACACACTTGCACATGCGTTCTGGTATAACAACCAACAGGACTGACTGTTGTTGAAAGTGCCGTACCTTCGCCATAAGTAAAGCAAATTCTTCAAACGAATAAACGTGTCTGTGTCTTTTTGTGTTCTTGCTTGGCCAAATTTGCATTTATTTTGGTTTCTGTGGTGCTGGGTTGTCTTCAACATTTTGAGAACTCTTGTTTAGGGGCGATAATGCTATCCTGTCGTCAAGGAATCCAAGATGGCGGACAAACCACAGCACGGACCTCCCCATGGGATGGAAAAGTATGATTTGGGTGGCAACGATGATCTAGGAGCTCTAAGTGTTGCCCAACAGGCAGATCTTAACCATTTTAAGGTTAGTATTATATTTATTGCATAATACATAAAATGTTGAAGAGTGGAAAATGAACGTGTACCGTTCAGCGTTCTCCGTGAAATTAAGAATACGTCAATAACTAATAAGACGTCACGTAAATCTAAGTTACTACTTACTAGAATACTAGTACTACTACTACTAGTAGTGAGTACTACTAATTGTATAGCCTATAGTACTAACTAAGTGAGTAAGTCAGGTGTCGTCGTAGTCGTGTAGAATCGATGATTAATGATACTACTATTAATTGATAGCTTGGTTATTATTATAATTATACACGTTGTTTTACGTGCGTTAATTTAATGTAATTAATATTGAGATGTATCTATTGTTTATATTTATTATATCCACAGATAAAAACGCGTATTGGTAACGAGTGCTACTTACGGGATCATCCTGAGGTAGAGTGTCTGATCGCTGGATTTTTAGGGTAAAACTAGAACCTTTCCTCCTAACTGTTACTTTCGCCATATGTTGTGGTCTGAATGTAATGTATGAAATAACGTACCGTATGCTTTTTCAATCACAGATTAGCCAGTCTAGGGTCCCATACGTGATTTATTTCTGTCATGACAATTTGAGAGATCACGAAAGAGAAGGCCTAATAATTGTATAATTAATAATTGTATTGTACAAATAAATTGATATTTCCTAAACAAACACTTGAAACAGACAGCATAATTGTGCATATGATCTTTCTTTTGCGCGATGTTTCTCTTTTATTACAAAAGCAAGAATATACAATGAAAAGACAAACAATAAACATGTAGTGATTTTGTGAGTGTATTTTACTGAATAATGTATTACTATTAATTACATAATTTGTCCATGTGCTTCTATTTTTGTTGGTATTTTTTGTTCAATATGTATTGACAGGTATATATAAAGTATTATAAAGTTGTAAAAATGAAGTACCTGATAATTTTTCAGTTAATAATGGATAACGAGAAAGATTTTTGGGGTTCAAGGAACAAAAAGGAACACCAATTTGAAAGATAATGGAATAGCCCTAGACTTCATCGTTTAATTTAACTATACTCACTTACTTGAATCCTGGTATTCAATCAGGCATGGTTGCCTAATGCCAGATACAGTAGTCAACAGCTGCTTGAATCTGTGCCTGTTCTTCCCCTTGGAGAACCATGACAGTCCAAAGGCGTGGTGCAGGTCATCTCTCCATCTCATTGGGAGGCCGCCACTTGGGCATTTGTAGTTGTATGGCCACCAGAAAAACACCTTCCTAGTCAGTCATGCAGACCACATGGCCGGCCTATCAGTACTTCCGTAAATAATTGCAATTGCAATGGTAAATACCTTGCGGATCCAAGTAGCCCAGCTTATGGAGAAGATAAACGAGGGCTGCTCAGCAGCAAGCACTTTTTTCCACAAGCCACTTTCTATACCTATACACCGAGGAGTACGACAAAAACATACCATCTCCCCAAAACTGCTCACAGCTGCACTTGAAGAAGTTTTTAGATATCTAAACCTGGCAGGATCGAGGTGCCACCATAGATGGTGCATTGCTCTCACACGTGTTTTGTGGACAACATTGTGACCTTCAGCCACAGCATTGCAGAAGCCAAACAAAGTTTAAACAATATTAGAAAGATAGATAAAGAAAGGGACTTAAGGGTTATAATAGATCATACATGTAAGGTGAGGGAGCAAGTTCAGGTAGCAGTAAAAAAGGCAAATGCAATGTTAGGGATGATACAAAGAAATATTAAACATAGGAGCAAGGAAGTGATAGTCAAACTGTATAAAGCATTAGTTAGACCTAGATTGGAGTACTGTGTACAGGTGTGGAGTCCTTATCAGAGAGGGGATATAGACATGCTGGAGAGAATACAAAAAAGAGCGACAAAGCTGATAGTGGGATTCCAGAATTACAGTTATGAAGAAAGATTAAAAAGAACTGGCCTTCACTGTCTAGAAGAGAGAAGAATTCGTGGTGACTTAATACTGGTGTATAAGATGATCAGAGGAATGGATAAAGTGGACTATAACAAGTTTTTTAAAGTACAATCACCAACAAGGACAAAAGGGTACAGCTACAAGTTGACTAAGGAGAGGTCCAGATTAGATATTAGGAAGTATTTCTTTAGCCAGAGAGTAGTGAATGCTTGGAATGCATTGCCAAGTGAGGTGGTAGAGGCTGGGACGGTCAATGCATTTAAGAACAGATTGGATGCGTACAGCTTCTAGAGGAAGGTGATGTAAATGGAACTGGTTGTATACAGACTCTGCAGAGTCTTCTAAACCAGTATAAAGACGTTAAGTTAAGCTGAATCAAGTAGGCAGGGTAGATGGCCTGAACATAAATAGAAACTAGACTCAATTTCTAATGAACACTTTCCTCCCTACTGGGGTACTGTGGTTGGAAGATAAGCCCATAGAAAAAAAATGTAAATGCCTTATACCAGTATGAACACATTTTTGTAGCTGCTATGTGTATCTTGTTTATAAAGATGCAGTCAAAATTCACTGGACACATACTTATAAAGGGGGCCTAACAAATGTGGCGACAATTCAAAAGATTCTTCTTCAGCATTTATTCTGAAAAAGAAGTTCGTGACATTTATAGCAAGGCTGCACCTTTCAACCAGACACATCCAATTTCAGAAAGCCATTTTTGGGATGGTGTTTGCCTTTTCTCATCGACCCCTAATCTCTTGGTCAGGCTGGATAGTTACAGTCTGTTTCTAGGGCCACCACTTGTAGTTAGGGTCTTGGTCAGTTATGGGTCATTGGCCCTGATGCAAGCAGTCTGCTATGAGTCACTGCCTGCTGTAAACTCATTCACTACTGCATCTTCAACCTCCAACTCAAAAGATTAAGGACAAAAGAAGCATACAGAAGAAAGATCTTTGATTGCATGATAAAAAGATGGGACAAAGAGTATCAGAAGAGCTAAAATTATCTAGCAACAGATGGTAATGGTGGAAGCTTATTGTAACACTGCTAGACATTACTAATGGTGGAAGCTTATTGTAACACTGCTAGACATTACTAATGGTGGTGATGATCATATTTAAATTTCAAAACTGAAATTGGTTTCATATATTGTACACATACATTGAACTGAACTACAGATCTATTGATGATATTTTTACAAATAAATTGCAGACAGAAATATTGCGTACATATGACATTTAGTAAGACAAAGTAGAAATAGAAATTATAAATTCCTACTGGAGATAAATTTAAAGAGTACAATGGTAGAGAAAATTTGGCTTGCTTTATTCAAGTAGGCATAGTGACATTGTAAAAGTATTGCTTTTAAAAGGTCACAGTAGTTTCATAGCAGATACAACTGTAGAGATGCTTCATCTTCAGTCTTGTGAGTTAGAATGACCAGTTCCTTTCCTTCCTGCCAGTCTTTTCCTTAACTACGAGCATTTTAGTACAAAATTTTACAGCCGTTGTTCTGAGGCATACCAAGAATCATAGTCTTCTACCATCTGTTTTGATGCTAATGAAGTTGTGTTCATCAGCTTGTTTGTTGGTTATTGATCCAGCAGCCTGTAGGCTTCTGCCCTTTGGCCCATTTCCATGTAGTGGTATTTGCAAATGTTTGTGAGTTATTGTTTAGTTCCATACAGAGTACTCTGAAGTATGTTGTGGTTGGATTATGTTCAGTGCTCATCAGCTAAGTGAATAGTTGCTGTGATATTTGATTAACAGTAACATTAAACTGAATTGTGAAAAGTTCAACCATATTTGCTCCAATTTAATTTCAGTGACGTTCTAACCAAGCGACCAGAGAGTATTAGAGAATTTGCTGCAGGTTTGTCTCCAATAACATCTTAACAGTCATGCCTCCACACACATCTACATCATATGTCTTTATCTACTAATAATATGTATGTGCTTTCTTATATATCACAAACTCATACCTCTACATCATATGTCTTCATCTACATTTCATATATGTGCTTCCTTATACTAAGTAAAGTAACCCATAGCATTACTGCCGTAGAGGTGTGATGTGTTAGCTATCTCACATTTCAAAGGCTCTGCTATATGAGGGTGGTAGCCATCTTCTCTCCCTCGCCACTTTTACTTCCCCCGACTGAACCGGTACCCATTTAAGGCTGGGTCGACTTCCTTATACTGTAAATCACAAATTCATACCTCCCCATACATCAACATCATATGCCATTATCTACACTTCATATATGTGTCTTATTCTTAGTCGACCTGTACTTCTCTAGGGGCAAATGCACCTGTGCAGGTCCCAGCTCTGGAGTGAGCTGGATGTATCTTGGAGGACGATTTTCTGCTTAGCAGATTAGACTCAAGCATCTTATTACTCTGCTGCGTTGGGACAAGTGCCATGGAGGGTGGCTAACCGATGTGCGAGTCCATCTTAATAGATTCAAACACTAGAGCAAAGTAGATCTGCAGCCTGTTAGACGCCATCAATGCTGCTCTAAAACATGGCCTGTGTTATGCCATGTCACACTTCTTGTCCTTGTCAAACACAAAGACTGACTGACCATCCAATGCACCAGAGACTAAACAATTTCAGAAATGGGAAACTAAAGCGGAGAAACTTTGCAGAAATAGCCAAAGCAAAGATGAGCGAAGACCCTATGAACGCACAAACAACACCAAAGCCCATCCCTACTGTACGAAAACCTACCTGGAGGCAGCATATATTTCCAGAGGTGGTAGAAATTATACCAGGTATTGGAAACAAAAACTGTCAGACTGAAAAAGAAAGAAGAGATACAACCCTGAGGTAAATAATGAAAAACTACCCAAGCATGGACTGGACCCATGCATACACTGACGGTTCTGTTACAAACACAACACAGAACGGAGGGGCATTCCTGAGCCTACCAAATGGCAGAAAAATAATACGGTCATTGGCAACTGGAAAATACACAAGCAATTTCAGAGCGGAGGCAGAGGCACTGAGGGCGGCAGTGGAAGAAATGGTGACAGGTAAAAGGAATGAAAGCCATATAGTCCTGCTTACAGATGCCCTGGCCGTAGTCACAGCACTAAAAATCCAGAAAAATACTGAACTTAATGATGTAAGAGCAGTACTCTGTCAACTATGCCAGCAGTCTGCACCAAAAAAAGTAGGGGTACAGTGGGTTCCATCCCACTACAATATCCAAGGCAACGAGGAGGCAGACAGACTGACAAAGAAGGTGCAAAACTACCACAACCAGATACTAGTGTGACATACAAAAAGTAAAACGGCTTATTAGAGCTAGATACATGACCAAATGGGAAACCGAACATACTGGCTACACAAAAAACGATGCCTATTACCAGTTGAACAGAAGAGAGCAAGTCGTGGTCTTCAGACTTCGCACCGGCCACAATAGACTGAGGTACCACCTATTCAACAAATTGAAGATAGGTGGCACCGACGAATGCTCATGTGGTACCGGGAAAATGACCGCTGAGCATTTGCTGCAAAACTGCCCGACATACGAGGATCAGAGAGAGCAGATGTGGCCATCACCAGTGGCAACACTAGACAAGCTCTATGGCAGTGTCGACAGCCTTAGGATGACCGCTGCTTTTTTCGAAAAAATAAAGGTCGACGTCTGACAGCGTAAGAAGAAGAAGAAGAAACACAAAGGCCCCGAGGGACCACTCTTTCATATATATCCCAAACTCACAGCGTCCTCTGTGCCACACTAGAAAACATCAGTGCAACTTTTCTTTGTGTGTTGAGCATCAGCTCCCTTGTTTCCAGAGTAAATAAAAATTTCTCCTATTGTTAATCTCATCTTTCCTGATTGTATCCATCTTGTTTCACACAGTCACAGGACTACCAGATTCCTTATCCCTTTAGATTTCTGTATTGGTTTTCCTGCCTGGTATAATGTTGTAACATTTCATGTCACTATTTTGGTGTTTTTATTGGTAGTCAGTCATCTAGCTTCGTTGTGGCTTTCAATTAATTGCGTCATTATCTTCTGTCTCTGAGGGCATTCCTTTCCTAAGGCCATTTGCTTTTGTTTTGTTATCAGTGTTTCCATAACCGACTTTGTTTTTATAGATTTTGGTGGTCAGCCCAGAATTTAAGTAACCAAAACGAACCACGTACGTTTTTGTCTCAAAGTGCGCAGGTGGGAGTTTAGGTAAACATACGTAATCTGATGTGACACCAGCCCTGTGTCCACACATGGGATGATAGCGTTGCTGGCCAGGTAGACTTGTTGCCATTTTACTTCAAAGAGAGGACATTATGCTTTCGAAAGAGACGCTCAGTGGAGAGCAGGTGACGGAGATACACAGTTGAGGCAGAGATGAGTTGAGAACCACAGAGAGAGAACATTTCACTTTACAGACGGAGTTACACTGGAAAGAGATGCTCAGTGGAAAGCAGGAGATGGAGATATGCAGTTGAGGCAGATTTGAATTGAGAACCACGTAGAGTAAAACGCTTCACTTCACAGACACATTAATTTCAAAAGAGATGCTCATTGAAGAGCAGGCAATGGAGATATGCAATTGAGAACCACAGAGGTAGAATGCTTCATTTCAGAGATAGACTTGAGAGGAGACACACGGAGACGGGTCATGAGATTTGAACACAGTTTTGCGTTGCGAACTACAGATGAGAAAACAGTTCACTTCAGAAACAGAGGTAGATTTGAAAGAGACGCTCAGTGGAGAGCAGGCGACGGAGAGAGGCAGTGGAGAGCAGGCGACGGAGAGAGGCAGTTGAGATAGACACTCAGCAAGCATGGTAACTACCTCCATATTATGCATTGGTCGTAATTACAAGTCATCAGCAGCTAGAGGCAGTCTTCAAGTGATCCCATAGATCATATTTGACGCAGTCTATCCTGATCACGTCGAGTCCACTTTGATCTACCATCGACAAAGAGAACATGAACGTCATATCCGGGTTTAGAACCTACGAACTTCACCATCAGCGGCAATCTGCAACAAAGTTCGAACACAACTGTGTTATCCACATATCTGAGATTATTTATTGATACTCCACCAATGAGTTCTTACATTTACTACATCTGTCAAAAAATGGGTTCTGTGTAAATGGTAAACAAACTATTGGACAAACTCAATAAGTTTACTTGTTCCAAACACATTTTTATTTCAGTAATATTCTTATTTTTCTTTTGGTCTTTTATTTTCCTGGTATAACATATAAAATGTCAAGATTGTCCTACAGCAGATACTGCTATTGGGGATGGTGGCAGGCTTCTTTGTCATAGTTTTTCTTTTGCGAGGTGAGGTGGCCATTTCCCTCACATGCTAACTTGCCTTCCTTAGCAATAAATCAGGTACCCATTTACAGCTGGATAAATTGGAGTCTGCAAAGCAAGTGCTTTAGCCACGTTTCCACTAAAATGCACATAACAAATTTTTTTTTTAAAGCACGCATACACACAGAGAGAGAGAGAGAGAGAGATACATGCATACACACATGTACATATATATTGTCTTTTTTTGTCATTTATCTTTCTAACATATAGTCATTGTTCTGTTATGTTTTATCCCCCAACAGAATACTTCACAAATCCATTGCTACCTGAAATACTGGAGAAACAATTAGCTGGAAGGCAGGAGAAACTGAAGCAGAACCGTGTCATCCAGAGTTTGTCATAAGCAACTTGAGGCTCGTGAGGCTTACAGATCAAAATGATTTGATGCCACAAAAATCTACTGTAACACTGACAGAAATAAATGTTTACTATTACATCTTATTTGTAGTGGTCAGACATTGTATAGAAATCCTAAAAATAATTATTATTTTGAACAAAATGTTGTGTATGTGTACATTAAGTGGCATAATCATTTATTGTTGAATGGTGAATTCACAAAATACTAACATAATATGCTTAGAACTCTGAAAATTAAAATTGTTGTGCTTTAGCGATACAATTTTTTGTTTTTGCATGTTACTTGTTCATTAACTCTTTTTCGTCTGTTTGGTAGAATTTAATGGCAAGCAAAACATCAGTTATAGTTAGATTTGGTACCTAACACCAATGTTTCACCATTAGCAGATCACATTTATCAAGCAGATCTAAATATGGCAGAATATCTGGTGCATGCGCAGTTTTCATTTACTGTAGAGTTATTTCCATCAGGCCCATATTTACAAATGTGGTGAGTTTTTAAATCAGTGATTATATTACATGTGGATATTTAATACATCAATTTTAGACCCTGGACCACAGAAGAAAATTTACTGGTAATGCTATTGATCGAATCACGCAGAAATACAGCTCATGTGGTGGGTAGCAACCCAAAAAAAATGGTGTCTTTTTTTACCCTCAATATTAAAATGGCATTTAGCACCTCATACTAATATATGGCAGCTGAAGATGTGGACGGGAATGAGCTGACAAGTTGACTCATAGCTGGCTGCTTGCATCAGGGTCAGCCTCCAAGCAGCGAACTTGGAAACATGCTGAACTAGTGTAGTCTGGCGAAGAGAAAAGGGATTGCAGTAGGAAGGCTAACCCGATCTCTAAAAAGACAGCTGAAACCGGATGTGTTGAACCGAAAAGCGCAGATATTGCAGCTGCACTGTAAATTTGGACACAATGTCATTTTTATAACATTGAAGCAGAAGAAACTAATATATATTTTTTTAATGAATACTTCATGTCATAGATAATTTAATTATGTGTCTTCAGAAAATTTTACTTCAGATTGTTATTAATTAATTGTATTTTGAAGGAAAAAACACTTATTTGACGCATGAAGTCTCTTGCCTCACATGGAAGACTCAATTTTTCCCAAATTCCTACTGGACTGAAGATTATAAGTATCTAATGGCATGCATAGCTAAACAATATTCACATTGTCCTGATGAAAAAGAAATTATGAAAGGTGTTGTTAGTTTTGAATGCCCACAATGAGTAGGTTTATCTTTTGTGCACTCTAAAAAGTACGCTAAGTGGCGGGTTGCAGTAGCTTTCCACACATCCCGAGCGTGCTAATGAAGGTGGACCGTGGTCCTACAGGCGGTTTTTTATGCTTGACATCATCTGTGTGCCGCTCACTACTACAGGGATCACGTCGATCCCTCACCTCATTATCCACGCTGCCATGAAAACAGCCCGTTTACAGGGAGGCTACGAGGAAGCCTAGGTGAGTGTCTTGGCCAGTATTTTTTGCCTAACCAGACGTTAGTCTTCCTCCCCATGAAGGGTAGTTGTACTTATAAAAAATGCCCCTCTTTATGGTAAAGCTTATCTGGTAATAGTAGAAAGACAAATATATTTAGTTTATAATTTTTTTAAACTAAGAACAACATTATTTAACTATACTGTACTTACCTCATTCAAACCTAGTTCTGCAGATTTGTGAACTGTAAATATTTTCTGTATAGCCAAGTAGTGACAGCAAGTGATACCAGTAAGGATAGACTTGATCACTCTTAATCTATTTCAAGTATTTTGACTCACCAGGTAAATCGATTCCCTTTTTCAAGATTGAATAGCAAAGTTAAGTAAGATTTTAGTGAAGATTAAATTATGTCTATATTAATAGTTAATTAACAATTTTCACTTTTCTTCATTGAATCTCCGGGTGCTTATTTAGCAAGCTTATATATACAATATATTTATGAACTAGATTTGGTTGGACAAAAATCTTCACAATATAAATTTGAAAACATTGGTACAGCTTGGACATAGAAAACAATGTGCAATTTTTTGGTATATATGTGAAAAATACTTTATAAGATGATAAACATATTTTGGTAAAGAAAAATAATGTACAATTTCAATTAAAGCAAAGATGTTTCGTTTTTTTTTTGGTTTCTGAATGTTATTTGAACTGTTTGTAATATAAGTCTAGGATTGTTTCATTTTTATTTGTTTATTTTTCGCTGTTAGTGTATGACTGCTGATTGGAACATGTGAGAAAGCTTCAAATGAGAGGTTTGTTGGTGTCAGATTATTTTGAAAACATTGTTTGCAACAAAAATACAAAAAAAGAAACCTTCATACTTTGATATTTTCCATTTGTTTTTAAGTTTCATAAATTTGTATTTGTGAAAAATAAGTTTAAAAAACATGTGGTAGGGAATGCTTTTGTAACAAATTAAAACATGTTACCAACACAATCTTCACCCAAAAAAAAAAAAAAAAGGATCAAGGACACTTTTTTTTTAGATCAGTGCACTTGTTGTTGTTCGTCCATCGTAATTGATGAAGACCACTTTATTAACATTCACTGTTTGCACCGAGTTCGAAAATGGCTGAATAAGCCAATCTGAGCCCTGAATTGTCTGCTACACTTAGTACAAGGAAATAGGACACCCCTTGCATTGCTGTGGAGGAAGATCGTTCCATGCACCAAATATCAAAGGCACTCTTACTGTGATTTTCATATTGGACAGTGTTGTAACAAATGTGAAATTCAAACAAAGTGACTTGCACATGAATTTAATTATAGTGAAGGAGATTTGTGCACGTCAGTCTCACTCATCCTCAACTACTCTGATTAAGTGGTAAGACAAGGTCAAGATGACTGAGGGCAGAAGCGGATGTAGATTCTTCTTAGGGTTTTCTCCCGAAGCCTTTCCTGTGATCAGGTATCCCACAAGGCAGTGGGGGCGGAAATGAAATCACTGAGAACACAATTGTATCATACACACATAATTTGGCATGCCTAAACCCCACAGGAGGCAGCAGCGGTATTCTAACCAAATTGTGATATATGCGCGAACCAGACAAAGTCAGAAGCAGTTGTGTCTATGGGAACGTGCTAGACATCAACAATTTCTGACCTAAATTCATATGCGGAATAAAAATAATAAATTGTCCATCATCGTCGATGAGGACCACCAACATCATTACATGTCATAATGTAACTTTGAGTATGTGCGTGCGCTCGTGAGCCAATTTGAGCCTGGGAAAGTCTTGACACGACGTAGTCATCAGTTGTCTCTGAAATTGTCTCTGCTCTTGGCTTCCTGATTGCATTTCTATCCTGGGTGCCTGGATACGGAGACCCTCGCTGAATTCAACGCTGTCTGTGACCTTGCTCTTCCATGTTGAGCGATTTTAAGCCAGGTTCTCCCAGGTGTTAATATCGATTTGACAGCACTTAAGGAACTCCTTCAGACTGTCCTTGAAACACTTTTTTTGGATGTCCTTGAGATCGTTCCCCTTCAATCAGTTTACCAAACAGGAAGCCTCTTTGGAAGCCTTTCATTTGACATTTGGGCAATGTAGCCAGCCCATTGCAGTTGAGATTTTTGTGCATGAATACTTTCCATGTTGGCTCTGGACAACACTTCAGTATCTGTGATATGGTCCTACCAGCGTATATGCATTATGCGTCTCAGACAGTTCATTTGAAAATGATTTAGTTTCCTGACGTCACCAGCGTCGACAGTCCAGCTCTCACACGCGTAGAGCAGGGTGGGGACAATGGCGGCACGGTAGACCTTCAGCTTAGTCATTATGCTGATTCCTCGACGTTCCCATACTGTTGAGCGCATTCGGCCAAAAACTGTGCTGGCCTTTACTATTCTATTAGTCAGCTCACCAGCAATAGTCATTGATCTTGACAGCGTGCTTCGATGTATGCGGAATCAGTTCACTTCATCCCGTAACCCATCAGGTCGTTGGGGCACACAAAAATGCATCATGAGAATGTGCATAACTCTCTATATTGTGATGGTCATTCCAGCGATGCCATCAAATTTTGGAAAAGAACGTATACAACTGCACAAATCTTGACAATTAGCACTGACTAGACACAGAATGAAACATAAACTGTTACTTCTATTGAACAGTGAGGAATATAGACTGAAACCAACAATTCCTGTCCAGAATCATAACAACCAGAGTCACTATTTGGTCCATCCAAAGTTCAAGACGAAACCGATAATTGCCATTGTTCTGACATCATCAGTGCACATAAAATGGTTTCAACTAACAACATTGTATTTTCAGAAACAGCTTATGCTAAACTTGAGCAGGTCAAATTTGTAATTCTGTACTACAGAAAACAAAATGGCTTTGGTTAATGTAAAACAATTATTGCAGTCATGTATCACTCACATGAAGTTCATGTGTGAATCTAAACTATGATCGCATTAAGCTTTTTGTTTTTCAATTTGTTTTTTTTTTGTTTGGTGTTTTAGTAACTAGCCTCTTTAGTGACTAATGTTGTGGAAGATTTTTTTAGGGGAAATACTTGTCATGTTTCAGGAGGGCCATTTGGTGTTTTGTTTTAACATTTGGTTGCACCCTAGCAGTGAATGATTAAAATCTCATTTCAAAACTGGATGGCTATTGTTATTTCTTAGTTGAGAATAGTTGTAAAATGCAGAGGGTTCAGAAAGAAATGCAAGCAGTTCAGATTATGTCTATTAGTGATTTACAAAACTGATTGGAAATGTAGAGAATTCAAAAGTGCCATTTGTATGTTTCTTGATTATGTGATAATGAACTTGTTCAGTGCACTTTTTGTGGACCTTTGCCAGTACATAAGAAAAAATAATGATCCTTTTTATTTATTTTCGATGTCAATGAGTTGGAATTAGTCTTTAATGTATCTTTGTGATTGTATATATATTTTAAAACTGTGAAGGTAAACTAAAACAAAGAAAAAACTGTAAATTGTACATTTAGAAATCTAAACAAGGTCTTGACAAATTAAAGTTCCTATGGCAGCAAAGGTGAGTATGATGATGATTAGATGCACCTCTGTGTTTTGGATCTGGAGAAAGCATTCGGTGAAGTTCCATGGGGCAGGCCCTGGGAATACTTGGCGGGGAAAAATATTCTAGGGCCCCCTGATCTGCACCATAGAGTTTTTATAAAACTTGTAGAAATTATGTACAGACATCAAATCAAAAGTAGGGTCTGAAGATGCAGCAGTGAATGAGCCGAAAGCAGCCTGCTTTCATCAAGGTCAATGACCCCTAACTGACATAGGACCACCTCACCTCCAAGTGGTAGTCTTGGAAACAGACCTCAACCATGCAGCCTGGCTAAGAGAACAGGGATCTAAGAGGGATGGCAAGTCTGGTCCCAAAATGATGGTGCTGAAATTGGAGGTGTCTGGTCGAAAAGCGCAGATATTGCAGCCTCACTGTAAAGTACAATACGACGTCCATATCAAGATGAATGCAAATAAGAAAAAAACAATAAAAATGTAAGGGAAGTTGAGACCACTAATGGAGTTAGACAGGATGACGGGATTAAGATGCTGAGCAGTGCATGAGCTGCAGTAGTCAGCGACCCATTGTTGACTGCTAGCATCAGGGCCAACGAACCAGAGCTGCCAAGACTCTTCTACACCTCCACGTGGTGATCCTGGATAATAGGCTACAACAGAGCAGACTGACTAAGTAGAAGAGGGTTAACCTGATACTCAAAAATGCCTGCTGAAGTTGGATGTGTTGGACCGAAAGGTGTAAATATCGCAGTCAAGCTGTAATCTATGACACAACGCATTTTGTTTTCCAGACAACATCTGGCTACTTGCAAAACCCATTGCAGGCCTTGGTTGTGGGAGTTTGAGAATGAAGAAGAAGACGTGATGACATCCTATCACCATAAATTTTCACACTCCTCATGGAGCCTGCAAGGAAAAGACCAAAAAATTACGCAGGGGAGTACTGGAAGATGAAACCAACTTAAATTGGAGCTGGCATATACAGGTGTGTGGCCCTGATCATCAAGTGAGATGAGCATCTCAAGACAAACTTTGAAGTCTGGAAAGAAGAGTTGAAAAGGAGAGGAATGGAAGACGGATGTGTCAAAGCAAAAGGTGCAAATATCACAGTCAAGCTGTAAACTAGCGACACAACGCATTCTGCTCTCCGGACTACATCCTGCTACTTGCAAAGCACTGTTCAGGGCTTGGTAGCAGGAGATTGAGAACGAACATAGAAGAACCTCCTAAACAAAAAAAAAACCATGGTCGTCGGAAATTAGAAGAAACATCAGATAATCCTGGAAAAACAGCCACTGGAACAGGTCAGTTAATGCCTATATGTTTGGAACTAATATACCATAAGGAAGGCATCAAAGAAGAGTTAGCCTCACAAAACGCATAAACTGGTAAACTTTTCCCATGAAATAAACAGAGGATTCCTCAGCATAAGAGAAATAAACAGAAAAAAAAAGGTGGATGTATACGTCCACCTATCTACCTGTCTTGAAATATGGATGTGAGTCATGGGCAATGACCATAACCCAACAGGCAGCTACAAACCTCAGAAACGAGATGCTTACGATAGTTGGTCAAAGTAACAGGATCCTTAACCAGACAATATGCCATGATCTTGAAGTCCAACCCAGATTAAAACAGTTTCGGTGGTTTGGCCATGTCCGTAGAATGAGAGAAAGCCAGATGCTGTGACAGTCATGGGAGGTTCGGAGTCTACAATCCAGATCCCCAGGATGTCCCTAGGTGGGTTGGGAAGATGCTTCAACATACAAAAGTTCATGAGAGACCAAGGACTAGACTGGAATCAGTCTAGGAGAAGATCCACAGATAGATCAATATCTCTGACAAACCTCTACACCTCAGGGTAGTAGAAGAGGAGTGACTAAGTGTGTATCTCAGTAAAGGTTTTTGCTTGCTTGTTTTTCCTTCACCTTAAGATATGGTTCAGCACCATGTTATATTCAGTTTACCGTACAGCCAGTTGTAATTTTTTTTTAGAAACTCATTTTTTGTTTAGCATAATTCTGTTTCTCTTAGTGCACATTGTCTATCCAGCTTCCTGTTGGATTTGATTATATGTTTTTATTGTTTGAAGCAAAATTTGATCAGTCTACTTTCTTATAAGGAGGAACCTCAGAGTGGTAAAACGCTCACTTCTCATGACAAAGGTAGTGAGTTTGATTCCTCTGATGAACACAATCCAGTCTCAAAAAAGTTCAGATCCCTATGGAGCATATGTCTTCAACAAATTCTGCTGTTCTGAGCCAATTGCTAGTATTCGTAGTTTTGTTTCTGTCTAAATCTCTTCTTAGTTTTTCTTTGCTGTAGTTTCTGTTGTTATCCATGTTTTGTGTTTCCTTTCTTTCCCAGAACTTCTCCACAAGTCTTGTTCTACCTGTATTTATTTTGTATCTGTTACTAGTTCCTTCTTGTGTGCTTTATTTCTTCTAGTTGTAAGACATGACACCCATTCGATATTGTCACAAAATCGAACTGTTGTGGCCATATGTTGTACACTTTTAAAATGATTTCATATCTATTTTGGCTATCAGAAGATGGTGTTCTGATGCCTCTAAATATTTTTACATTGTACGGTATTATGATGATCTGAACTTGCTGTTTATACATGTGTGTTCAATCTGGTTTTCTGTCCCATAGTCTAGTGATACTCATGTTATTTCGTGCCATATTGTATGTCCAAGCATGATGCCACCAATCACCAGTTGAATTAAAGCATATAAATCCATAAGTAACTGTCCATTTGCATTTTTCTACAAAGCCTCTCTTTTCAATCTTCTACTGGCAAGATCTTCTAATCTGGTCTTCATTGGGTGTGCTGTCATGTTCTTTTCTGCTTGTATCATGTTACTAAGACACAAACACATTCCAATGAAGACAAAGAGACAGTTGATAAATAGTATTTTTATACCAACTCTGCTACCAGTGTCAGGCATGGACGCTCACTAAGGCACAAGAAAGAAAAATCATGGTGTGTGAAATGAGGTGTTTGATAAAGGATGTGGGGGGAGGGGGGGGGGGGGGTCACAAGGCTGGGCAGATTGAGAAACGAAGTAATCAGACAGAAGGGGAGTACAACACTGTGTATGGAATACATAGAAAGGCAGAGAATTAAATGGTTCGGACACCTGATAAGAATGCTACCAAAGTTACCAGCTGCTCGTATCTACAACGCCAGACATCAGGATTGTAGAGCAAGAGGTAGACCACGTAAAAGATGGATAGATGGTGTCAGTGAGACACAGAATGACAACAACATCGGCGACAAAGATGGCACACGATAGAAAACTACACCTCTCCATGACGTCTAGCGACACAAGTGGATAGATGATGATCATCATCATGTTATGTTACTGAGAATCGACTTCATTGAACTCTGGACATACCCAAAAGTGCTCAGTCTCTCTCAGCAAATTGTGAAGGGTGTGGATACTGATAGTTCCTGTAGCTCATCGGTTATACACATTCCCATATATCCCACTCCATTTGATTTCAAAGCTCTACAGTTTGTGATTGCTGTTGTTTGTATATGCCCACAATGAGGAGGTTACTCTTTTGTGTGCCCTAAAAAGGACGTTAAGTGGCGGGTTGCAGTAGCTTTCCTAACATCCTGAGCGTGCTGATGAAGGTGGACTGGGGTCCTCCGGGCGGCTGTGCTATACTTGGCTTCATCTGCGTCTATGGGAATCACGTCGATCTCTCATCTCGTTAGCCAGGCTGCCATGAAAACAGCCAGTTTCCAGGGAGGGCTACTACTAAGCCGAGGTGAGGGTCTTGGTCAGTATGTTTTGCCTTACCCTGACTAACATGTCTCATCAGTATATTTTGACTGACCAGACATTAGTCTTTCTCTCCCTGTGATTGCTATATGTATGAACTATATTATAGTTCATCTAACAGATGCGAAATAATGTAATTCCTATCCATATATAGTGTACTCATAATGTGTGCTTACTGAAGCCAGGACGTCAGCTCTTTCACTGCACTGGACCCAAGCATGACTAAAACGGTATATCCGATCCCCGCCACCCCTTTGTCAACCTCACTCTCTGGTCCTGAGCTACCCTTGGCCAGTGGATATTTATCCAGACAGCTGGAGATAGCAGAGGATGCACATTTTTCTTCAGGTTTTACTCCCGAAGCCTTTCCTGTAAACAGGTATCCAGCAAGGCAGCGGAGGGTTGATGCCATCAAACGCTGTCTTGTGCCTTTCCCATAACCGCAAAAGGTCGTAGCGACATCACTCAGCGTGTGAGTAAGTTTGGCATCTCTCCCCGGCTGTGTTCAGTCCATTATAGTCGTGTCTAAATTTCACACACCAAAACTGACGTTTACAGCTAAGACGAAGAGTACCAATTTCGTGAAGTTCAGCCATATTAACTTGACCGTAAAATACGACACAGGTTTAAGCGTAGTGCTATTCAAATAGCCGATGTCCAGACCAGGATAATCAGACTGAAGAAATCACACACAAAAAAAACGAACGAATGAACCAGTCCAAATGGAAAACAACAGAAGTTTCCGTGAACACAAGTGTAAATCGCCGACTAGTGTAATACCGGGCAAATCCGTGGTCTGGAAGCATCCATAATGAACTAAAACAGCAGAGCAATGTAGCCCTGCAGCTGGTTACAACATTACCTTTGCAATCAAACATACATACATTAATATACATACAAAATAAGTAATCATGATCAATTTTATTAATATAAGTAACACTGAATTTGCAAAATCAGAAAAATTATATCAGATAGGTGTATAACTTAAAATATTTTCTTTCTCGATTTGTCAAAAGCAAAACCATAAATTATTTATACTTATCGTGATTGGTCTCACAGTCTTTGTAGACCATGGGCAGTGGGGCCCTGATAGTTTTGTTCAGCTGGATCTCCTGCATTCCGAAACTGTCTGCTATGACTGTAAAGATCAATCAGTCAGTGACTGCCGCAGACCGTGCAACCATGATGAGGAGACTGGCTTGTCAGGATGCCCTTGTGCAGATACCAGCTCTGGTATTAGTGGGATGTAGCCGGGAGAAGGATTTCCTGCTTAGCGGGCTAGGATCAAGCAGCTTAACTCATTCACTCCCAAATATTTTGGACCTCTGGACACAATTTTATTTTTATGTAAAACTGAAAAACAGCATCACTTAGTTGCGATCTATTTGTCTTCAATAGACGTTTACTAAAATAACACGAATTATATACCAAACTGTTCACAATTGAGGCTAGAATAGAATGGAATACATATATTTTACAAATGCAGGTGTAAATTTGTGTTTGATGAATTAAAGTTGCATAATCGTTTGTTATTTTTAAAAATTATGAACAAAAATGTTCCCCTCATCAATACATTATTCAGCTCTGAACCAATATACAAATAACGTAATGAATTTCTATTGACGGAAATCCTCAAAGGACGATGTTCTGAAAGTTGCACCTAATTTGGTGCAGTTGTTTTCACAGTATTTACATTTTACTGAAAGGCACATGAAGTTGAAAACGTGCTAAAAAATAAAAGCTCCGATCAACATCAGCGTGAGTGTTTACAATTTACGCGCACACGGAAAGAATGTTCCTGCTGTATTCAAAATATATATACACACATTAATATTATACACACTAGAATGATTGTGTCGGATCTTGAACCTTTACTGAATTTGTGAACTGTTATTACCATTGCTTGAGACAAAAGAGGGCACCGCCCCTTCGTCAGTAGACTTAGTTTTACTTTCATCGCTCGACGTGGAACTAAGACTAGGTAAATAAATTGAAACAGCGCTATCATAACGATCGATATCTTCATCATCACTACCATTAGCAATAATATAATCTATCTATTCCTGAGCTTGTACTGAAAAAACTCTATTTGGTGTGGCTGAAGGTGCATGGGATAGCTTCAAAGTTGCTCTCAGAAAAAAAATTATATTTTCCAAGTTACGAAACTAAACATTTTTTCAACGAAACTCAAACTAACTCTTCCGGAATGAAAAAGTGCAAAATCTGGACTTCCGCCAATAACCAGAATAAAACATTTAGGAGAACTAGGAATGGGAAAATATGTGATTTTGTGAACACAGTAACAAAAGCCAATACACCGGCTTCTGGGTTTTCTAGAAAAAACCGGAAGCCGTTGTATCGGCTCGTGGGAGTGAATGAGTTAATACTGCACTGCGTTGGGACAAGCTTTTACAGAGGGTGGTTAGCCTATACTAATAGACTCAAACACTAGAGCAAAGTAGACCCGCAGCCTGTTAGGCGCCATCTATGCTGCTCTAAACAAACCACGTAACCATGGCGGTGTTATGCTATGTCATACAGTTAGTCGCCGCATACGACATGCTCTATGTGGGGCAGTGGTGCTATTCTTGTCATACACAAAGACCCCGGCAGTCCACTCGGAAAAATATACATTCGTAGTACATATGTTGAGCTTACATATAAAACCATTTGCGTAAAAGCGTTAGGAGATTGTTGCACTAGATTGTTCCAACATCAGCTCACCTCCCTCAATTCCGCCTGCTAAAGATATGACATGAAGATTAACATAGAAAAGACTGTCCCTGACAATAACCCGTAAACATGTGAAGCAAAGCTTCTACAGCAATCACAAAAATCTCCAGCAGGTTCGAGAATTCAAGTACCTGGGAAGTGTTTACACTGATGATAGCAGAGTGGACAGAGAGATTTCACATCGTATTAAGAAAGCAAGCAATGTCCACTACCAGCTTGCACCGATTCTAAAACATCCTGGAGTACAACTTTCAACAAAGAGGAGGTTGATCAACACGCTTGCCATTCCTACTTTCTGTTACCAGTGTCAATCGTGGTCCTTATTGGAACGTCATAAGAGTAAGATTCGGAGCTGTGAGATGCGCTGTGTGTGAAGTGCAGTTGGCAAGTCCATCCGAGACCGTATCCGAAAAACCACGTCGAGGCGGATGTTAGGAACTAACACAGTAAATGCCTACATTGAAGCCCGACAAACCAAGTGGTTTGGCCACTTGGTTCGAATGTGTTATGACCAACCAGCAGCAAGAGCCTATTGTATGCAAGTATCAGGTCCTTGTGCAAGAAACCGCCCTCGTCGCAAATGCATAAAAGGTGTGTCTAAAACACTCAGGAGGTTCCACTTGACGACCACACAAGCTTCTCACCTGGCGCAAATAAGAGATCTACGCATCCCGCCTTTCTGCAACGCCACATGGCAAGAGCAGTAAAACAAAAGAAAAAGAAATTCCACACGATTTTGCACCCGCTCTGTACATGTGTCTTTCAGCATTCCGTTCTGGACTACATTTTGCTACTTAAATCTTTTCAGGGCTTGGTAGCGGGAGATTGAGAACGAACGAAGCCAAGCCAAACTCCACATACAAGGCAGAACTGAATGGTGTCAAGGTAGATCGGTCTGTCACTTGTAATTCCTGTATATTTGTTGATGCACACCATGGTGGCCTGCCCCTCTTTCTGGTGCCACTTAGTCTCCACAAAATTCCTTGGTTTGGAAGTCTGGCGCGGTTCATTCTAAGGACATGTACGGTAGGCCTAACTTTTTGTTTATACCTTAGATGCTATAAAATTAATTGTTGTTTGGTAGTTAATCTTATTTATTTGTTAGTCTTAAATTCTTTTCAGCCTTAGTTCTTCTTCTTCTTCTTCATCTACGCAGTCAGACAGTAACCATTATTTTTTCGAAAAAGGCAGCGGTCATCCTGAGGCTGTCGACACTACCATAGAGCTTGTCTAGTGTTGCCACTGGTAATGGCCACATCTGCTCTCTCTGATCTTCGTATGTCGGGCAGTTTTGCAGCAAATGCTCAGCGGTCATTTTCCCGGTACCACGCGGGCATTCGTCAGTGCCACCTATCTTCAATTAGTTGAATAGGTGGTACCTCAGTCTATTAGCCTTAGTTCAATACCACACACATTTATTTTCAAATGGATCCAACCTATTTTCAAGAGTTTTGATCATTATCCAGTCTTTACACCTATATGTTAATGTATGTTAATATATGTTAATATTGATATTGTGTTGGAGTTGAACCAGTGGCGTCATTGGGGTTGAAATCACTCTCTCCCGTGGACCTTCTCCGAGTGTCCCTGTACCAGACCATACAGAACCCATAGTAATGTTTGTAAATTATTTTCTCAAGGGACAAAATAATTCCTTTGCTAACAAATATCAAAGGAACTAACCACTTTAAGAAAATGGCGCTACTTGACACAATGTAAAGTATTACATCATTTTGACATTGAAAAGATAAGTTCACGTGCAAAAATTCAAGCATATCTGTGTAAGGGTTATTGAAATATTAGGCGGCAATTGGCGGCAACCATTGTGAAACGGACAATAGTTGACACATAAAAGTTTCGTCATTTAGTCGTCGGTCTTTCAATGACGTTTTCCCGTGAGTCCGAAGGTCTTCTATTAAAGTGGGCTATGCCTAGGCCATTTCAGTGACACCGGCGATTGTAATGTTGAACAGACCTAGTGTTCTGACCAGCACTCAGTGGAGAGGGGCGGTTACCGGCTAGGTCTTCTGGTGTGGGGCGAGAGTAATCATACTGAGAAGAAAGTCATTGGTGTATCGTGTGTCTTGGCAACCTTGAGTGCAGCCAAGCGGAACGCTAGACACCGCGTAGAGCCCGTTTCTACATCTAAGCGCTGGACAATACTCGTCAGACCACGGCTATCTTTGACCTTGCCTAGGCTTGCCGGTCTTAGCAACCACATCTAAATACGGTGTGACTGGCACAATACTTCAGATGCACACACAATTACCCTCTCAGAACAGTAATCCAGCAAGCCAACTGATGGAGGGAATTAAAATCCGATCGAAGATTTGGAAACGACCGAATTTTAAACAAATACAGGGAGACGTGAGCGCAACCTGTGAGCCACAGCCATCTTGTTCCGCACCATTTTGCACATCATCCACACATATAAATAAAACAAATTCACGGTACAAAACACAACAAATCACAGTTGAAAGTGATTCTTTCACAGAATCCTGCCCTGAAACAAACTGAATACCCATCTTCTTTTGTTAATTTACTGAATACAAAAAGCAGCGCGCCTAATGAAACTAGTCTGTTGAATGATTACCCATTCATAACAGCGAGTATTTTTGAAAATAACATGCTCCCTCGTGTTTTACAAAATCTTTCCAGCTTCAACCCAAAGTGCACTGGTTTTGAACAGTTCCGTCGGCCTTCGGTGCGTTCATCAAATGACATGAAACACTTTTGCATCACTGAAACACTAGGGTAGGTAATACAGATATAAACATACATCCAATCACTCGTTAATATGTCCTGATATAGCTCAATTGACTGTGGTCTGGGATAAGAGCGTGCCTCTGCCTGTAGGATACAGAGAGGCGAACCTTTAAGAAACCCACAAACCTAGCTTTTTGAGTGATGGTTGAACCATGTAGGTTTGTGAAAGTGTCCTTGAAGTCTTTTCAAGTACGTGCATCCGCTTTTGATCTGAGATAATTTGATGCGGTACGCTGTCCTGTGTTGGGCAAACGGAGCGCCACACAGTAGGAGAAGAGAGTAATAAACTGGACACCTTCTGGCCTTTCCCGGTCTGGTTGGGCAAAACGGTTGCAAGCATAGTTCTCCCTATTGAAACAGAAGCGAATAGAATAGCTTTTTGGCAAATATTCGTTGTCCTCACCCTGAACTAAAAATCAGCTTAGCTGATAAGCACAGATTTTTGAAAACATTTTTTATAATTGTTTTTGTCTGACTGTCTTGCTAGAAACTTGGCACCAAGAAAATTTGCCTAAATCAACGCAACTATTTGCATTGCTTTTCCCTAATTCTTAAGACCTCAAACATTGTTCAGGACGGTATTTTACTCTAAAATCCTACAGCAAAGACAAAGTAGCTAGCAGAGATATAAAATCATAACTACAACATACAGATTGTGAAGATATTGACTAACAAGAAACCTTTGAAGCAGTGAAATTATTACCATTCGTATATTGTTTGTTATTTGGGCCATTCCTGGAAAAACTGCAATACCAGGTCGACCCGCGACGAGAGCGGAGCAAGCCCCGGGCATCTCATCTAGTTCCAAAAATCAGTTTAATATCGTAGTGACCCAATGGGCCACGTATCAGATATTAAGCTGATAAGAACAGATACTACACTTTGATCTTAGCCAAAAGGCCGAGAAGCGATAACTTTAAAAGCTTGATTTGAAGATGCCATTTTAAAAGATGTATATAATTTACTTCCTATCAACGTTTAAACATATTGCAAATGTTTGGACAAATTCAAATTAATTATAAATTACACACATTTATATTTTTTTAAACTGATGACCAAAAGGCACATAATTTGTATTAAAATAAAATAATATATTTAACTAAGCGATATTATCGTACACATGATATAGCTATATAATGTTTAAATAATCTGATTATTAATTCCCTTCTATATTTCAGTTGCCGATTATCTCCAAATTATTAGTATGGAATGTAACTGCGTTAAAAAAAAGAAAATAAGTTTGGAAATATTTTCAAAGTTGTTTCTCTTTGACCACATTCCATGATGTTAGAGCTTTCAGAGCTCGTCTATATCGGCTTTGTTGAGTTAGGAAGCTATATCTGGAAGCTGTGTCTTGTGCTCTATACCTGGTGTCCAAACATTGTGTCTTGGGTCATGCTCATGTTTTCCTCGTTCGATTTCTGCTGCGATGCTCTTCTAATCTCGGGTTGTGATTTTGTGGTATATTTATGGGCAGTAAAAAAAACCCAAAAATATTCGTTGTTCATTCTCGTCCTTTAGTCATATATTGAAACAAAGGCCCAACACTGAATACAATGTATTCTAACCAGCTTTTATGCAAGCCTGATTCCAGTCATTTACAGTGTGATTTCGAGACATTGATTTTTACACGATGAAGCTGCAGGCCCCACGCACACCCTTTTTTAGTAGTCTCTTACGACATTCTGAGATGGAAACAGTCATTATAAAGGTGGGGTTTTTCACGGGAACAACTGATGATTTTCGTGAATGACGTAAAGTAATTGAGAATAAACAACTATTGTTATTCAAATACAGACTCTCTAAAAAAGTTGGTCGACAAAACCTTTTACACTCCTAAAAGGTGTTATCGGGCTTTTGTTTATATGCGTCCTTAAGTTTATATGTGTCCTTAAGTTTATATGCGTCCTTAAGTTTATACGTGTCCTTAAGTTTATATGCGTCCTTAAGTTTATATGCGTCCTTAAGTTTATACGCGTCCTTAATATTAACATTATAAACCGATGATCATAATATATCCAGAAAGACTGTCTCTGTTGGAAAAGTAGAGTAAACCTTCAAACCAAGCAAATGGGAGATTTAGTTATTTTTAATGACAGTTCTCTTGAGAAGTAGACCTACACAATGAGTTCAGTGTTCTGAGAAGTAGACCTACACAATGAGTTCAGTGTTCTGAGAAGTAGACCTACACAATGAGTTCAGTGTTATGAGAGGTAGACCTACACAATGAGGTCAGTGTAATGAGAGGTAGACCTACACAATGAGTTCAGTGTTCTGAGAGGTAGACCTACACAATGAGGTCAGTGTTCTGAGAAGTAGACCTACACAATGAGGTCAGTGTTCTGAGAGGTAGACCTACACAATGAGGTCAGTGTAATGAGAGGTAGACCTACACAATGAGATCAGTGTTCTGAGAGGTAGACCTAGACAATGAGGTCAGTGTTCTGAGGGGTAGACCTACACATTTAGATCAGTGTTCTGAGAGGTTGACTTTCACCAGAGTTTCTCATTCTGGAGTTCTTCGGAATCTTAGGATTTCGCGAGATATCACTAGAAATCACTATAGGTTCCATGAGAAATCGCTAGGGGTCCCACGAGAAATTGCGAGGGGTCCCACGAGAAATTGCGAGGGGTCCCACGAGAAATAGTCTTCTTCTTCTTCTGCGTTCATCGTGAATAGGACGTTGTGTTGTAGCTTAAAGTGAGGCTGTAATATCTGCACCTTACGGACCGACACATCCTGTTTCAGCTGGCTTTTCTTGGGTACCAGGTTGTCTTCCCTACGATCCATATTCTCTTAGACTTCACTAGTGCAGCCTGTTTCCGAGGGGTCACCACTTGGAAGAGGCGGAATAGGGTCATTGTCAGCTCTGGTTCGTTGACCCTGATGCACGCAGACAGCTATGAGTCGCTGGCTGCTGTCAGCTCGTTCACTGGGCTGTATCTACTCAACGGAAACTAAAATTAACTTTGTAATCCGACTGCAGTACTCAAATTTCCAAAAGTACTCTTTGGAAAATAAAAAGAGCCACCGGCTTTATATCCAGTAAAACATCAGACAGCACGAATAGTATATGAAAGCCACATTTGATTGCTGCCAGAAGCAAATACCTGAGACAGGTACGTGAACGGTGAAGGCAAGGCTATGATATTATATACTTGGACAAATTCTGGGTCAATGTCCACCACATCTATAGAAAGAATGGCAATCAGTTGACGGTGAACAAAAAAGGCTAATTCGAAGCAGCAAAGGGCAGCGCATTATGCTAACGTATGCTGGAAGCAGTGAAAACGGACTTGTCCATGAGACTGAACTTATTTTCCAAACAGAAAGTAATGACGGTAGAGACTACCACCCTGAAATGAATGGACAAATTTGCAGGCACTGGGTGACGAATGATCTGCTTGCAATTCTAGATAGACCGTCATGCCTAGTAATGAAAAATGCATCCGATCACAATGCAGTATCAGAGGAAAACAAAGTACCTTCTGCATCAAATACAAAAGCTAAAATTTGAACATGGCTGGCTAAAGACAAGGTGAATTTCATACGACTAGTATTTGAAACCCGAGTTGTTGCAGCTGGTGAGGAAGACACATAAGACAAAGGTGTATCATATTGAAAAAATCATTGAAGAGTGTGGTCACACTTCTCTGCGACTACCTGCATATCATGGGCATCTAAACCCTATAGAGCTTGTGTGGGCTAAAGTCAAAAGACAAGTTGCTAAACAGAACAGGACATTTAAAATATGTGATGTTGAAAGTAGACATTCAGTTCTGGAAGAAGTGTTGAACATGTGCTCCGGGAAGAAGAACAATACTGGCAACGAGATGGATTTCAATTTATCCAGCCAATAACAATTATCAACTTCTTTGAATCGACATATTCGCAATGATTAATATCATCTTTTGTGGACATACTGATTAGCAGACTTGGATGAATTAGCGTATGTTTATCAAAACAATTAAATGTACATATAATGACAACAAATACATTTCTAAATTAAAATGCTTTAATTAAGCAACATAAAATTAGCTGCGCTGTTGATACAACCTTGGGGGTCTAAGGGTGACCGAAGGGCTGTACTAATTGTTGCATATTGGTGCCATTTTTACGATTGTACTTAAAGGGCATCACAAATAATCACTTGATGTATCAAGACATTAAGTGCCTATGAATAAAATACGACGAGAAATTTAGCTGCGTACTGTAAAATCTTAAAATGTAATGCCTTTTCTTTGTAATGGTCCTAAAAGATCAAAGGAATTCGCCGATGTGCAAAATTCTTAACATCTATGGACTAAATAATATCAATATTTTAGTGTCATGGATATTCTAAGACCGGATGCGAAAAATCATTTGGATCTGACATGCAGTTTAGTAGAACTTTAGTAGTTTAGTTGCTTCGGACCTTGTTTATGAATTAGATGACGGACTATAGTAATGGGAGTTTGAAGTGCAATTCATGATGATACAGAAGGTGACTACTATTATATAGTTAATTCTGCAGAGAAGTCAGAAG
Source organism: Ariolimax columbianus (assembly GCA_036924085.1). Lineage (NCBI taxonomy): Eukaryota > Metazoa > Mollusca > Gastropoda > Stylommatophora > Arionidae > Ariolimax > Ariolimax columbianus. The sequence goes on from JAVGWX010000001.1 coordinate 17,112,061, forward strand.
GGGACATTTATATCACGACATGCAAGACCCTAGGAAGAGAACACAACATTGAGTACAGAGGGGTCGGCCTACAAATTGAACACAGAGGGATCGGCCTACACATTGAGTACAGAGGAGTTGGTCTACATATTGAGTACAGTGCTCAGAGGGGTTGGTTTACACATTGAGTACAGTGGGATTGGTCTACACACTGAGTACAGTGCTCAGAGGGATCTGCCTACACATTGAGTACAGAGCGGTTGGTCTACACATTGAGTACAGAGGGGTTGATCTACACATTGAGTACAGAGGGGTCGGCCTACTCAATGTGTAAGATGACCTCTCTGGGCACTCAATGTGTAAGATGACCCCTCTGGGCACTCAATGTGTAAGATGACCCTTCGGGGCACTCTATGTAAGATGACCTCTCTGGGCACTCAATATGTAAGATGACACCTCTGGGCACTCAATGTGTAAGTCTACCCCTCTGAACACAGTTCTTAATAATTTTCAATGTGAAGGTCAGCGTTTCTCAACCTTGCCTTTTTACATACACTTGTGGAACCCTTGAAAGACCACGTATGTCTCCGGAAACCGCTACAAAACGATAATATAATAATATTACTAATATCTTTCTTTCTCTTTTATAAACTTCAAGCTCATATGGGAAAGCATCATCTATTTTTTCTGATAGCAAAGAATATTTGAGTTTTTTTCAAGGTTTCTGACAATACACAACAACAACAAAATGGTATAAAGTCAAAGCAACTTCAAAATAACCCTAAACCTGTAAACACAAACACAATAAACATGAATTAACCATAACGTATAAACAGAATGGAAACATAACAACTACTACAATAACTGAATTGTTTATTGATCACATTGAAAAGATATATAAGATAATCAAGGTAAAATGTCAAACGAACAAATAAATGTATTAGGTAAAAGTTATTTTTGAAACCAATTTTGATAATAAAATTTACTTTTCTAATGCGAAACCTGTGCTTGTTTTGTGGTACACAAATAATTAATTCGAAGTAGATTATAATTCTAAATGATACAACATGTTGACGACTTTATTATAATACCCAATAATATGTCATACGTGTATTTTATAATATCCTAGAATGTTCGAGGAATATGTCGTACGTGTATTTTATAACACCAAAGATTCTTTTAAGAATATGTCGTGCGTGTATTTTATAACACAAAAGAATCTTCCAAGAATATGTTGTACGTGTATTTTATAATACCCAAGAATCTTCCAAGAATATGTCGTACTTGTATAATAGAATTTGCAATAATGAAATTAAACACAAGAATAACTCAAAAAACCACTTAGATATGATTAGTCTATTCGTGACTATTATTCACAGGGCGTAGATACAGCCCAGTGAACGAGCTGACAGCAGCCAGCGACTCATAGCTGTCTGCGTGCATCAGGGTCAACGAACCAGAGCTGACAATGACCCTATTCCGCCTCTTCCAAGTGGTGACCCCTCGGAAACAGGCTGCACTAGTGAAGTCTAAGAGAATATGGATCGTAGGGAAGACAAACCTGGTACCCAAGAAAAGCCAGCTGAAACAGGATGTGTCGGTCCGTAAGGTGCAGATATTACAGCCTCACTTTAAGCTACAACACAACGTCCTATTCACGATGAATGCAGAAGAAGAAGAAGACTATTTCTCGTGGGACCCCTCGCAATTTCTCGTGGGACCCCTCGCAATTTCTCGTGGGACCCCTAGCGATTTCTCATGGAACCTATAGTGATTTCTAGTGATATCTCGCGAAATCCTAAGATTCCGAAGAACTCCAGAATGAGAAACTCTGGTGAAAGTCAACCTCTCAGAACACTGATCTAAATGTGTAGGTCTACCCCTCAGAACACTGACCTCATTGTCTAGGTCTACCTCTCAGAACACTGATCTCATTGTGTAGGTCTACCTCTCAGAACACTGCTCTAAATGTGTAGGTCTACCTCTCAGAACACTGACCTCATTGTGTAGGTCTACTTCTCAGAACACTGACCTCATTGTGTAGGTCTACCTCTCAGAACACTGAACTCATTGTGTAGGTCTACCTCTCATTACACTGACCTCATTGTGTAGGTCTACCTCTCAGAACACTGACCTCATTGTGTAGGTCTACTTCTCAGAACACTGACCTCATTGTGTAGGTCTACCTCTCAGAACACTGAACTCATTGTGTAGGTCTACCTCTCATTACACTGACCTCATTGTGTAGGTCTACCTCTCATAACACTGAACTCATTGTGTAGGTCTACTTCTCAGAACACTGAACTCATTGTGTAGGTCTACTTCTCAGAACACTGAACTCATTGTGTAGGTCTACTTCTCAAGAGAACTGTCATTAAAAATAACTAAATCTCCCATTTGCTTGGTTTGAAGGTTTACTCTACTTTTCCAACAGAGACAGTCTTTCTGGATATATTATGATCATCGGTTTATAATGTTAATATTAAGGACGCGTATAAACTTAAGGACGCATATAAACTTAAGGACGCATATAAACTTAAGGACACGTATAAACTTAAGGACGCATATAAACTTAAGGACACATATAAACTTAAGGACGCATATAAACAAAAGCCCGATAACACCTTTTAGGAGTGTAAAAGGTTTTGTCGACCAACTTTTTTAGAGAGTCTGTATTTGAATAACAATAGTTGTTTATTCTCAATTACTTTACGTCATTCACGAAAATCATCAGTTGTTCCCGTGAAAAACCCCACCTTTATAATGACTGTTTCCATCTCAGAATGTCGTAAGAGACTACTAAAAAAGGGTGTGCGTGGGGCCTGCAGCTTCATCGTGTAAAAATCAATGTCTCGAAATCACACTGTAAATGACTGGAATCAGGCTTGCATAAAAGCTGGTTAGAATACATTGTATTCAGTGTTGGGCCTTTGTTTCAATATATGACTAAAGGACGAGAATGAACAACGAATATTTTTGGGTTTTTTTTACTGCCCATAAATATACCACAAAATCACAACCCGAGATTAGAAGAGCATCGCAGCAGAAATCGAACGAGGAAAACATGAGCATGACCCAAGACACAATGTTTGGACACCAGGTATAGAGCACAAGACACAGCTTCCAGATATAGCTTCCTAACTCAACAAAGCCGATATAGACGAGCTCTGAAAGCTCTAACATCATGGAATGTGGTCAAAGAGAAACAACTTTGAAAATATTTCCAAACTTATTTTCTTTTTTTTAACGCAGTTACATTCCATACTAATAATTTGGAGATAATCGGCAACTGAAATATAGAAGGGAATTAATAATCAGATTATTTAAACATTATATAGCTATATCATGTGTACGATAATATCGCTTAGTTAAATATATTATTTTATTTTAATACAAATTATGTGCCTTTTGGTCATCAGTTTAAAAAAATATAAATGTGTGTAATTTATAATTAATTTGAATTTGTCCAAACATTTGCAATATGTTTAAACGTTGATAGGAAGTAAATTATATACATCTTTTAAAATGGCATCTTCAAATCAAGCTTTTAAAGTTATCGCTTCTCGGCCTTTTGGCTAAGATCAAAGTGTAGTATCTGTTCTTATCAGCTTAATATCTGATACGTGGCCCATTGGGTCACTACGATATTAAACTGATTTTTGGAACTAGATGAGATGCCCGGGGCTTGCTCCGCTCTCGTCGCGGGTCGACCTGGTATTGCAGTTCTTCCAGGAATGGCCCAAATAACAAACAATATACGAATGGTAATAATTTCACTGCTTCAAAGGTTTCTTGTTAGTCAATATCTTCACAATCTGTATGTTGTAGTTATGATTTTATATCTCTGCTAGCTACTTTGTCTTTGCTGTAGGATTTTAGAGTAAAATACCGTCCTGAACAATGTTTGAGGTCTTAAGAATTAGGGAAAAGCAATGCAAATAGTTGCGTTGATTTAGGCAAATTTTCTTGGTGCCAAGTTTCTAGCAAGACAGTCAGACAAAAACAATTATAAAAAATGTTTTCAAAAATCTGTGCTTATCAGCTAAGCTGATTTTTAGTTCAGGGTGAGGACAACGAATATTTGCCAAAAAGCTATTCTATTCGCTTCTGTTTCAATAGGGAGAACTATGCTTGCAACCGTTTTGCCCAACCAGACCGGGAAAGGCCAGAAGGTGTCCAGTTTATTACTCTCTTCTCCTACTGTGTGGCGCTCCGTTTGCCCAACACAGGACAGCGTACCGCATCAAATTATCTCAGATCAAAAGCGGATGCACGTACTTGAAAAGACTTCAAGGACACTTTCACAAACCTACATGGTTCAACCATCACTCAAAAAGCTAGGTTTGTGGGTTTCTTAAAGGTTCGCCTCTCTGTATCCTACAGGCAGAGGCACGCTCTTATCCCAGACCACAGTCAATTGAGCTATATCAGGACATATTAACGAGTGATTGGATGTATGTTTATATCTGTATTACCTACCCTAGTGTTTCAGTGATGCAAAAGTGTTTCATGTCATTTGATGAACGCACCGAAGGCCGACGGAACTGTTCAAAACCAGTGCACTTTGGGTTGAAGCTGGAAAGATTTTGTAAAACACGAGGGAGCATGTTATTTTCAAAAATACTCGCTGTTATGAATGGGTAATCATTCAACAGACTAGTTTCATTAGGCGCGCTGCTTTTTGTATTCAGTAAATTAACAAAAGAAGATGGGTATTCAGTTTGTTTCAGGGCAGGATTCTGTGAAAGAATCACTTTCAACTGTGATTTGTTGTGTTTTGTACCGTGAATTTGTTTTATTTATATGTGTGGATGATGTGCAAAATGGTGCGGAACAAGATGGCTGTGGCTCACAGGTTGCGCTCACGTCTCCCTGTATTTGTTTAAAATTCGGTCGTTTCCAAATCTTCGATCGGATTTTAATTCCCTCCATCAGTTGGCTTGCTGGATTACTGTTCTGAGAGGGTAATTGTGTGTGCATCTGAAGTATTGTGCCAGTCACACCGTATTTAGATGTGGTTGCTAAGACCGGCAAGCCTAGGCAAGGTCAAAGATAGCCGTGGTCTGACGAGTATTGTCCAGCGCTTAGATGTAGAAACGGGCTCTACGCGGTGTCTAGCGTTCCGCTTGGCTGCACTCAAGGTTGCCAAGACACACGATACACCAATGACTTTCTTCTCAGTATGATTACTCTCGCCCCACACCAGAAGACCTAGCCGGTAACCGCCCCTCTCCACTGAGTGCTGGTCAGAACACTAGGTCTGTTCAACATTACAATCGCCGGTGTCACTGAAATGGCCTAGGCATAGCCCACTTTAATAGAAGACCTTCGGACTCACGGGAAAACGTCATTGAAAGACCGACGACTAAATGACGAAACTTTTATGTGTCAACTATTGTCCGTTTCACAATGGTTGCCGCCAATTGCCGCCTAATATTTCAATAACCCTTACACAGATATGCTTGAATTTTTGCACGTGAACTTATCTTTTCAATGTCAAAATGATGTAATACTTTACATTGTGTCAAGTAGCGCCATTTTCTTAAAGTGGTTAGTTCCTTTGATATTTGTTAGCAAAGGAATTATTTTGTCCCTTGAGAAAATAATTTACAAACATTACTATGGGTTCTGTATGGTCTGGTACAGGGACACTCGGAGAAGGTCCACGGGAGAGAGTGATTTCAACCCCAATGACGCCACTGGTTCAACTCCAACACAATATCAATATTAACATATATTAACATACATTAACATATAGGTGTAAAGACTGGATAATGATCAAAACTCTTGAAAATAGGTTGGATCCATTTGAAAATAAATGTGTGTGGTATTGAACTAAGGCTAATAGACTGAGGTACCACCTATTCAACAAATTGAAGATAGGTGGCACTGACGAATGCCCGCGTGGTACCGGGAAAATGACCGCTGAGCATTTGCTGCAAAACTGCCCGACATACGAAGATCAGAGAGAGCAGATGTGGCCATTACCAGTGGCAACACTAGACAAGCTCTATGGTAGTGTCGACAGCCTCAGGATGACCGCTGCCTTTTTCGAAAAAATAATGGTTACTGTCTGACTGCGTAGATGAAGAAGAAGAAGAAGAACTAAGGCTGAAAAGAATTTAAGACTAACAAATAAATAAGATTAACTACCAAACAACAATTAATTTTATAGCATCTAAGGTATAAACAAAAAGTTAGGCCTACCGTACATGTCCTTAGAATGAACCGCGCCAGACTTCCAAACCAAGGAATTTTGTGGAGACTAAGTGGCACCAGAAAGAGGGGCAGGCCACCATGGTGTGCATCAACAAATATACAGGAATTACAAGTGACAGACCGATCTACCTTGACACCATTCAGTTCTGCCTTGTATGTGGAGTTTGGCTTGGCTTCGTTCGTTCTCAATCTCCCGCTACCAAGCCCTGAAAAGATTTAAGTAGCAAAATGTAGTCCAGAACGGAATGCTGAAAGACACATGTACAGAGCGGGTGCAAAATCGTGTGGAATTTCTTTTTCTTTTGTTTTACTGCTCTTGCCATGTGGCGTTGCAGAAAGGCGGGATGCGTAGATCTCTTATTTGCGCCAGGTGAGAAGCTTGTGTGGTCGTCAAGTGGAACCTCGTGAGTGTTTTAGACACACCTTTTATGCATTTGCGACGAGGGCGGTTTCTTGCACAAGGACCTGATACTTGCATACAATAGGCTCTTGCTGCTGGTTGGTCATAACACATTCGAACCAAGTGGCCAAACCACTTGGTTTGTCGGGCTTCAATGTAGGCATTTACTGTGTTAGTTCATAACATCCGCCTCGACGTGGTTTTTCGGATACGGTCTCGGATGGACTTGCCAACTGCACTTCACACACAGCGCATCTCACAGCTCCGAATCTTACTCTTATGACGTTCCAATAAGGACCACGATTGACACTGGTAACAGAAAGTAGGAATGGCAAGCGTGTTGATCAACCTCCTCTTTGTTGAAAGTTGTACTCCAGGATGTTTTAGAATCGGTGCAAGCTGGTAGTGGACATTGCTTGCTTTCTTAATACGATGTGAAATCTCTCTGTCCACTCTGCTATCATCAGTGTAAACACTTCCCAGGTACTTGAATTCTCGAACCTGCTGGAGATTTTTGTGATTGCTGTGGAAGCTTTGCTTCACATGTTTACGGGTTATTATCAGGGACAGTCTTTTCTATGTTGATCTTCATGTCATATCTTTAGCAGGCGGAATTGAGGGAGGTGAGCTGATGTTGGAACAATCTAGTGCAACAATCTCCTAACGCTTTTACGCAAATGGTTTTATATGTAAGCTCAACATATGTACTACGAATGTATATTTTTCCGAGTGGACTGCCGGGGTCTTTGTGTATGACAAGAATAGCACCACTGCCCCACATAGAGCATGTCGTATGCGGCGACTAACTGTATGACATAGCATAACACCGCCATGGTTACGTGGTTTGTTTAGAGCAGCATAGATGGCGCCTAACAGGCTGCGGGTCTACTTTGCTCTAGTGTTTGAGTCTATTAGTATAGGCTAACCACCCTCTGTAAAAGCTTGTCCCAACGCAGTGCAGTATTAAGCTGCTTGATCCTAGCCCGCTAAGCAGGAAATCCTTCTCCCGGCTACATCCCGCTAATACCAGAGCTGGTATCTGTACAAGGGCATCCCGACAAGCCAGTCTCCTCATCATGGTTGCACGGTCTGCGGCAGTCACTGACTGATTGATCTTTACAGTCATAGCAGACAGTTTCGGAATGCAGGAGATCCAGCTGAACAAAAACTATCAGGGTCCCACTGCCCATGGTCTACAAAGACTGTGAGACCAATCACGATAAGTATATATAATTTATGGTTTTGCTTTTGACAAATCGAGAAAGAAAATATTTTAAGTTATACACCTATCTGATATAATTTTTCTGATTTTGCAAATTCAGTGTTACTTATATTAATAAAATTGATCATGATTACTTATTTTGTATGTATATTAATGTATGTATGTTTGATTGCAAAGGTAATGTTGTAACCAGCTGCAGGGCTACATTGCTCTGCTGTTTTAGTTCATTATGGATGCTTCCAGACCACGGATTTGCCCGGTATTACACTAGTCGGCGATTTACACTTTGTGTTCACGGAAACTTCTGTTGTTTTCCATTTGGACTGGTTCATTCGTTCATTTTTTGTGTGTGTGATTTCTTCAGTCTGATTATCCTGGTCTGGACATCGGCTATTTGAATAGCACTACGCTTAAACCTGTGTCGTATTTTACGGTCTAGTTAATATGGCTGAACTTCACGAAATTGGTACTCTTCGTCTTAGCTGTAAACGTCAGTTTTGGTGTGTGAAATTTAGACACGACTATAATGGACTGAACACAGCCGGGGAGAGATGCCAAACTTACTCACACGCTGAGTGATGTCGCTACGACCTTTTGCGGTTATGGGAAAGGCACAAGACAGCGTTTGATGTCATCAACCCTCCGCTGCCTTGCTGGATACCTGTTTACAGGAAAGGCTTCGGGAGTAAAACCTGAAGAAAAATGTGCATCCTCTGCTATCTCCAGCTGTCTGGATAAATATCCACTGGCCAAGGGTAGCTCAGGACCAGAGAGTGAGGTTGACAAAGGGGTGGCGGGGATCGGATATACCGTTTTAGTCATGCTTGGGTCCAGTGCAGTGAAAGAGCTGACGTCCTGGCTTCAGTAAGCACACATTATGAGTACACTATATATGGATAGGAATTACATTATTTCGCATCTGTTAGATGAACTATAATATAGTTCATACATATAGCAATCACAGGGAGAGAAAGACTAATGTCTGGTCAGTCAAAATATACTGATGAGACATGTTAGTCAGGGTAAGGCAAAACATACTGACCAAGACCCTCACCTCGGCTTAGTAGTAGCCCTCCCTGGAAACTGGCTGTTTTCATGGCAGCCTGGCTAACGAGATGAGAGATCGACGTGATTCCCATAGACGCAGATGAAGCCAAGTATAGCACAGCCGCCCGGAGGACCCCAGTCCACCTTCATCAGCACGCTCAGGATGTTAGGAAAGCTACTGCAACCCGCCACTTAACGTCCTTTTTAGGGCACACAAAAGAGTAACCTCCTCATTGTGGGCATATACAAACAACAGCAATCACAAACTGTAGAGCTTTGAAATCAAATGGAGTGGGATATATGGGAATGTGTATAACCGATGAGCTACAGGAACTATCAGTATCCACACCCTTCACAATTTGCTGAGAGAGACTGAGCACTTTTGGGTATGTCCAGAGTTCAATGAAGTCGATTCTCAGTAACATAACATGATGATGATCATCATCTATCCACTTGTGTGTTTATGCGTCCTGATATCGCCCAATTGACTACGGTCTGGGGTGGAAAATGGCGCGCCTCCGCCAGTAGAAACTAGTGAGGCAAACATCTAAGCAAAAAAACAAAAACAAAAAAAATCACTGCTCTTTTCTGTTTGAAAAACATTTAAAAAAATATATTACGAATTCAGTTTATGAGTTTGTAAGCGCAATTTGCCTTTCGAGAGTCAGTGACTCAAGATCGAATGGCCAGGGTGCACAAATAGATAAACTATCCGTCGCATCCCGCTTCAGTCTACCCAACTACATGAGCTACCCGACTGTTAAAGAAAGCAAGAGGTTATGGATGGAAACATATTCCACAGCCTTGTAAAAGATTGGACTGGTGTACATATGGCTTAACACCCCATCTTTCCATAGTAGTTGTGTTTGCTATGATGTAATCTTTCTTGAAGTCTTGTGAGTACTGCGTCAATGTTTTGTGATGTAACAGACACTCCGGTCAGTGTTAAGGTGATAGAGACTTGATTGTGTTAGGTCTCAGCTTGTTATGAGATGGGGTGGTAAGTTCCTTTCCTCGCTACCTATCCGTTTATAACGGTTAGATACCTATTTATTCTTCTTTTCCTCCTTTTTTTCTTCGTTGTTTTCTTTTTCTTCGGCATTCGTCATGAAAAGAACATTGTATCGTAGCTTACGGTAAGGCTGAGATGTTTCGCCTTTCAGACCGACACATCCTGTTTGAGAATTGCTCTTGTGTATACACATGCTGTATGATATCTGTTCTTTGATTTCTATCGCCTCAAAGGCTTTCCTTTTTTCTTTCTCGTCCTGCCTTCCGTCTTCTATATGTCTTTTATCACTCTCTTTTAAAATGGCCGTGCTCCTCATTCGACCAACAAACCACTCCTGGCGTTTCCTGGTCCCGCCTCCTATATCAGTAGCTTCCTTCATTGGTCAGACTAGCCTTCACTTGACAGGTGACGCTGGTATTCTTCCATCGAGACCTCCCTGGCGCGTCGTTTAAACCTGTTATGGTGCATCGCCCAGCGCTGATTGTATCCTGTGCAAAGCTGAAATATGGTGGAACTGATCATGACCTACTTTAGACTTTAGATGGCCATGAACTCACCGATACGGGACTACCTTGAGGGAGTTTGTTGGTGGAAATGATTGGCCCACCAGGGATCCTCAGATTTGTCAGCTCAACATTCTGCACTGCACACCCTCGACTGCATCACGCTTTCCCTGTGTCGAAGAAAAGCCAGATACATTGGTGTTTCAAACCAGGGCGCAAAGGTTAGCCACAGAACCCGCAGCACTATTATTTACTACCCCAAGAACAAATCGCTCATGGAAACCGATTACTACTAATAATAATTGTGAACAGTTTGGTGTATACGAGGTGTGTTCAAATGAAACCGGACCGAACTGCAGCAAGTGAACATATCTGCGATGCGCATGATGACGTCACTTCAGGTGTAAACTGCACATACCAACCGTCAAGTTTGCAAAACTTCATTATCGTCCGATTCATAGTTTCCTCAGCAGACCGTTGAAAACATGGCGGGTGTGATACGGAATCCGTCCAGAGTTGATCAGTGAGCGGTAATTCGGTTTCAAACAGCTGAAGGATGTCGACCAGTTGATATTCATCGCAGAATACAGGCAGTGTATGGCGACAAAAGTGTGCCGAAGACAACAGTGAAGAACTGGACAACGATGTTTAAAGAAGAACGTGAGTTAACGAAAGATCTTCCGAGACCAGGTCAGGCGTATATTGTTGCATCAGAAGATGCCATCGCCAAAATTGATGCAGCACATCGCCGGAGCTTACGTTTGCTAGCAGAGGTATTCACTGTGTCGCTAAGGACAGTTCAAATGGTGGTTTAGCAAGAAAATGAAGTATCGATACCCATTGTGAACACTTTCCAATAATTCAGCTCCTTGATGCAATTTCTTCTGTTTTACACAGTGAGGATGTTGTTGTTGTAAGATTACTCCTTTGTGCGCCCTGAAAATGGCGTCACGTGGCTGGTTGCATTAGTTTTCCTCACGTCTCGAGCTAACTGGTGAAGGTGGACTGGAGTCCTCCAGGCGATTATACTATTCTTGGCTTCATCTCCGTGTCGCTCACTACTACGGGGATCACATCGATCCCCCATCTCGGTAGACAGACTGCCATGAAAACAGCCAGTTCCACGGTGTTAGCTGCGATTTTCGCCCCAAGCTTCGTTTCTGAGCAGCTAAAAGGACACAGGACAAGTTCACTGATCGCAGTCTAACACGTACGCTATTCAATTGACCCTTTCTGTAATTTGACACCCGTATGCCTGATCTCCAGTTAGTTGAACGCAGAGTTGCGTGGAATAAAGATAGTTGATATGTGTGTGTGTGTACGTATTTGTGTGTATGTGTACGTATTTGTGTGTGTGTACGTATTTGTGTGTGTGTGTACGTATTTGTGTGTATGTGTACGTATTTGTGTGTGTACGTATTTGTGTGTGTGTGTGTACGTATTTGTGTGTATGTGTACGTATTTGTGTGTGTGTACGTATTTGTGTGTGTGTACGTATTTGTGTGTGTGTGTGTACGTATTTGTGTGTGTGTACGTATTTGTGTGTGTGTGTACGTATTTGTGTGTGTGTGTGTATACGTATTTGTGTGTGTGTACGTATTTGTGTGTGTGTGTATACGTATTTGTGTGTGTACGTATTTGTGTGTGTGTGGTGGGGGGGTGGGTAGGAGGGGATGGGTTATATATTCGTAATCGTGGTTGCGTTTTTTCAACAAAAATAAGACTTTAACATATTTTACATTCTTTTTCTTCTTCTTCTTCTTCTGTTCTATTTTTCAGTAGTTTCACTTGTGACTGTATAAAGGTATAGTAACTCCATTACATTTGATCTTGTTAAGGAAGCCAGGGCCAAGTATTTTGTGTGCTTTTGCAATGGTGCTCTCTGTTACTACGAGTTTTTGTTTTTCACAGTGTGTTGGTCTTGTTTCTATTGTCCACAATGAGTAGGTCTGCTTTTTTGTGCGACCTGAAATTGACGTAAAGTGACAAGTTGCAGTAGCTCTCCTCACATCCCGAGCGCGCTGGTGAAGGTGGACCGGGGTCCTCCATGCGGTTGTGCTATGCGTGGCTTCATCTGCGTGTCGCTCATTACTACAGGGATCACGTTGACCCCTCACCCGGTTAGCCAGGCTACCATGAAAACAGCACGGTTCCAGTAAAGGCTACTAGGAAGCCGAGGTGAGTGTCTTGGCCAGTATATTTTGCCTGACCAGATGCTAGTCTTCCTCCCCATACTTAGTGAGGCAACTATTCCCATGCACAGCTCTATTCAATCACCTATGACGACATGCTTGCAGGGTTCCCATAGACTTATTCTTTCTTCGTCGGGTATCATTCGTTTGAAGGCTCGGGTATCATTCGTTTGGAGGCTCGGGTATCATTCGTTTGGAGGCTCGGATATCATTCGTTTGGAGGCTCGGATATCATTCGTTTGGAGGCACGGGTATAATTCGTTTGGAGGCTCGGATATCATTCGTTTGGAGGCTCGGGTATCATTTATTTGCATACTGGGGTATCATTCGTTTGGAGGCTCGGTTATCATCCATTGGCATACTGTGGTATTATTCGTTTGGAGGCTCGGATATCATACATTTGGATACTGGGGTATCATTCGTTTGGATGCTTGTGTATTATTTGTGTGGATGGTTGGGTATCATTCGTTTGGATATTTGGGTATCATTCGTATGGATACTCGGGTATCATTCATTTGAAGGTTCTGATATCCCTTGTTTGGAGGCTCTGGTATCGCTTGTTTGGAGGCTCTGGTATCCTTCGTTTGGAGACTCTGGTATCCTTCGTTTAGAGGCTCTGGTATCCTTCGTTTGGAGGCTCTGGTATCCTTCTTTTGGAGGCTCTGGTATCCTTCATTTGGAGGCTCTGGTATCCTTCGTTTGGAGACACAGGTACACAATGAACTGTTAAAACATTTGGTGGCATATTTTTATTTGGATCAGAAAACCACGATTGCCACCAACCAATGCAAGAGCTCCGCTCCATCTGTCGCGCATGCTACGTCATAAAATATGTTTTTTGTAACGACATATTTTTCAATGATTTCAAAGATTGACATGGCCTCAGAGTATGTTGTCAGTAACTTTGAGCATAACATTTCTTCCACAAGTTATTCATTCTTTAGGAATCTAACATATGCGAAAAGCAAGACTTCAGTGGCACTCACTGTGCTTTCATCAAGTTGAAATGAAAATTCGGTTGGTTGCGAATCATAACACATTATATTTTCTACATCAGTTGCTATCTCATCAATTCTTCTAGATTCAACATTATTGTTCGGTGAAATAGAGGTAATTATGTCTCTCGGATATCTTTCAATCACGTTATTAATTACCTCTCGCATAATTGATAATATTAAAGTGTCTCCAATATTGTGCACTGAAGCACATTGTTCAATCATTTGTGGTGTCCTGTAAGATACGATGACGTCTTTTTCCTTCGGATTCAAAATTGTTTTAAATAATTTTAACAGATGTGCTGCGGCTTACAAACTTTTGCTTTAAATCCTGGAAATTCTTCTTCTTCCTCTTCCTCTACTACTTATTCGTATTATTATTAGTAGTAATCGGTTTCCATGAGCGATTTGTTCTTGGGGTAGTAAATAATAGTGCTGCGGGTTCTGTGGCTAACCTTTGCGCCCTGGTTTGAAACACCAATGTATCTGGCTTTTCTTCGACACAGGGAAAGCGTGATGCAGTCGAGGGTGTGCAGTGCAGAATGTTGAGCTAACAAATCTGAGGATCCCTGGTGGGCCAATCATTTCCACCAACATACTCCCTCAAGGTAGTCCCGTATCGGTCAGTTCATGGCCATCTAAAGTCTAAAGTAGGTCATGATCAGTTCCACCATATTTCAGCTTTGCACAGGATACAATCAGCGCTGGGCGATGCACCATAACAGGTTTAAACGACGCGCCAGTGAGGTCTCGATGGAAGAATACCAGCGTCACCTGTCAAGTGAAGGCTAGTCTGACCAATGAAGGAAGCTACTGATATAGGAGGCGGGACCAGGAAACGCCAGGAGTGGTTTGTTGGTCGAATGAGGAGCACGGCCATTTTAAAAGAGAGTGATAAAAGACATATAGAAGACGGAAGGCAGGACGAGAAAAAAAAAAGGAAAGCCTTAGAGGCGATAGAAATCAAAGAACAGATATCATACAGCATGTGTATACACAAGAGCAATTCTCAAACAGGATGTGTCGGTCTGAAAGACGAAACATCTCAGCCTTACCGTAAGCTACGATACAATGTTCTTTTCATAACGAATGCCGAAGAAAAAGAAAACAACGAAGAAAAAAAGGAGGAAAAGAAGAATAAATAGGTATCTAACCGTTATAAACGGATAGGTAGCGAGGAAAGGAACTTACCACCCCATCTCATAACAAGCTGAGACCTAACACAATCAAGTCTCTATCACCTTAACACTGACCGGAGTGTCTGTTACATCACAAAACATTGACGCAGTACTCACAAGACTTCAAAAAAGATAACATCATAGCAAACACAACTACTATGGAAAGATGGGGTGTTAAGCCATATGTACACCAGTCCAATCTTTTACAAGGCTGTGGAATATGTTTCCATCCATAACCTCTTGCTTTCTTTAACAGTCGGGTAGCTCATGTAGTTGGGTAGACTGAAGCGGGATGCGACGGATAGTTTATCTATTTGTGCACCCTGGCCATTCGATCTTGAGTCACTGACTCTCGAAAGGCAAATTGCGCTTACAAACTCATAAACTGAATTCGTAATATATTTTTAAAAATGTTTTTCAAACAGAAAAGAGCAGTGATTTTTTTTGTTTTTGTTTTTTTGCTTAGATGTTTGCCTCACTAGTTTCTACTGGCGGAGGCGCGCCATTTTCCACCCCAGACCGTAGTCAATTGGGCGATATCAGGACGCATAAACCAGTGCTTGGATGCATGTGTGCATCTGTATGTACCTATGATAGGTTTGTGCGCCCTCAGAAGCTAGCCCAACCAAAGTGCAATGGAAGGGCTTTACCACGAGGGCGCGTGTGAAAGTTGTGCAAGAGTGTGACTGTGGGACAGAGTCAAATGAAACAGAGTGAGGTAAGAAGACAGAGAAGGAGAAGAGTGGCCCCCATGGTGAGCCCCCTCTCCTGTAAGAACCATACATAACCTATGTGCAGATACTGATCACAATGAGATCATTTTGGTTTTGAGAGTTCGTGAGAAAAAGTACCCAAAACGACAGGGCATGTTAGCAAAAGATTTAATCAAAATAAACAAACTTAAATAATTTAACGAGAGCTTTGCTAGACTGACCACATTAACTAAATCATAAAAAAAGAACGGGGTACGTTTAAAAGTCATTCCATAGAAGCAGCTAAAGAAACATGTGGAAATGTCAAATCAACAGGTTCAAGGCCGTTAATAATAACAGCATAGTGGATCGACGAAGTAAAAACAACTACCAACTACCAAAAAGAACAAGAATAAATACAAAGCATGGGTTAAAAAAAAAAAAGGAGCAATACTATGTCGCCTGTGAGCCTAAATCTAAATCTTCGAAAGAGTTTGGAGAAATGCTGAATTCGGATAAAAAAACGCACAAACCTGTATTAAATCCCCTCCAATTCTTCTCGTTTCTACACACTGCAGGCCAGTTTTTATGAGTCTTTCCTGCTGCTTGGTCGCCACAATCCATACATGAAGTATTGCTAATAAGCTTAACTTAACTTAACTTCATTATACTGGTTTAGAAGACTTTACAGAGTATGTATACAACCAGTTTAAAAAGGACTGTGATAATCCAATCTATTCTTGAATGCATTGTCTGACCCTGCCTCCAGCACATCCTATGGCAATGCATTCCAAGCATTCACTACTCTCTGACTGACAAAATATCTTCTAATATTCAATCTGGACCTGTCTTTAAATAATTTGAAGCGTTGCCCTCTAGTTCTTGTAGTCGGTTGAACTTTGAAAAACTTGTTAAAGTCTAATTTATCCTTCCCGTTGATTCATTTATAAACCTGTATTACGTAACCTCGAATTCTTTTCTTCTCTAGACACTGTAGACCAGTTTTGTTAAGTCTCTCCTCATAACTTTAATTCTTTTTTTAATTTGTGTAGCTCTTCTTTCTATCATATATATATCCACTCTGTGATAAGGACTCCACATCTAAATGCAGTACTCCAATGTAGGTCTCAACAATGATTATATAGTTTGACTATCACGTCCTTGCTTCGATGTGTAATGTTTCTTTTAATCATACCCAACATTACATTAGTCTTTTTCACAGCCACCAGGACTTGCTCTCGCACCTTACACGTATGATCTTCTAAAACACCAAGCCCCCTTTCCTTTTCTATCTTTCTAATATTGTTCACTCCCATCATACAATTATGTTTCAATTTGATCTTCTCATGTGAATGACTGTACATTTATCTACATTAAACTCCATCTATAAGCTCACAGACCCTTTATTAATAGTAGCTAAATCTGATCTCAATAGATCCACCTCTGACGGAGAAGAGAGCCTGCTGTGTCATCCGCAAATTTTGTAATCATTGATATATATCAAGAACAAAATTGGCCCCAATACCGATCCCTGAGGCACTCCACTTATAACATCACACCAGTCAGAGTACTTCTTATTTATGCTTATTCTCTGCCTTCTGCCTGTTAACAAAAATATGTACATGGCTTTCGTGGACCTGACTAAGGCTTTCGATAACGTCAACAGGGATGGACTTTGGAAGGTCATGGGGAAATTCGGCTGTCCAAGCAGATTCACCAAGATTGTCAAACAATTCCACGAAGGTATAAATGCTCATGTGCTGAGTGATGGGGAAACATCAAATGCATTTCCTGTGACAAAGGTCATCAAGCAGGGCTGTGTACTAGCCCCCCCCCCCCCCCCCAACAAAGGTCATCAAGCAGGGCTGTGTACTAGCCCCCCCCCCAACAAAGGTCATCAAGCAGGGCTGTGTACTAGCCCCCCCCCCCCCCCCCCCCAACAAAGGTCATCAAGCAGGGCTGTGTACTAGCCCCAACACTATTCAGCATAAAGTTTGCTGCCAATCTCAGCGTTAGCTATCAGGGTTGTAACCAAAACGAAGTGGAAATAAATACAGGATTGACAGAAAAGTCTTAAATCCCAGGCGACTGCAAGCACACAGCAAGGTAAAGGACACAACCATCTCAAACTTGCTTTTTGCTGATGACTGTGCCCTCGCTGCCAGCACCGACAGAGACATCCAGACATATGTGGACAAGTTCTCAGCAGCCTGCGACATGTTCGGTTTTACAATTAGTACAAACAAACCGAAGTAATGTTTCAGCCTGCCCCTAGTGACGCATATCGCGACCCAGATATCAGCCAAGAACGAGTGCCTCCAATCAGTAGACAGCTTCACGTACATTAGCAGCACTCTTTCCAGGGAAACTACTATTGACTGCGAGGTCAGTAACAGAATCTCCAAGACCAGTGCTGCTTTTGTGAGGCTACGCAACAGTGTCTGGAATCGGAGGGGTCTTAGGCTTGATACGAAACTCAAAGTCTACCCAGCTGTAGTGCTTCCCATCCTTCTGTATGCCAGTGAGACGTTGACTGTGTACAGCAGGCATGCTAGGAAAATAAACCTTTTCCATACAAGGTGCCTCTGTAGATCGTTCAAAATAGTGACAGGATAGGGTATCAGACACCGAGATCCTCATGAAGGCAAAAATGCCGAGCACCCACAGACTGTTGCAGAAGACCCAGATCAGGTGGGCCGGCCACACCGTGCGCATGCCAGACAACCTCATCCAAAAACAACTAATGTATGGTGAGCTGAAAGATGGTCTGCGACAAGCCGGTGTCCAAAAGAAGCATTTCAAATACTCCCTCAAAGTATCTTTGCCACGCTTCAGTATCGCACATGACCGCAAGGCATAGCGTAGAACTACCACCAGAGCCACCTGCATTGCTGAGGAGAGCTGGGCCTCCGAAGCACAGAAAAAAACGCACTTTCCGTAAAGACAAAACAACTGACATTCACATGTCCAATTCTTTAATTAAATGCCAAGTATGTGGAAGGATTTCCCGTGCCAGAATTGGACTATAACAGCCACCTCCGAATTCACTGTTGAGGTGCAGCACAGTATGTGTGACTGATGTTGTCATCAACGCTTGCGATAGACAGCTATTATTAACCAATTTTCTATCCATTTGGCGACTCCTCCACCTATACCATGTGATTTCAATTTTCGAAACAATCTCTGATAAGGTACTCTACCAAAGGCCTTTGCAAAATCCAGAGCTGTACAGATGCAACTTCTACTCTCAGACAATTGGTGGAGAAAACAACTGAATACGATCAGAAACTATATGTTGCGTTTGTAGATCAAGAACAAGCTGGTGAAAAGGGTGCACGGTACATAACAACTAAACAGACCCAATGTATTAGATAACACAGATACTGAAAAGCTCAACTTTGATACGTAGATGACGCTTTTCTCTAGTTTCAATTACAATTAGTTCATAATTACTTACTGTAATCTCTTCCAGTAAATTTATAATTTTATTTTTAAAATAAACAATCAGAAGCCACTTCAAAATATTCACATCTATTGTGAGGTTTATATTATCAGCCGGGAGAGTCAAGTTGGCGAAACTTTAATTGAAATGTTAAATACGAAATAGAAAAGCTGCGTTCTTCATTGGAGACGTGACTAATGTTTGCAGGGGAAGAAAATTTATCACGTGACCCTCAAAATGGCTGATGGAGTAGAACCTCCCCCGTTCGACAACGACGACGATGTAAGGGATGACGACGACCTGTTTACTGATGCAAAAGAGGTTACTATAGATGTGTTCATTGTTATCAAAGATGTTACTTTTAGAAACACGAGTTCAAATTTATATGTTTTTCAGTGTATTGAACTTATAATCCTTCCGAGTAAAACGAAGTTAGGTGATCTTGTAAATAAATAACACTAAAATAAAAAAGTAAAAACTAAAAGTTAAAGGTAAAGTGTAAAGTCTTACAAAATAAGTAAACAGTAAACACATTGATTTTTTATAAATATTAAAATAAATATTCGAATAATTAAATCTCATTGAGTAATAATGGCAGCAATGCAGTACCATTTCTATTGAAAGCAAACATAGCGATGGTACACTACTCTACTGTGACACTTTGACAGCTGCGCCAATCACCCAAATAATCAATGCAATTAAAATTTGTCTTTTCGAATTAACAAAATAATCGTTAATTTATAGTGCAAAATAATTTTAATATTTGTAATTAAATAAGTTGTTTTTCTTTAAGATAAATCGTTCAACTGTAAATTAACTGAAAAAAACAACACTTTACAAATTGAATTTGAAATGTTCTAATTTATAGAATTGTCATCCATACATATACACTACAGAAACCGTCCTCACCTGAATCAGAAAAGTCTCAAGATGCACAGATAAATGGATCAGCTATACAGAATGCTCATCAAGATGTTCATCAAGCAGATGATATTAGTGATGATGATGATGATTTATTTAAAGGTAATTGGAATCAGGCATTTGTTTAATAAAATGTTATTTTCTGTTCTTTCCATATTTGCTTCATGACTGACCTTATATTAGAATCTGATAGCAAATATTAGAATACGTTTTACAAATCAGAATGTTATCTTGAGTTTTCCATTGCTAGAGATGATTGTGGTGTAGGTATTGCACCTTTGGACAAAAAATATTCATAACACACCCAAACATAGAAAGTTGTGGAAAACTGAAATACACAAGGTAATCACATTTGGACCTTTTAAATGTATCAAAACAAAGCTAGCAGCCATGAACTAGTCACAGAAACTGTATAAACTTATTTAGTCACTCCTTTTCTACATTGGAGTGCAGACGTTTTCTGTGTCTTAGTTTCTACAAAATGGAGTAGCCTGCCCCTTGCTAAACATTTCTTAACTGCCTTTTGTGACATGTCTTGCAGGTTACAGTGTTATTGTTCTTTGCTCCCATTTTGGGCCCTGTTAACACATGGATGGATTGCAAGAACCTAAGAGTTTCAAAGCACTACAATGTCACATGATTAGTTCATCTTCTTTAACATGTCTTTAAAAAATATGTGTCTGGTTGAACTTTTTCAGGATGGGAGACCACTGCAGGGGTCGATTTTTCCCGTCGTTCAGGGGCCGGTGATTTTAAGATATTTTTATGCTTCATATAAATTTTTCTGCGTGAGACTTTTTAGATACTTCAGAAACGTAGGTTGATTCTTTAATTTCATAAAAAAATGGTGAAAATCAGTTTTTGTAAAATAATTATTTGCTGCCTGTTTAAGTCATTACATTCTATTATAGATAATGAGTCTGCGTACACCAATCTACTCTTTTTTTTCTGCGCAAAAAGCGCTTAGTTTCTTTAAAACTATTCCTTAAACTGAAAGTATACATTCATTTATTTAGCTCTTGCATGATTTTTCTAGTCAATCTGAATTATGCTGGCAGAGAATTAAATTCTTCACAAAAGGTGGGCGTCGTCGAATTGTAGTACTGTGTACAGGTGTGGAGTCCTTATCATAGAGGGGATATAAACATGCTGGAAAGAATACAAAAAACGGCGACAAAGATGATAGTGGGATTCCAGAATTACAGTTATGAGGAACGACTCAGAAAAACCGGCCTACAGTGTCTCGAAGAGAGAAGAATTCGTGATGACTTAAAACAGGTTTATAAGATGAACAGAGGAATCGATAAATTAGACTATAACAAGTTTTTTAAAATACAGCCACCCACAATAACACGAGGGCATAGCTACAAGGTGACTAAAGAGAGGTCCAGATTAGATATTAGGAAATATTTTTTTAGTCAGAGAGTGGTGTCTGCTTGGAATGCATTGCCAGTGGAGGCAGGGACAGTTAATGCATTTAAGAATAAACTTGATGCGCATAGCTTTTAGAGCAAGGTGATGTAAATGTAACTGGTTGTATACAGACTCCGCAGGGTCTTCTAAACCAGTATAAAGACGTTAAGTTAAGAAGAGAAGAGCCATGACATTTTTCTGGGTGTAGTCCTTCTGGGATAGGTCATGCAGTTCAAATATCTTTGAGCTGCAATAAACAGGAAGGTATAAAGGATGAATTGGCTATGTGAAATGCAACAACTGGTATTCTTTTTCGTGACATAAATAGAGGATTTCTCAGCAAAAAGGAAATAAGTTAAAAAAAACTAAGATGTATGTATACTACTCCAGCTATGTACAAATTTTGACTTATGGATATGAGTTGTGGGCAATGACAGCAACCCAGAAAATTCAGATCCAAGCATCACAAATGAGATATCTAAGGAATGTGGTCCAAGTAACAAGAAGACATAAGGTCCGCAATCAGACAATAGGACAAGTTTTGAAGCCCAGCCGTTGCGGACCCAAGGGGAGTAATCTCAGCTACAGTGGTTTGACCATGTCTGTAGAATGGAAGAAGATCGCGGAAGTCATGGGAAACAAAGAGTCAAATATCCAGACCAATCACCCCAGGGCAACCCACAGTCTGATGGGATGACACCATAATACAGTTTATAAGAGACCATGGACTAGACCGAAACCAGGCCAAAAGGAAGACAGTTGATAGAATAGTTTGGCTCTCTTTCTGGCAAACACCAACACTTCACTCGGGGCAGAAGAGGAACAAGTAAGTCAGTCAATTAGAGATTTGTGCTTAGATTATCCATATTAATCCCATATTTATTTGTCCAGCATGTTTTCTCCATTAAATATGCTATTGAGAAATGTCATTTAAAGATTTGGGGCTGAAGATACAACACAGATACAGCATAGCTGGCTACTTGCATCAGGGTCAGCGAACCAGAGCTGACCAATACTCTATTCTGCTTCCAAGTGTAGGCCCTGGAAACAGGCTGCACTAGTGTGGTCTGTCTAAGAGAATAGAGATTGCAGTGGGAAGGCAAACCTTGTACCCAAACGAAGTCAGCTGAAATCGGACGTGTTGGGCCAAAAGAAGCAGATATCTCAGCCTCACTGTAAACTATGCCACAACATCATTTTCAGTATGGACGCTGAAGAACATCATTTAAAGATTTGTATTCTGAATCTGGGACTTACTGTCAAATATGCAGCAGCATATGTTTTTCAATGTTTACAAATGGTTATTATACAGTTATCACAATTTGATGTTCATATTGTGAATTGAGTAATTAATTTTCTAATTTTGTTGTTGTTGTTTGTTTTAATTTGTATAGAAAAATATTTTTGTTGCTGTTTAAAGGTGGAAGTTCTGAAATCAAACTAGATTCAAATGATGATGATGATGAAGAAGATGTGATAGAGGAGACAGAAACAAAAGAGGCATCTGGCTCTCATTCTGCATCTGTGGGGGCAACAGCCAAGGAACCAAAACCTCAGATCTCTATTTCAGAGACAGTAACATCCAAGACTAAAGTAGCAGCGCCATCTCTTATATCTGATGAAGTACGTTTCAAGATTGTTTATTATCATTTGTATTGATTATCCATTTGTCTTTTATAGTGTGTGATCTCTTATTGATTTGCAGTTGTGTTTGGCCTTTGGTTTATTTTTGTGCTGTAAACCTTTTAGTTGTTAGAGATTAGAGTTATTTAGATCACAAGATGTTTAGAGAGATTGTTGTACAACCATCTGTCTAAAGTAATGGAAGTCCTTCAGCATATTTAACCGCTGGTCAGGAATTAACATTTAGCACACTATGGTCAAAATGATTTTGACTAACTCGGCCTACAAAAACGGAATTCTAAAAAAATTTATGTTTTTGAACGAAATCACTCCCGACAGCCATTTTTTTAATGCTGAATAAGTCATCCATCTACACACAATATTTTTCCGGTTAAAGTATCGTATGTTAGATTACAAATGGTTTTTTGAACAATTTTATATTTGTATACGCCGTTTGGAGCAAGCCGACTTTTTGCGAAAGGTGGAGTAGGTTGTTGGAAAAGATCTTTATTGAGTAGATCTGTTTATTTTGTTTGTTATGAAAGAACTACGTTTAAATTGGAAACTAACAGTTGTGTCGATATTATTAACACAGTATCGATACATTGTTGTGGTTTCCATGGTTTTCTATCGGAGCGACTAGGCCTAGTGGTCGAGTCCAAATTTTTTTCAAGAGATTTTCATAAATTTTCAGCTTTATCTTCATGTATCTCAGAAACTAACAAACACACAACAAAAACAATAACACCCACAAGTTCTTTATTCAATTGTGTCTCTACACACAATAAAATCATATTTATTGACAAACAAACAGAAAAGTTACAAATTTTGAAAATCGATGACCAAAGCGAGAAATTAAGTTAATTAATTAGGTCAAATTTTTCTTAATGACGTCATGGCGTGCTGAAGGTGAAATGTTAAGAAACTTCAGTATACTAAGCCTTGGCTTGTGAGTTGGAATGCCCAGTTCCCTACCTCGCTATTTTTTCCTTCACTAACTGTAAGTTATCTGTCTATTATATAATAACAAAATATGTGACAGTTGTTCAATCGCACAAATACAAAGAGGACTACCTAACTTTGACCAAAATATCTGGATCAGAGACAATATATGCTGCAAATTAGAACAAATCTAAATGAGGAAAAGGATAAAATATAAAAATATGTCAAATCTCTGAATGTTCTTTTGTCGTTATCATCTTCATAATAAGTTAGTTATTCTAATTTGTATTGTCCCTTATCCTTTTGCATTGTCCCTTGATGAAAGCTTTTTTAAATATAAAAATCCAGATTGTTATCTTGGTATTTACATTGTTATAAAATTGTTAATTTATTTGGAAAGTTATTTACATTTGTTTTTAATCAACTGATATTATTTGTATGTTTATTATGAATTTAAATTGAAAGTACATTAACAAAAGATTCACCTTTTCTACCATGTACTGTAGCTTTCTGACAGTAGTGACGAAAAAGAAACTTATGAAAATGAGATCAGAATTACAGAAACTTTGAAGATGGGAGATGGAATGTCAGCATATATGGTTTATAAAGTTACTAGTAAGGTAAGGGAAAACATACTCATTGAATTTCTCCATATATTCATTTAATTTTTTCACTAAATTTCTTTTTAAAAAACAAAAGCACCTTTTATTTTTTATTCACTTCAATAAATGCAGATAGGGATAGCTTGAATGACTTTAGGGGCAGGAGAGGCTGTACAGTGAACAAGTTGACAGTATCAGGGTCAGAGAGCCAGGGCTGACTGATACCCTATCCGGCCTCCAAGCTCTGACCCTGAAAACAGTCGGCATTAGTGCAGCCTGGCTAAGATAATAGACATCACATTGAGAAGGCGAACCCGATTCCAAAAAGGCCAGCTGAAACAGGATGTGTCGGGGTGAAAGGTACAGACATCTCAGCCTCTCTGTAAACTTCGACACAATGTCCTTTTCAGGATGAATGCAAAAGTAAGATGAATACCTTTGTCGTTCCTATATCATCAAATGTAATGTTTAGTAGAGTTGTCAATCAGTTTATCTTCTAAACTAGCTCTCTGTTTAACATTCCAAAACTTCAGATATAGCGTTTCCCTAACCATGATAACATGTTCTTAGTGGTAATTTTGTAATGCTGTTTCCTTTTAATTTTATATCAATAGTATTTGTTTTAAATAGACCATCTTCCTTACTTCTATTGCTAGAGGCTTGTTTTCTTTATTTATATGCAGTTTCATTGTGCACTTTGTATTGTGTGTCCTTTTCACAGACCACCAACCCTGCATATAGACATCCTGAGAGTGCTGTGCTTCGACGTTTTAGTGATTTTTTGGGCCTGCATGCCAAACTGGCAGAAAAACATGTTCCGTTAGGAATCATTGTGCCACCAGCCCCTGAGAAGAGTGTCATAGGTCTGTTAATATACAGAAAAGTTTTAATGATTATTGTATAGGGCTGATCTGTTCTTTGTGTACTTGTTTGTTGGTAGCTTCTAACATATTCAAAATGCATAAATTCATTTGCAGATCTTCTTCCCAATATGGAATTTATTAGAGGATAAGGTTAGGCAGTTGAACACAAATGTAAACTATCTCCTAATCTATGGCTCTGAAACATGACATATTACCCAGAAATTCATG
Organism: Ariolimax columbianus; assembly: GCA_036924085.1. NCBI lineage: Eukaryota > Metazoa > Mollusca > Gastropoda > Stylommatophora > Arionidae > Ariolimax > Ariolimax columbianus. The sequence continues at coordinate 17,137,534 of JAVGWX010000001.1, forward strand.
TCCAAAATGTAGACCATCGCCAATGGTGATTGAAAAACACACATGGTTAAAATGCAGTTAAAAAAAATAATGAAATAACAGTCAAGGACTGACATTTCAACAAATCAATACCTTTATCACACAAACAAATTACGATGAGTCACTTAATGGAAATGCTCAATTCATCAAAGCAATAAGTTAAATAAAGTCCTGCTTGTTAGAGAGTGTTCCTTGTTTAAAAAAACAGGCTCAAGGTGTCATAAATGAATGACTTCTTCAGACATGCCTGTCACAATTCTTGTCAGATGACCATGGGAGAGGAGACTAGTGTCTGGTCCGGCAAAACATACTGATCAGACTATGTTAGCCAGGTTTGCAGTGAACATACTGACCAAGACATTACCTCACTTCCATGCAGTTCTCCATGGAAACAGGCTGTCTCATAACAGTCTAGCTAATGAGGTGAGGATTAACGTGATCCCTGTAGTAGTGAGCAACAGATGAAGCCAAGCATAGCACAGCCGCCTCGAGAACCCTGGTCGACCTTCATCAGCACACTCAAGGTATTAGGAAAACTACTGCAATCCACTACCTAATGCCCTTGCTTTCATCTCTGTATGATCTGATCGGTGTGATATTTATTTGAGAGGATACAATCAAAAGTTACTCCGATGTATTTCAACCTGTCATGTCTATCTGAGCCAGTCCTGTATGTCTGGATGTCATCTGCAAATCCAAATATTCATCCTGACCCTTGGGTTAACACATTCTGGACCAATGACCGATATAACGGACTGTTATTTAAACTCTAGAGGACCATTAACCGATAAATCGGATTTTGTTTTGCAGAGTCGTGATTCGGGTTTATGTTAACCAAACTACTTAAAAATTACAACCAGAACTAGAACAGCTTCCGTTCGTGACATTTGAGTCGAGCCACACGTGTTATGGAACTGAATAAGTGATATGTGTGCGTTTTGAAGTAGCTAAACTGTTTTGTTGATTCCTAAAAAATAATGGCAATGCCCACTGCTTCTACTAGACCAAAACGATATAGTGCAGAATAAGCTATAACTGTGTTTGAAACCTTATTAGTTAGTGATTCTGATACAGAATTAGACGATTCAGAGGATAGCGATTACAGTGATGGTACTAGTAGACCTAGTGCTAAGAAATCAAAACGGTCTGGCTTAGGGTTAGTTGGTGGTTGCTTCCAGTCAGGGACTATCAGTGCTCCTGAATAATCAAGCAGCAGCGATGAGACTGATTTAGAGGATATAACAGGTACATCTAGAGTTGATAGTGATGGAAATAATGGCAATTCTGCAAGGAGAAAGGCAAATTCCATACCACAGAGGACTACTAGGCTTGGTGACGGGTGGTGTGATGCCTAAAATAATGGGAAGTGAATTTTAAAATATTTTTATTGATTTTGGTCATTGAGGAAAATTGTACATAATTTCAACATTTTTGGATATAAATGCATCAAATAAACAGTGTTTTGAGGGACTTTTGATACTATTCTGCAAAATTACCAGACAAATTGAAATCAACAATTCAATGAAAAATGATGGTGAGTTACAATATTTTGACTTATAAATTATCTACCCTTTAAATTTTTATTGTTGTCCCACATAATTATTTTTTCAAATAATGAAATATCAGCAATTTACTGATATTTTCATTTTCTATACCCATTTTTCTTTACAATGATATATAATGAGTACTATATGCTATGGTGTGTAATAGTAATTTGTAAAAGGGATGCAGTGAAATTTTGCTACAGCTGAAAATTAATTTGGTCCAAACCTAAAAAGAATCAAGTCCTGAAAGAGTTAAATGTTGGTTACCTTTATTGTATATGAGGAGTTGAACAGTGCCAGAGTAGAGAACCTTGCTGCAATCCTGGGCATATTCTTATCTCTTCTGATGTCCAAGATCCCAAGCGGAGTGTTCTCTCCATCAAGGCAGCTGATATCTAACTCACCAGCTATGGTTATATTGCGCACTACTTCAAACAACACATTAGGGTTCCAAAGTCGACCCTGTTTATATGCATCCTCCAGATCGAGAGTGACTGTTTCTGACTCTTCAATCTAAAACAGTGCACTAAAAGTAGATAAAGATGTATTTTCATTATGTAAGAGCATATGAGTGATTTGGCGTGATCATTTATGTTACATACTTACAGGCATGACAAAGGTAAAAATGTCCAAAGAAGATTCAGGGTCATCTGACTTTATTGAGAGAAGACGAGCAGCATTAGAAAGGTAAACATGCTATTTTTAGTATTAAAAATATGTTATTTAGTACTTCTATCAGAGAAAATGAAACAAATGCAACAGATCAACATAATGATATCAGAAGATGATTGATTTATATAATAATGGACCAGAAAAATCTTGAGAGAAATGAGAAGAAGAATATATGGAGAAAAACTATTAAAATGAAAGGACTTTAAAACTTACAAAGTTTAGTAAGAGGCTGCTATACATGTCTTCAATTGTTGTGGGCAAAGTTTCCAACATATGTATCACCGTTTTGCGGTAAATAAAATAAATATATTTTGAGCATTTGATGAAAAGACTAAATAGTTATTGTTTATTGCCAGTTGAGATTGACAAATGCTGTTGTTCACATCAGGTTTCTTGTAAGGACAGCTGCACACCCAAATTTAGCTAGCGATCCAGATTTCATTGAGTTCTTAGAGAAAGATGGTGACCTTCCCAAATCTACTAGTACATCTGCGCTAAGTGGTGCTGGTGTTTTGAGGTTGTTTCATAAAGTTGGAGAATCCTTTGAGAAAATCACACTGAAGGTGGAAGAAAGTGATGAGGTGAGAGTTGTCCATAAGAAAGACAGAAATTAATTACTTTAGCTCATGTTGGTAGGATAACACTGTCACTAGCTCATCTTCTGATATATTTATGCTTTAGAAATATGTGACTATATATAGTGAACATCAACACAGTTTGCATAGTGTTTTGCAGATATTAATATTGAATTATATCTTATTTTATTATGTGCAAGATATGACCGGTTGAAATATTTCAGAGAAATATTTGATTGTATCCTGTCACAAAAGTGCCATGTTGAGCAAACCATACAGAGATGCAAAGGGGCTAAAAACAATGATTATGTCATTTATTTCCAATGCTGGCGTCCACGAAGAGGATTTATAAAGTTGAGGAATAAAGACCACTTGTCCCTGGAGTAACCATGTAGTTTGCAGGCTAGGTTTATATTTTACCTATGATAAAAAAAAATGACTTATGTCTTACGGAGGTTCTGAATGCGTGTTGCTTTGGTCAGGAGACTAGCATGCTAAATGCTTGGTCACCCATTCCTCTGAGAGATAATTAATTCCTTAGAAACGATGGTGCCTACATCAAAGTGTAAACAGGGAGACTACTGGAACTATTCTGAAGGCAGATGAAGAGATGGAACTTGTGTTCTAGTGATGGGGCTCTCATAAATAGCATAAATAAAGATGCCCATCAAGACATTAGGAACTCACATTGCTGTTATATGGAAAAATACACAAATCTTCAGGAGTATTTTAAACCTAGTATAATACTGGGTTTAACAAAAATGTGCTTGCTCATGAGCTACTGAATTATGAAAGTATTTGATACAATGTAAAGCAGGTGGAAAAGATTATAACCTGTAGGTGGTAAAATAATGTTAATCTTTCATAAGTACAAGCTCCATGAAGAACAATATAGCGCTATACACAGAAGGGGGGGGGGGGGGGGCACACACGTCCTTTTAATTTACTTTGGAACCCCACAACAAAGAAGTTACAAAGCTGACAAAACACAAGAAACACCAGAGAGTAACAAGAAATTTACCACAGCTAACATGTCTAAAAATGCTAGAAATTGAAAGAAACCTAACAGATAAAAGTGATCTAGCTCTGATCCAGTAAGTCTTAGAGCATCATAGAGAAGAATAATGGATATAATGTTTAAACTGATGGGTCTGCTAGAGTTTACATAGAGTATCCAGACAGAACATCTGATGAACATTAATGGAACACAGACTGCTGGATCAATAACCAATAAACAAAGCTGGCTAAGATGATTAATAAGATACAGACAACACAGAACATCAAAGTCATCTTACAGCGAGTATCGAGATATCATGCATTGAGAAAGTGGACAAACTAGTGAAACAAGAAACGAACATGGCTCAAGTTAAACACACCAGCCAATATACAGATAGTAAAACTTATATTTCAAAACAACTTCAAAGAGGAATGGCTTAACTGATTGATGGAAGGGTCACATCCAAACAAAAATGACAAAATCAACAAACTGCAATGCAGGGCTTAGAGCCTTAATCTTCCAACTTAGGACAGATTACGTCAGACTAAATAAATACATAATTGTAAACAAGTTAGACCTTGCACATGAACCTAACTGCTGCTACTGCATCCATCCATATGAGACAGTGCAACATGTGCTCATTGCTTGCACAGGGCTTGACACAGAAAGGAAATCACTATTTCCTGGTACCCAACAATCAATGACACGTTATACGGCTTCACTCACCAGCTGCAAATTTTGCAACATCATATTGACTGCGAAAGAGTAAAAAGTTTAGCAGAACTTTCTGAAACAAGAACTATGGATTCTTAGTCTAAAAGATGTTTATTGCTATGCAACATGCTATGCTATATACATATTGGTACCAAACTACATTTAGTTTAAGCTCTATATTCTCTGTCCTTGTATTTACATTTGTACAAGAACTTATATACTTTCTTAACCTCAAAGCAACATGTGTCGTTTAGTTCTGCTTCATTCTGTACACATCCAATCACACTCACACTTAGTGCAAACACCAACTCCTAATTTATTTTAAGACACTGCTAAAATTATGGAAGTGAATACAATTACATCAATGCATCTACAGTGAGCCAGGAACTTTATTTCAGTCATGATTTGTAGACCTTCAAGACCAACTTTTATTGACCAATCTCTATCTGAACATCTACATATTTTGTCTATGGAAATGCTATTTTGAACCATAAGCCATTAAATAATTTCAAACAGATCAGCTGTAATCCTTTAATAAAATAACAAATCTGCAGTATTTTTTTCTTCATCAGTGAATATCACTTAATATATTGAATTTGCGTTGTTATTATTTCTTTCTTCATAATGTTAAATGGTTGTATTTCAATTTTTTTTCTGCAATCTGCTTAATATCAATATTGTAATATATGATAATTTTGAAGGCTAACCAAGAGTCACTTTTGGGAGTTGTGCTGAAACATCTAAGAATAGAATAATATATAGAATATATAGATAATAAATTTTTTTTTAGCTATTGTTTTCAGTTAATTGATGATATTAGTTTGTTTGCTAGCATATTGTCATCAGCGAACAGTTTCAGACAAACATCATTTAATTAAATTTGTAGGTTATCTAAAATAATCAGATAACATTAATGATTATTCCCTTTTGCTTTCTCTTCTTCCAACTTTCACATTCTGTCACTTGTTTTAATAATGTATTATTAGTAGAAAGTATCCATAACAGTTTTGTTATTGGTTTAAACATTTAATGCATTGCCACAAATGAAATATCAGAAAACTGTTCATTCAAGAATCAACTTCAGAATAACTTAGCTAAAGTGAACAATTTGGTATTGTCAACAAGTATATTGAGGAAGGTTAAATCCTGTGACTGCTTCATCATATTCATGATATGCATTTTTTTCTCCCTGGGGCATGCCATTGGGCATTGTCATGAAATATGTGGTGACAGAAATACGCTCACAAGTAGCGTTCTTTTAAAAACTAAAAAGGGTCCTTCAGCAGACTTTATCAAATGAATTGTTAAAGACTTCAGGAATGAAAAGAGACTTTGAGCATGAAATGTTAGAGACTTTGTGAATGAAATGTTAGACACTTCAGTGTGCTTATCCACAGCTTGTGTGAGATGGAATGGCCAGTTCCCTTCTTCGCTTTCTTTTCCTTTCCGTTGCAAGTCAGGTACCCAGTAAGAAGAAGAAAAAGGAAAGAAGAAGAAGAGAAGGTACCCAGTTACAGCTGATTTGATAAAAGTGTGACAGTTGTAAGAGTTGAACCTCGTTTTATCCTTACATAAAAGATTTAAATGTGCAGTTCTGTTTCTATCAGTTTTTCTTCTATACTACCTCAAAAACGGCTGCACTGACCTGATTGGTTGAGGGCACATTCTAGTAACCACTCAGCTAGCATATTGATGATTACAGCCTTTTGGCTTGACTTTTCTGTTTTCTGATCACCGGGATAATGAGTTTTCAGGCCCCCGTGGTTTTGCCAGTTTACCAGCACTATCATGGCCTCTGATGCCTGTGTGACTTTGTATCTACTGTATGGTGGTACTGATGCCAAAGGATGCAAGTAACGCTATAGATATAAGAATATTTGCACAGCTTTTTTTGCGCTGGCTGTATTTAAATGTAGGCTGTACAATGTTCACTCATATTTAAATGAAAGTTTTTTTTTTAGAAAACATGTTATCTGCGATATTGTATCAAAATTTTCCTTTATAATTGTCAAATATAAAGCAGATAAAAAAATGTATTTTTAAGAATCATTAACAGTATTAAAACTGTAGTTTGAATAAAACTATAGAACACCTAGTTGGGCAAACAAGAAGAGGACAAGCAAGTAGTATTTCTATTGTAATCAATGTATTTATTATTTCTTTATATTCTGAATGGCAGTTGAATCAAAAAAACGTTTATCTTTATTAAAAACAGAGGGTTACTATAAATTGACATTGTGTAGTTTGACAACAATTTTGTCTTCATTTAGAGTTTTGTTTCATTTAATGAATTTTCTAGTACAGTTTTTATAGTATCATATACTTGAGTATTACATATTTATTTTGGTCTGCATATTTGTGCTTGTTTATTTCCATTTGTCATGATATGCTTGATTTTCTCTTTTTTTATTTGGTATTGCTGTCCAAATAATTTATTCTTCTAAGAAACATTCACTGATGTATCTGTTAATACTGTGGTCATTTTGGCAAATAGATATCTGACATCTTGAGGGATATGTTACATGTATTCACATATCTGCTTATAAAAATTCACACTTGCTTATGATCATTCAGTAGTTGAAAGTCTAGGTCCTAGCATTTTATATGTAGACAATGCTTGAAAAACTTACTTGAAACAATTGTAGTAAAACAGAATGTTAGTTAACCTTCACTAAGTAAAGATCTCTATTCTGGGTCAGAAAAATGGCTACATACATGCATTTAGACATATTTTTAATAACAACTTAGAATTGACCAGTAACAATATTGTGTGTAAATAACTACATTATTAGATACAAACAGATTGACTTTTATCCGATGACAAGATAACATAATTTAAGGATGATTTAACAAATAATGTATATGTAAAAGTTTGATTTCTTAAAAATTGGAGTTTGGTTTTACAATCCAAATATGGAATGTTTTGGAGACACATCATTATCAGTCTGACAGACGGCATGTCATAGGATTTTTCATGGTATAACCGCTTCTTCCTGTCAACCCAGCTGTACATTAGTACCTGATGAAGTCAGGGGAACATTTTGAAGCCGTCACAGGAGCTACAGCGTTTGTGCTCTGTCATTGGCACTTTCAGAAATGAAAGGGACTGAGCATGTAAGGGGACGCCCAGGTGCAATGAAGTCAGTTCTATGAACCATTTTCCTTTTTTTTCTTTCTTAAAATGCAACACTAAAACATAGGGAGTATATTATATATATATATATATATATATATATATATATATATATATATATATATTATAGAAACAAACACACACCTACTATGCCAGTATACATGAGATGAGTTTACACTAGTTGAGATGAAAGAAGCCATCAGAAAATAAAAAAATCACAAGGCAGCTGGTAGCGATGGCATTACTAGGGAAATATTAAAAGCAGCAACTCTTGGAAAATTATTACTATTCGTCAATGAAATTTATGGAGGACCTTCCTCAACAATGGAAAGACATCCTTATTGTCAAAATGCTAAAGAAAGGTAACTTACCAGATTGCAGCAACTGGTGTTAGAGCAGCAGTGGATGAGCAGCTCAGAGAGGGAAAGGCTGATTTGACCGAAATGATCATACATAGACCAAAATCTTAGATCATTTTTGAAGAATATGTGGAAATGTAATATCCACTTTTCATCAGCTTCATTGATTTCCAAAACGTGTTTGACACACAGTCTTTACCATCCATCACTTTGGAAAGTTTTTAACAGATATGGCATTCCATCCCGATATATTAACCTATCCAAATACTAAACACAGGTTCCCAGTACTGTGTGCAGACCACTGCTGGTAAATCTACATGTTTCTGTAAAAATAGTAGTAAAGGAAGACTGCATTATGTCACTACTTTTATTTTGTATAACCATAACTGTGTAATGCATAACTAGCCCCACAACAAACATTTACACATAAAATGAACGAATGATAAGACCCTAGAACACCTTGCCGTTGCAGACGATTTGGCTATTCTGAGTACAAGTGTTGATGAGACATAGGAGAATATAGATATACTTTGCTATCTATCTGAACAGATAGGTCTGCAGATAAACGCTTTGAAAACAAAAATCATGAATCTTACTAACACCACGAGCGATATCAAACTGCATGGAAATATATTACAGAGGGTTGAACATTTCACCTACTAAGGCAGTAAAATGGCACAGAATGTGACACAGCAAATGAAATCTCCACTTGAATCACCTTGGTCTCATTTGTCTTGAACCAATTGAAACTGGTTGTATACAGACTCTGCAGAATCTTCTAAACCAATATAAAGATATTAAGTTAATTAACAAATATCTGGAGGTCGAAAGTACTGAGCAAATACATCAAACTCAGGCTGTTTAACTCCAACACAATATTAGTATAAACATATGGATGTGGGAGGTGGATACATTTTCTTCTTCTGCGTTCGTTCTCAATCTCCTGCTACCAAGCCCTCAACAGGACTTTGCAAGTAGCAGGATGTAGTCTACAGAACAAAATTCGTTGTGTCGCTAGTTTACAGCTTAATTGCGATATTTGCACCTTTCGGTCTGACACAACTGTCTTCAGCAGGCTTAATACATCAAACTCAAGCTGTTCAACTCCAACACAATATCGGTATTAACATTTGTAGGTGGAAACTGGCAGATGACCAAAACTGTTGAATGTAAGCTGAATGAATTTGAAAATAAAAGTCAGAAAATTATGGAACATTGGCTGAAAAGAATTTGATATAAACAAAATTAGAGATCAAACAGCAATATGTTTCTACTATCATAAGCAACAAGGCTTTGATACTGGTTACATCAGAATTCTCGTCAACAGTTATATGAACTGCACTACCACATTTCGTCCCTTCCCTTCCAATGTCCACTTGTCGTACCAGTTAAGGAATCCTATCTCACCGAAGTCAACCAAATGATTCAACTACTTGATGGTGAAGGCAGGAAGCTGGACTGGAGATAAATGTCTTGAAGACCAAAGTGTTGCGAAATCATTTTGCCAGTTGTGATCCAGTCTTCCTTGGCGGGGTGCGATAAGAGGATGTTGATGAGTACATCTATCTTAGGTGCCTCCTCAATATGCAGAACAACCTGAACTGACAAGATGTTGCAGCCTTCTCATCCATTAGTTAGCCCATCGCAAGCAAAGATGGCGACAGCGTCAGACGTATTTATTCAGATGTGACTATACAGTCCAATTTGAGCGTGACAAACTCTACCACATGTAGGGCACACATGAACAGCATTTTTAGTTGAGCAGTCTTGCATTCTTTCCTTTCATGCAGCTCGCTTTTCCTGCGCCTCTGTGATGGTCCTCTGCAAGCACCATGTGTGACAGCAGTGCGCCAGACTGAGCGGTTCAGAGCAAGCAGCTTCCATTCAGCAACATCAATGGAGAAATTTTTCGAAGAAACATTTAGAGTGTCTTTGTATCGTTTCTTTTGTCCCCCTGCGAGCGCTGTCCTGTCATGAGCTCACCGTACAACAGTTGTTTAGGGAGGCGCTCATCTGACATGCACACAACATGCCCTGTCCACATTTACTCTCTGGCAGTAGCCTCTGCTCGAGATGAGTTGTTATGTAGTTGAGCATAACTCGAGCTAAAATTTTTCCAGCAGTACACAGGATACACATAAAACATAGCGATACACATAAAAGAATGGACCAGTCTCCGACCAGAAGAGTCACGGGCAGTGGCATCTGACAGAGAGAGGTGGCGTGGGGTTGTGAGGATGTCTTCATGTGTGCCCCAACGACCTCACCTGTTATGGGATGACCTGACCTGACACAAGAGGGATAGCTCTCTGTGGTTATCACAAGATTGACGATTGCCCTCGTGCTTGTACATATGGAAGATGAAGGATTGTCTCAGTGAAGTCTTAATAAACGATGTTTTTCATCCAGAAAAGTCTTAATAGCCTCATCGTTTTTATCGATCCAGTCCTGGTTTTTGCGAGCTGCTTGACCCAAATGCTCAGAAGTGGTAGAGTAGACAGCATCCTTCAGAAAGGCCCATTTGTCCTCAACTGTTTTCGTGCATGGCTGTGTGTCCGTCAGCCGGCTGTCCAGATCCCTTGAAAAGCCTTCTGCATAGAGCCCACTTTGCAATTTGGAGATATTATGTTTCTTCTTAGGTTTTTGATTCTGGTGACGTCGCCTACACTCTATGCGGAGGTTAAACTTTGACACAATGAATCTGTGATCTGTCCAACACTCGGCACCGCACATAGCCCTTGTCACTCGCACATCTCGTCTGTCCCTCTTTCTGGTGAGGACATAGTCAATAAGATGCCACTGCTTAACACGGTCCTAGATGGTTGCCAAGACCAGAACCTACGAGTCTCTAAATCTATGCAGACAAGGCAAAACATAGATGGACAGGTCACGTGTTGCGACGAAACGGTGGTCGATGGACCACAGTGATAGCAATGAAAAAGAGACCACAGAGAAGACCTCCAATGGGTTGGTCAGACTCTCTTGCTGTACGCAACATTATCCGTGATACCTCTCGAGGAGTGCTTACCACCCGCTCGACTTCCGTGCCCCAAGACAGGTGGAGACGAAGTTGGGACCCACAGCTACACTGGGGAACAGGTCATCAAGATCAACAAGAAGATCATAAGCAATATGCATTGAGAGTACATTGGACATGTCCTTAGAAGGAACAACAGTAGGCTTCCATTTCAAGCAATTATGTGGAGACCATGTGGCACCAGAAAGAGGGGCGGGCCAAGAGAGACACTTCGCAGGACAAGCCCCAGTGGGTGGGCACCATGATGGGTCTCAACAACTTATGGAAACTACGAGTGACGTCAGACAGATCTAGTTATGGAGATTAAGTCTGCATTATATGCCGTATTTGGCACTGAAAGAACATGGACGTTTTACATAACAAAGAAAGCAAACATTATAAATGCATATGATGTAAAAATTTTATCTAAAAGTAAATAAGAATTGCAGGTGTAGCATGTGACCAATAGAAGTAGTGAATGTGAATTGTAAATAATATTGATTAAATTCAAACTATATTGGTTAGTAAAACAGTAGAACAAAGTCAATTCTAAACATTTACTAGAAGTTTTTCTTGTGTATATCTTGGCCGCCTTATGACAGATTATGTCAGATGTAAACCAAGACGGAAGTAGAGAATAGATGAGGTCCTGCATGTAAAGCAGAATTGGAGAAGATATTCTACCATGACCAACATGGGAAGTAAACAGCCACGAGTCCAAATCTCCATGGTAACACAAAATTAAATGGAAAGATAACATTAGAGAATCTCTGTAAGATCAAGGACTAGACTGGAGTCAGGGCAATAGAAACGACATTAAATATCATAATGTTCTCAGGGATGGGCCTACACCATCCTCCTCCCAGGTACAAGAGTGCTATGCACGTATAACAGTGAAAAAGTGGTCTCGTGAATGACCCAGGAAAAGATTAGTTTAATCCAAACACAAAATCTAAACAAAATTGCAATTCATCAAACATAATGCACCAAATTTGAAATCATAACTAAGCACTATCTGTGTTCCTTGCATATTCAGTTGAAGAGGGACAGAACATATACCTATATAACCTGCAGTTATCACATTATATACCTATATAACCTGCAGTTATCACATTATAAATTGGCGAGTTGTTAGTCTGCAACACTTGCAATTGTTACGTTATGTCCATAGCTACCGTAATGCATACAGTTTACCTAGTTGAAGCTATAATTCATCCCTATCTTGTCTACAATTGTTTTGTCTCCCTTCACCGTCTGCCTACAGTCGTGGGGTTTATACCTCCATAACTATTTTTGCTCAATCATCCCGCGATCTCCTTCGGGCCAGTGGAATAAGGAGGTGGAGGTAATTTATTTTGTGTTGTGAACCTTTTGGCTGCATTACTTTGATGTTGTGCAGTTTGAGTGATCAGTTAATTATTATTGTTTTGTTAGCTAGAAAACCATTTAGTTTTATGCTTGTTGAACTTTGTAGTTTGATATAATAATTTCACATTTTGTAAAGTTATACTTTTTATTGAAACGTAAAAGTTTTTTATTCTTATTTGCGCCGTATTGTTTTATTTATTCAACATATCTGTCTCTCCATGTTTTTTCGTTCCTCACTCAACCACAAACATGAAACAAGTCTGCGTGGTTGCATGTTCAGGTGAATATCTTCTTTTCTTGTTCACCCTTCTCTGCATCAATGCATCATTATTCTCTTTCCATTAATCACATCTGGAGTGTCACACTTTTTTTGGATACAACTATTGCATGAATTATCACAAGTCGTGGAGTAAGCAAGCATTTTATGTACTCACAAATGTGCATGTACAAGTTATTCCAACAAAGAGGGACATGTTTAGAATTAACAGCTTAAATATTGATCAAATATTGATGTTGTTTTCTTTCTACAAAAGATCAAGCTATTGTAAGGAATATGTGTATATTGCACATATATGTTTTTAAAACTGATAAAATAATGGTCCTTTGTATTATTTTCCATAATTTGAATTCTATGTTCCTTTCTTTTATTACCTGCACAATAAATTTTATCCACAAAGTAGTATGCTGTATATGCATTTTTGCACCTGATACAGGATTAAACCTTTGATGATACTGGAAGATTATGGTGTAAACAGTCAGCTACTTGATAATTTAAGAGCACTATCAAACAAGTGTAAATGTTGTAAGGGTTCATGGTTTCACAGATGCTTTTGAAATAACTACGGGTGTGAGGCAGGGGTATGTGCTATCCCCTCTGCTGTTCATCTACATGAAAAAAAACCACATTAGAGACAAGTCAAATTAAGGCATCAGAAGTTGAACCGCACTCTAACACACAAATTACTGTTTCCAGATGATCAGTGTCTGTTGTACGACAATGAAAACAAACTGTAAAATCACCATGAACGTGCTTGTGGGACCCTGTACTAAATACAATAAGCGAATCAATGAGACAAAGGCAAAAACTTTTAGGATCAGCAGAACACCAGGGTCACTCAACATAAGTGTCAATTATATTTCTCTTCAACTGGCCAATGAGTTCAAATATTTGGGCCGTATCTTGTCGACATACGGTAGGCTCGACAGGGAAATCAAGACTAGGTGTCAGAAAGCATCTGCTGTAACTTATCAGCTATCACCACTGCTTAGGCATCTGAGCATTAGTTTGGGAACAAAGCAATAGCTGATAAACAGTATATTTATGCTAACTATGTGATACCAAACATGGATCCTGTTCAAGGCACGTGAGAGCAAAAATTTTAATGTGTAAAATGAAGTGTTTGAAGAAGGTCATCAGTGTTACCAGAAAAGACTAGATCTTGTGCAGAGTACATTTCCAGACAAAAAATATGCTGGTTTGGTCATCTCATGCGAATGCAGCCTCATCAGTTTCCACTGGTGCTTACAATGCTGGTAGATCTGGCTACAGGGCAAGAGGGTGGCACGATGCAGGTAGATGATGACAGAATGATTATGCAATGACATTGGCTCACGACTGATGCAACACACTTGGGGCATGACAGACTACTTAAACTCCCCACGACACTCAGCAGCATAAGTAGAAAGAACACTAAATAACTAAAGAGTGAATTGAAGATGACATCCTGTGTTGCAGCTTTTTTAAAGCATATGGGAAATATAATTGTAATCATTTTTGGTTTGAGTGTTATTTTTATTTTCTTCTCTGATTCTGTGTTTTGTTATAGCTGTTAGTGGCTGCTGCTTACAGCTGCAACTGATTGTCTTCGAAATAAATGGGGAGGTGGTTCCTCTTGATATTTCTGGTGAACAAGGGAAAAGTGCAGTTTTTGTTGCTGGAAGCTATTCATTCTGAGTTCTTCATGATGTATCTTTCATAGTGGGTTACAGTGACTACTCATATCCAGAGCCATATTGAAGAAGATGAACTTGGGTGCTTCCGACTGCATTGTAATTTAATGCTGTAGTAGAATTGCCACAATGGGGATGACAGTGTCGATCCCAACCTTGTTGGCCAGGTCGCTATAACACAGTTTGTTTGGTGGGATCTTGACCAATATGTTTCACCTGACCTGACCTATTCTAGCTTGGCTCCCAAAATGTTCAGTATAGCCTCAGTGTTGTAAGAGCTATATTTTTTAAAAGTACAAAATATGTAGGAATAAATGCCTGAAAAGTATTATAGCAGATTTTTATGGATAAAAATGAGTGTTTACATTTTGTAAAATGCATATGTTCGATGTGACTAGTAAAATAACCAAATTGCATGCACATTTTGAGCTAATCTCCTTGAAAATGTCAACATGTTATCTGGCATATCCTTTAATTTGGTAAGAAATTGGTTGAATATATTGTTTTATGCATATATTTTTAAGATGTTTCTCACAGCAATGGTACTGGATGTACTCCCTGGTATGGACAAGCTCCTATCTACTCAGCTATAAATGGGTACCTGATTTAATTTTAGGGAAGCCGAAAAATGGATCTGGTCATACCAACTTAAAAAAAAAGCTGCTAATTAATACAATAAAATTTCTAAAACTTCATCCCTGATTGCAATATCTGCTATGGTACTATCTTTACATTTTTTACGTACACATATTTAAGTTGGCAATCTGTTTGCTATAGCCATTATTTGAGTGCTAACCTAAATATATACAGTACAATAGTACGCTTAGGTGACCAGGGCTCTTCACATCAAATGGCCGTGTCTATGACCATGTCTGATGACTGGCAGTTATATTGTGGAGGTGACTATCTGTTTCAGACAGGTGTTGCGAGGGTGTCCCAAGAATATCTCCAGGATGAGCATGGCCTCTTCTCGTCCCTCACACCCACCACTAGTTAAAGCATTTCATGGGCAGGGAGAGGCGACAGTGATCAATCATCAAGGCAATGCCTGCAAGTTGAATACATCAAACTACTTCATTGTTGAAAACCAGGTCGTGCCAGTGGATCCCAGGATCCCAAGGATGTGCCTCTGGTTGTGCAGGTGAAAGGTCTCAAGAGGCTGCTGGACTAGCTGTAGAAGTGTCCATGTCTTATAGCTGTACAGGATGATGGGAACGATGGAAGAAGAGTATATACGATGTTCTGCAGGGAGAGCCTTTGCTGGGACCAGACTGTGCGTAGTGAGTGGCTGAACAGGGTTGTCGTTTTCACGGTGTTGCTCAATGCAGAGGGGTCTTTGCTGAGGTTTTGGGGCTTTGTCCAGGAGATGAGAAAGCCTAGGTGGGTAGCCGACCGATCCAGTGCCTCTAAGGGGCCTACCAAAGCCTGAGAATCTTCGCATTATGAGGTTGTCATCAGCGTAGACGAGATTGGTTACCAGGGAGTCGTTGACAAGGACCCCTGGGTTGTGTGCAGAAGACTATGTGAGGATCCAGTCCATGCCACAGCAGAAAAGTGCAGAAGAATGTAGCTCTGACGGTCACCGGATGATGTAGAGAACTTCTCCTTAAGATTCCGCCTCAGCCAAATTTAGGCGCTGGTGTGACTGGAGCTCCTCAATTTGTGTTGCCTGGGATACTGATGCATTGTAGGGCCCTCCACATGGAGCAAGAGGTGGTTTCTGACTGTTGGGGGGGGGGGGGGGGGAGAAGAGACAATGACTCTATAACAGGGCTTCAGTCTGGAAAGAAACACATGTACAAAGACTTTGCTGGGGACGGATAGTAGGGTAATGTGCCTGTAATTGCTGTATTCCAGTCTGGAGCGCATTCCCTTGTACAGGGATGTGGTTATTTCGTTGCGCCATGCCGCGGGTATTTTGCTAGTGTTCCAGACTGTTGCGAAGAGTTGGTGCAGGGTGGTGGTTATTGAGTACAGGACGATCTCTAACATGGGAGAAGTAGGAAATAAAACTGCTACACATCTTTAACACAAGCTTGAAACAAGTGTGGAAAGAGGCAAGTTCTATCCCCATCCTTAAACAGGGGAAAGACAATATGATGCCAGGCAGTTACAGACCTATTAGTCTACTCAGCTGTGTGGGGAAATTTATGGAACGAACTCAGCTGTTTGGGGAAATTTATGGAATGAATAGAACAGTAGAATAACCTGGCATATGGAATCAAAAGATTTACTTATCTCCCAGCAAGCAGGTTTTCGTAGAAACAGATCAACTGAAGATAAGGTGATATATATCTTGTAGGAGATAGAAGATGGATTTCAAGAAAAAAAGAAAACCCTGGCAGTCTGGATAGACCTAGAAAAAGCCTTTAATAAAATATGGAAGAATGGGTTAAAACTTAAAACTACTGCAAATGGTTGTAACCAATAACCACTACAAGTGGATCAGTGATTACCTAGATAACAGGACAGCAAGGATGCAACTTCAAGGACACCTCAGCAAAAAAGATGAAAATGGAGCAAGGAGTTCCGCAAGGTGGAATACTCTCATCCATGCTGTTCCTCATATATATCAATGATATAATCACAGAAATCCCTAAAAGAGTACAAAGTGCACAATATGCAGATGACCTGGCACTATGGACATTCGAAGAGTCAATACCTAAAGCTAGAAACCAAATGCAGGAGGCCCTAAATAAAATAGAGACACGGACAAAGAAATGGCAAATCGCTATAAATGAAACCAAAACCATGTACACAATCTTCTCCCTATTTCCCAAGCCCCATGAAGGGATCCTGAAAATAAATGGTCAGACTCTCCCCCTTGACATAAGTCCAACTATTCTGGGAATAAAAATGGACCCAAAGTTGACATGGAAAAACCAGATTAAAAAAGCCACCAACAAAGCTAAGAACAGAATGGCCAAAATGAGAAAGATATCAGGCTCAACATGGAGAGCTGACACGGGCACCCTAAAGAAACTGTACACAGGTTATGTGAGACCAGTGCTAGAATACGGGATAGCAGCATGGTCCACAGCAACAAAGAATAACTTTCAAAAAATAAATACAACCAAAAATCAAGGTATATGTATCATCACTGGAGCTATGAGAACAACACCAATAAATGCAATGGAGAACATCACACGAATCAAAAGTATGGAGACACGCAGACCAAAAAACACTCAAGCAGGGGGAGAAGTTCAAACAAATGCCTTATCACCCAATATATAACAGGATAAATTGCACAGGAAGAGGAAGATTAAAGAGAAACCACTTCATATAAAAACAAAAAGGACTTGCAAGAGCAGATCAAATCATAAGCCAGGCAGTGGTTAGATATCTAAAACAAACATCCTGAAACCCACCATGGAAAAAAGGCAAGTCCCCTGAGATGGTAGAAACCATAGAGGGAATATGGAAAAAGGGAAATTAGATTTAGAAAGGAAATTTATCACAGAAGAATATCTTAGGAGAGTATACCCACCAGAAACATGGATACACATATATACAGATGGCTCATCTAATAAAGCCACATCCAATGGAGGTGGAGGGGTCTGTTACAGACTAAGGAATGGAGAAGAAAAAACTCAAGTATTAACAACGGGAAAATACTCCAATAACTTCCGTGCAGAAGCAGAGGCACTGAAGGCCACAGCTGAGCTTGTAATCCAAGTTAAAGATATCAACCAAGAAAACATAGTATTCCTGAATGATGCCGTGTCAGTGTTAGCAGCGCTAAAACAACAACGATGAAGATCTTGAGCAATGTATGTTCTCCCTGACACAGCAGAACACCCAAGGTTGGTCATAAAGTGGATCCCATCCCACTGCAATATTGAAGGCAATGAAGCTGCAGACAAACCCGCAAAGTGTGGAGGAGCATTCCCACAAACAGATCAGAGTATCACATATAATGAGGACAAGACCATAATTAAAGCCAACTTCAGGGGAAAATGGGATCAACACCCCGACTTCCGAAAAGAAGACAGCTACTTTAACTTAACTAGAAAAGAGCAAGTCAGAAAAGAGCAAGTCATCATCTTTAAAGTACAAACTTGGCATAACCTACTCAAGGATCATCTTTACAACAAAATGAGGATTCGGACAGATGACAAGTGTCTATGTGGGGAGCATATCATGACTGGAACACATCCTGCAAAGCTACACGCTCACGCAGAAAAAGAGAGAACAATACTGGACTTGCGAGACAGATATGAGATAAAAGCTGTATGGAGATAAAGCAGCCTTACAAACAATAGTGTCCTTTGTAAGAGAAACCAGGACCTTGATCTGAGGATGAATGAAGAAGAAAGAAGAGTACAGGGCGTACTTTAATACCTCCAGCGAAATATTGTCTGAGCTAGCGGCTCTGCATCTTTCAGTTTCTCTATGACTGAGAGACGTTGGGAGCGGTTGGAGCTGAGAGTTTTTATCGTTAACGCGCAGTATGCCGTTCTGGAATATATGTTTACTCTTCTGTGCGTCCAGAAAAGGGCGTTAAGTGGCGGGTTGTAACTTTCCTCACATCTAGAGTGTGCTGATGAAGGTGGGCCGGGGCTCTCCAAGAGTTGGTGCTATGCTTGGTCTCATTTGCGTGACGCTCACTACTATGGGCATTATGTCGATCCACGTCTCATCAGCCAGGCTAACATGAAGTCCTAATCAGTATATTGTACCTGACTATACTAGTGTCTCAGTTCCCCAAATATCCATCTATATATCTATATATCACAAGCTGTGTAAACAGACATGGCACATCGCAGAGTGGCCAGAAGCATGGTAGAAAAAAATGTATATTCCCCTTCCCAAAAAAGGCAATCTAAAGCTGTGCACAAACTACCGAACTAACACACTAATCAGCCATGCTAGCAAGATACTCTTGCAGATCCTATTCAGAAGGATAGAGAAAGGATTTGAATCTGAAATTCACGGTCCAAGCAGGTTTTTAGAAGACAGAGGGACCAGGAACCACATTTTCAACACGAGGAATATCTACGAAAAATGTAGAGAGTTTAGATCTGTACACAAGTTTCATTGATTACACCAAGGCCTTCGATACGGTAAAACATCAAAATCTATGGGACATCATGAAGGAAATGGGGTTTCCTGTGCACCTTATACATATCAATGAAACATTATACCAAGATCAACGAGCCGCTGTCTATCTGGGAAACATCAAATTGGTTCACAGTAAAAAAGAGAGTAAGACAGGGATATATCCTCTCACCTTATCTATATAACATCTATGAGAAATGTATAATGAGAAATGTTAGAGACAACGTGAACATTGAAAGTTTTGATACATTTACGATTGGCAGGTACGAGATTCCAGAGTTACGATACACAGATGACAACAGTGATACTATCAAGAATTGTAGAAGGGCCAGAGCAGCTAATTTCAGCTGTAAATGGACACAGTAACAATCAAAACCTGTTTATAAACAAAACAAAGATAATGACAACCGACAAAACAAAATGTCAACATAAATTTACAGTAGTTGGTGAGGAAATAGATAAGGCCACTCATTTTGAATATTTGGGCTCCAGAATTGACAAGAATGGTGACTGTGCAAAAGAAACGAGAAGAAGAATAGCCATGGTAATGCAGAGACTAAACAGCCTGAAGAAATTATGGCAGAGCACCAACAAAATGACAAAAAGTAAAAGTCTTGAGAGCCTGTGTTTTTCCTGTGGCTGCGAATCATGGACGATTACCAAAACTTCTAGACAAAGAATCGAATCCTTCGAGTCAAAATGTTACAGAAAGGTATGGTGCCAGGCAAAAGAGGAAGGGGCGGACCAAGAAGACGTTGATACCAAGATATCCAGGAATGCCTGGGTATGACTGGCGGATACTGGAGTTTTGGCAAGGGAAAGAGTTTCTTTCAGACAGACTGATGGGAGCGACGTTCTATAAAGGACATGCTACATGATGATGAAATATATATGGATGGATATATGGGGAACTGAGACATATATCCAGTCAGGTACAACATACTGACTAGGACTTCGTGTTAGGACCAATGTACTGACCAAGACAATTATCTCTCTTGCGTGTGGCATTCCCTGGAAACAGGCTGTTTTCGGGGCAGCAGGGATGATCATATACAGACACATACACTGTCTATTCTACACTGCTTCTGAAACAAAATAGTGTTAAGTCTTTCTGTGGTAGAGTGATGATAACTTTGAGTATAACGAGACACTTTTCTCAACTACCCATTCAAAAGCCTATACCCACATAAACTATTGCAATGATTTGTTAACAAATATTGGTAATGTGAATAATTTTTGTTACACTTCTTCATAGATGTACCTAACAGATTGCTAGCATGTGTTTAGTATTCATTGAAAATAATCTTTCCTTTTGTATTTCCAGTTTTTTTCCTGATGTTATATTACCATACTTGTTTTAATACTGTCTTGTGCTTTTGCATGTCACACTAATTATGCATGCTGTTTCTTTGGTTTTTGCAATTTCTTTCCTTTCCAGGGATTGATTACCAGAAACACATAAAGTTGTATTGTATCCAGCTTTTATTAGTTTTTGTTCTTAGACCAAAATAGAGTAGTTGGAAAACATTTGTGTGCAACAATGTTGTTCCTGTCACTTGTTATGAACTTGACTGTATGTACAATAGATATGATATGTCACTCAAACTGCTCTGTTAATTAGTAATTCATGCACATCTTTCTAAATGTTTGTTTAATATTTCAGAAAAGTATTGTTTTCTCCATCTATCTGTTGTTTACAGCTTAAAATTGACAGTGCATATGAGCTTAAATGTTTTAATAACTATTCTTGTTATTCTTCCAGTTATCACCATAATATGTTATAGGACCATTATGTGCAGAGGTAGCCCACCCATATAGTTGGAATATATGCTACACACAACATTCATTTGGCAATAGAAAATTGGCGCTGAAGTTTTGAAAAGTTCCAATAGTTTGAGGGTGTGGACAGTTACATAGAGTATTAGTGCCAGTTTTGTCCTTTTCTAATCCCCAGAACTTGAGTTATTTACTCTGTTATCCTTGTTTTGTATATGGGATATTGTTTCAAGTTTTCTTGCAAACCCAGATATCGCACACTTGGCAAGCTTTTGGAATATGTTAGTGACTGAGTGTGGAATGTCATAAGTTAGAGAGTTCTCTAACCTAGAGAGATTAGACTGCATTGTTTTTTGTCACCTCTTTTAACATGCTTGCAGTGTATCTGTTCTCAGGTATCAGTTGCTCATAGATTTATCGCAGCTATTGAATATGTAGTATACTCGTCAGGCTACAATAGTGTAATTATGTAGTGAAATCTCACTTAATGATGGACCTTAATGAGATCATATTACTTCAGATGAGTTGTTAATGACATATTAATGTTTCAGGTTATGATCAAATATACAGGTTGTGATTCCTTTCATAAACTATGTATTAACGAGGCTTTCTGTAATGGTATACCAATATAAAGTGGGGGTCTGTTCTGTTATGTTCATATTTATCACTTATTATTTTGTATACCAAACCTTATTTTGAATAACAAATGCAATGTTGTTTATTTTATCTTATGTTAAATATTAAATATATGTTATCTCCTGGACTTTAATTTTAAAATAAAATAATCTGAAGTTTTAATATCTAAAGTCATATATAATTTGCATTTATAACTATGTGAGACTATTTGAACTCTACTCCTGTGTTAATTTAATATTGTTTATGCTTTCAGTGGTTTGAAGAGAAACAGCAGCAAGTTGAGGCTTTGGATATTCAATTACGAAAGCTGCATGCAAACATTGAAATTCTCTCACAGCATCGCAGAGGTTGGTCTTAATTATTAGAAAACTAATGTGAGATTTTCTTTTAATCTGATTTGTATGAGATTTGTAAAAGTACATTAGAACTTTGATAATCATGACTAATTGGAACCAGAGACTGAATTTAAAAAAAAGAGTTAAGTGATATAATCACTGAATTGTACTTTAAAGAAGCTTTACACATACATGTATATATAAATGAGGTGAGGTGGCCTGCTGCTTTGCCTCCTCTAAGTCAGAAACACATACAGCTTAGGTGTATGAAATATGTCAAGATCGAGGATTGAACTCTGTATCTTTGCCGTACTCTCTCTCTCTATATATATATATAAATATATATGTCTTTACCAGCAACTTGGCACTTTACACAGATTTCATTAGATATTTGCAAAAAAATTTTTTTATTGTATGTTAATTGGGCAACAGGCAAATTACTATTTTCAGGAAGAAATCTTAAAATAGCAACAGGTTTCCTGTGAATTGATGATAACATTAACAATTTATATCAGTTTATTGTCTGTTCTATTTGTTGATGCATTATGTTTTTATCTTTGATTTATCACTGTTATCATTGTTTTATGGGTATATCCACATTTTAGCCGGACATTTCCTAATGTTAACACAAAAAATAAAAATAAATAAATTAGAAATTATAATAGAAATGCTGAAAGAGATTTTATACATTTTCTTATCAGGTTTATGGCTAGCAACCAAAGCTGTGGAAACAGCAACCAAAATGCATATTAGCCCAACCCCAGAATAATCTGAACAAATGGGGAATCAGATGGTGCAGCCTGTTGAAAGCTGAATTGCTAGAAAAATTCTGGTCCTGCTCAACCATTTAACAACTCATTTCGAGCAGTACTCCCAGACAGACAGTGTGGTTTCCGAGCTGGTCATGGGATGGTTAACATGCTATTTGCAGCTCGTCAAATCCAGAAGGAATGCCAGGAACAGCATCATGATTTGTACATGACTTTTTTTAACTTAACCAAGGCATTGAACACTGTCAACAGGAACGGAAGATCATGGCAAAATTCAGACTACCCCGAAAAAAAATTCAGCCAATGCTCTATAGCATAACATTTTATGCCGTGCTATCTGATGCTAAACATGGCTGTGCACATCAGATACAGGAGCGGCTAAAGTCTCTCACATAAATGTAAGAAGCACCATCTTAAATGTCCTCTATGCTGATGACTGCGCCACATGTTCAGAACAGGACATTCAGACTACCAGAAGTGAGTTTTCACTAACTTTGGTCTCACTTCAACACAAAGAAAACAAGTAATGTTTTTTCTTGTTTCTGGGAAACTATACCTTGAACCAAGCATCACTGTTCAGAGCCAACATCTACATTCAGTTAATAGCTTTACCTACCTAGGTAGTATCCTCACCAATCTGATCTGAGGTCTACAACAGGATTGACAAAAGAAAGTGCTGCTTTTTGGAAGACTGCAAGTACATTTTTGGAACTGGCAGGGAATGAGTGTTGCCATCAAGATTAAGGTCTATTGTGCTGTGATACTAACCACCCCTCTATACGCTATCGAAACATAGTCTATTGCAGACATATCAGGAAATTGAGCCATTTCCATGTGAGCTGTCTCCACAGACTGCTCAGGATTAGCTGGAAGAATAGAGTTCCCAACTCTGAAGTCCTCAGCAGGATGAGGCTGTTGGAAATTCATGCGCTGCTGCATAGATCAGATGGATTGGGCGTGTTGTTCGAGTGCCTGACAGCGCCTCCCTAAGCAGCTGTTCTATGGTTAGCTCAAAACAAGCAAGGGGCAGAAGAAATGCTACCAAGAGAGTCTCTCTGTAAGTGTCTTTGATCAATTTCTTTGCTGATGTTGCCTCCCAGGAACTGCTTGCTCTGAACTGCTCATCCTAGCACACTGTTATCACACACTGTGCTCATATCGGGGAAGAATCATTGCTGTGGCGCAGAAAGAGTGAGCTGCATGAAAAGACAGAATGCAAGACAGTCCAATTCCTGATGCTCCCCACATGTGGTAGAGTCTGTCATGCTTCAGATCAGACTGTACAGTCATATGCTTTCACATCTAAATACACATGTCTGTCGCCATCTTTCCTTGCAATGGGCAACTATTATTATTAGCAGAAGCCAGTGCATAATTAAATCTCTAATTCCCCTGACTGGAACCTATGAGGAAAGAGAAAAGTTGATAAGCAAAGTGAACATTGACAAGATAATTAGAAAAGTAAACCAGAGCATATGAGACTCCATTGGCAGTAGCCTAAATAAACAACATTCACATCCTTTTGTTCTATGGGGAACTAAAAGAGTGACTGATAATGTTGTAAAATTGACTTGGGACTACAAGTTGCATTCAGGTATAAATGCCTTTAAAATATATATCAAATATATAAATGTTTTATGGGTATATCCACCCATTTTAGCCAGACATTTCCTAATATTAGCACAAATAATTTGTTAATTTTTACTTGACACAAATACACAACCAAGAAACTAAATGACCAAAATACCTTTCTTAGAGACTACAAACGAGAATAATTAGCACATCTAACAATTGATAATGGTAACGGATAAGACTGAACTTTTTCTGAATACAAGCTATTCCAATATCATTCTCATGCCATATGTTTCACGTATGCTTATATTCTCTATTTCCTTGTATTCTGGTACATACAATGTGTGCTGTAGGTGTTCTGACCAGATGGTTTGATTTACTATGCGTGCTATACATACTTATTTCTAGATGATGGTATCTACTCTGTCATATTAGTCACATTTCTAAACAAATCTCATCACATACCTGGCTCATTGACCCAGAGCAGTTGTGAAGATTTGTCAGTGACTAGTGGCTTGCTTTTCAAATACTTAGATTTTTTAATGTATTTCTTTCAGAACTGAGCATGAATATAGCCTTTTTTGCCAAAAGTGCAGCCATGTTGGGAAATGTTGAAGAACATACTGCATTGTCACGAGCATTGTCCCAGCTGGCAGAGACTGAAGAAAAAATAGAGATTTTACAGAAGGAACAAGCAGAGGCAGATTTTTTCATCATGGCTGAGTTGATGAAGGACTATGTTGCTTTGATGGGTGCTGTCAAGGTGTGTAATTTGACATCTGTGCTTTTTTATGACAAATATTGAAATGTGTAACCTGATATGAATTGAAAGCAAAGTATTAACTAAAAGAACAATAGCTGATAAAACTAAGCAATTCCTGTATTTTCTCTGCCATGTTTTTTGTGCAATATAATGACTGACTAGCTTGCTCATATCTCTTCTACCATGAAGTGTCAGATTTTGAAAAAGGCACAATACAATCTAAGGAAATCATTATATTCTCAGATTAAAAAATGGCTTGAAAGCCTTGGAAACAGAACATATTTCGAAGTTAATAACATCAACAATAAGCTGATCAACTGTATCCACCTCTTATGGAGCGAAAGTGGTGATTCAGTGGATACCTGGCCATGTTGTAGTCCCAGGAAATGAGAAGACTGATGAGCTGGCCAGAAGTGAAGCAACTCTATCACACCACAGACATATGGGCAGAGATTGAGAAACAACTAAACATATGAATGACTAACTCAGTG
Organism: Ariolimax columbianus; assembly: GCA_036924085.1. Lineage (NCBI taxonomy): Eukaryota > Metazoa > Mollusca > Gastropoda > Stylommatophora > Arionidae > Ariolimax > Ariolimax columbianus. The sequence goes on from JAVGWX010000001.1 coordinate 17,163,281, forward strand.
GGCTACATCCCAGAAAGGCTGAATATATTTCAGATACCAAGCAAAACCTGATCCTCAGGACTCAGCCAAGTAATTGAAACGAAGAGACCAGAGTTTGATCTTCACGCTGAGAACAGGTCATGTTGCTCTCAACAAACATCTGAATAGAATAGACATACTACGTGAACAAAATTGCAGATTCTGTCATAACCACAAGGAATCAGTCAAGCACCTCCTGGCTCTGTGTTCGGGGCTAACCGACCTGAGAAACTGGCTGCTCCAACTGCACCCTACCATACACATTACATTTAACACATCACCACAACAACAGAGGTAGACATGTGCTTTTGTTCGGTAGGCTGTCAAGAGCTGCCAGCTCACAGCTAATGGGATTATATCATGATCACCATGAAGTGTAGAGGTCTTGGTTTTTTTCTTCTTGTGCCTTCTAGTTTCTACTATATGGGATAGCCTGTCCTGTGCCCAACATCTTAGTCTTTGGGACTTGGAAATGCATGGATGAAAATGTAATAGGTAGAGCTATTAACTGGTTTTTGCTAGTCTGATTAGACACCTGGACTGAAAATTAATTGCTCTTGAGTAATACCCCATTGATTTATCTTTTTCTTGGCCAGCCTATTTCATTCTTTGGCTCATTAACTTATGCTTATGCCTACCTTGTTATTGGGGGAGGAAGACTAATGTCTGGTCAGGCAAAATATTCTGATCGGACATGTCAGTCAGGGTCGGACAAAACATACTGGCCAAGACCTTCACCTCGGCTTCGTAGTAGCCCTCCCTGGAAATGCTGTTTTCATGGCAAACTGGCTAACGAGATGAGGGATCGACATGATCCCCAAAGTAGGGAGTGACGCGCAGATAAAGCAAACATAGCACAACCGTCTGGAAGACCCCAGTCCACCTTTATCAGCACGCTCAGGATGGGAGAAAAGCTACTGCAACCCGCCACTTAACATCCTTTTCAGGGCGCACAAAAGAGTAACTTACTGTTTGTGGGCATTCGCAAACAACAACCTTGTTATTGGTTATCAAAGTTTCACCATGTTTTGAAAAAACATAAACCCCTTTTAACCAGTCTTTGTGATTATATCAGGACATTTGTGGTCATTAAAAATGTATGCATCTAGGCTTACACACTTGATCAGTACTAAAAAGCAATTTGATCTGAGCAGAGCTGTACACTGATCAAGTCATAGAACTGTTGATATCGTTAAGTGAAAACAGTGATTGTGTCCAACACTTAATGTCATCAGACATCTGTACTTCCCTTCAGTCCTTTCTATAAATATTTCTTGCTAAGATACTGCTTTGGGTTTAGGAATAGTGTATCATTGTGCATTATTATTGGTTTCATCATCATGTAGGATGCCTTTAGCAGAACTTCGCTCTCACAATAGCTGATCTGTAAGACTCTTGATCTCTAACCAGAACTCTCGCCTCTGTCATCTTCAGGACTACCATGATGTCTTTTGTCCACCTTCTCTGTCTGCCTCTGCTTCACCATAAATACACCATCCCCTCCAGTATCGTTCTCTCCAGGCCATTATGGCATTTGATGTGGCCAAAATATTTTATCTTTCTGGACAAGATATTGTTTGCAAACCAATTTTCCTTGATGCCCAGTTCTTTTAGGATACCTGCATTTATCCTTTTCACTATCCATGGTGTTTTGAGCACCTTTTCTGAACATTTTAGTTCAAAATATTAATCCCTTATTTAAGTGTTTGTGTGGTGGTCCACGTTTCACATCCGTACGTTGCCACCGGGAAAATGCAAGTTCACAGGATTTTTATGTTCATCATTTTATTAGAGTTCTGCCATGAGTTTCTCATTTTATTCAACCTCTGCATTGCCATAGGCATTCTCCATCTGACTTCCTTCAGGCAGTCTGCATTGTTGCTTATAATTGAGCTGAGGTACTCAAAACTTGTGACTTTTTCAATTTCCTGTTGTTTTAGAATAACTGTCATCTGCATATCTGACCTCTGGTATCTCATTCTCACTGATTGTTAATGGCTCAAACTTGTCATAATTTCCATAATTGTTGGTTTACATTGAAGAATTTTGACAGTTTTAAAATGCAGATTAACACTTCTGATTTATATTTTCAACAGTAATAATTTGTTTCTTTAACTCAAATTGAATTTACGCATACATTAAACAAATTTATTGAACATCAAATAACTTCATTTAGCCCAACCTCAGCTAATTATAAAATTCATCCAAGTGGTAGGCTGTTTGTCCCTTCTCAGTTGCAGAATCTTCTTTTTTGCTCTGATCATTCCAGAGCCTCCATTCATTCTCTTCCCATATCTGTCAGATCTATTTGAACCATTTTCATCCATAATCAAGTTAATTATTATTATTGAATATTTTGTTTTGTTTTCTTTGTCTCTGTTGTCATTCCTAGCTTGCAATAAGTGAAGTCACAGAAGTAGTTTAATACTTTCTTTCTCTCTCCTTGCATCATTGGCATGTGGCTTCTGATTTATACGAGTAGGAGTAAACAAATGACTTTAATATGGCTTTATCAGTTAATATTTACACCGTGTCAAACACCATGTGTCCCATATTCGGCCAAATGGATTTCTTTGTCGTTCCCTATCAGCATCTTATCCAAATTGCATGTTTCCAGAAGGTTTAAATAGATCATCGGTTGGTCTGGGTCTTGTGTTGCTGTGCAGTCACATCTTCCCTGTACCTCCATCTCTTAAGTTCTTCCTGAGCCGCGATACACCAGTTTGAAGTCTATTTAGTGACTTCCATGTAGTGTAAAGCAAGTTATGTCCAGGTGCTCGTTTCTCCTGCAGCTCAGTCCAGGAGATCTGCGTCAGTTCATTCCATTTTTCAATTCGTCATTCTCCAGGGCTAGTCTGTAGGGCCAGTGTTGTGTACTGCACATGTTTTTCTCTTTCGATTTCTTATGTGGCACTTCTTTGTGTCTCAAGTGGTGCTACACCTATTATGAGAGATATTTTTTTCAGTTGAAGTAGGTTTTATGCATCCTGTAATTATTCAACCAGTCTATTTACTGCCGTTTCAATCAGTTTGACGTGTGCAGAGTATTTCCAAACTGGTATGGCACACTCAACTACGGAGAAACACAAGGTGAGTGTTGATGTTCAGAGGACAACTGACTGTACTCTCCATGTTGTGCTAGTCAATTTTCAGATCGATGTTATTTCTCACATACATCTTCCATTGTGTTTCCTGGTAGTGTATGACATAGGACAAAATGCGATCCAACTTTACACCCAGGTATCTAGTAGCGGTACTGTGTTCGAACTCCTGTCCTTGTCATTTTATCTCTAGTTTTCTTTTTGCCTCTCTGTTTCTGGGATGGAAAGCACATATACTGGCTTTTGCTGAAGTTTAGTTTGAGGTAATTTTTCTGGTAATATGCAACCTCTTCCAAACTATTTCCAAACTGCTATAAATTAATTTTATCACCTCTGTGTCTATAGGTTGACCATTGGTTTATATGTTCTCTCCCCCCCCCCACCCAATTTTAATTAAGATTTTGTTATTTAAAAAATATTTTGTTATTTATTTGTTCAGAATTAATATTAGAAAAGTAATCTTCGTTGGCTGTATCTGCTGTGGGATTATTTTTGCGCTTTTTTATAAATTTATGAGCAGACTTGTTTGTTGGTATTGCTAAATGTGCAATGTCTATTTGTTTAGGATGTTTTTCATGAGCGAATCAAGACGTACAAAATGTGGAAGGATGCTGAGACTACATTAGGGAAGAAACGTGAGAACAAAGCAAAGTTAGAGACTCAAAACAAGATGGATAAGATTTCACAAGCTCAGGCAGAAATAACAGAGGTTTGAACAACTTAGTGACTTATATTTAATGAAATTTTGCCAGTTTAAAAAATATATGTGATTATAAATGCCATTCCTGTGCATTTAAAAAAAACAACAACTTTTAAGCGGGGGCTCGACTTCATTGCTTCGGGTTTTTTCCAAATTTTAGCTCGGTCTCTCTCGGCAGATGGGTACCCCATCTGTCAAGAGCATCGCATGAACTCCGTAGCTCCAGCGATGAACCCAGGGAATAAATTGACATCATGGACCGACCGTCGCAGCTCAATATCGAACCCCGACCATCTGAACATGAGGCAAACGGCTTGACCACTTCGCCACAGAGAACCCCATGCATATAAGAGAGGAATATGATCTGGTTTATTGAAATGAAGAATTGAGTTTTGCTGGTGTTTTTGGATGGACCAATTAGCCATAATTTCTTCTTCTTCTTCTTCTTCTGCGTACGCAGTCAGACAGTAACCATTATTTTCTCGAAAAAAGCGGCGGTCATCCTGAGGCTCTCGCCACTGCCATAGAGCTTGTCTTGCAGTTCCACTGGTAATGGCCACATCTGCTCTCTCTGATCCTCGTATGTCGGGCAGTTCTGCAGCAGATGTTCAGCGGTCATTTTACCAGTACCGCACGGGCATTCGTCGGTACACCCTATCTTCAATTTGTTGAATAGGTGGTACCTCAGTCTGTTGTGGCCAGTGCGAAGTCTGAAGACAACGACCTGCTCTCTTCGGTTCAACTGGTAATAGGCATCGTTTTTGGTGTAACCAGTATGTTCGGTTTCCCATTTGGTCATGTATCTGGCTTTGATAAGCCGTTTTGACTCTTCGTACGTCATACTGGTATCTGTTTGTGGTAGCCTTGCACCTTCTTTTGCCAGTCTGTCTGCCTCCTCGTTGCCTTGGATGTTGCAGTGTGACGGAACCCACTGTACCACTACCCTTTTTGGTGCGGACTGCTGGCACAGTTTGCAGAGTGCTGCTCTTAAGTCATTAAGCTCAGTGTTTTTCTGGCTTTTTAGCGCTATGACTACGGCGAGAGCATCTGTCAGCAGGACTATATGGCTCTCATTTTCACTGTGTGTCACCATTTCTTCCACTGCCGCCCTCAGTGCCTCTGCCTCCGCTCTGAAATTGCTTGTGTACTTACCAGTAGCGAATGACAGTGTTATTTTTCTGCCTTTGGTAGGTTCAGGAATGCTCCTGCCCCTCCGTTCTGTGTAGTGTTTGTTACAGAACCGTCGGTGTATGCATGGGTCCAGTCCATGCTTGGGAAGCTTTTTGTTATGAAGCTTAGGGTAGTATCTCTCCTTTCTTTTTCAGTCTGGCAGTTTTTGTTTGCAATACCTGGTATATTTTCTACCACCTCTGGAAATATATCCTGCCTCCAGGTAGGTTTTCGTACAGTAGTGATGGGTTTTGGTGTTGTTAGTGCGTTTATGGGATCTTCGTGCATCTGTGCTTTGGCTATTTCTGCAAAGTTTCTCCGCTTTAGTTTCCCCTATCCCAAATTGTTTAGTCTCTGGTGCATTGGATGGTCGGTCAGTCTTCGGAGTTTCTCTGACTGCAGCTGGGCTCTGCAGTCTCTTCTATCGGTCATGGATTGCAGTTTTGTAATCTTTTCAAGTTCTACAATTGGCGTTGACTTCATGCCACCTGTTATAATTCTCATGGCTTGGTTTTGAAGTTTGTTAACTTTATTGAAGTTCGCCTTCGCTGCTGTTGTCCATGCCGCAATGCCATACTCGAGAACTGGTCTCACTCTTCCAGTGTACAGTTTCTTTAGTATGCCTTCGTCTGCTCCCCAGCTTGTGCCAGCAAGTTTCCTCATGATTGCCATTCTTTCTCTGGCTTTCATTCGGTTTCTCTCAATCTGACTTTTCCATGTCATGCGCAGATCAAATGTGACTCCCAGATAGGTTGGGTTGTCGTTTGGCTGCAGGATTTTGCCATTTAGACTTAATTTGGTACTTTGGGGTTTTAATGAAAGCGAGAATATTGTGCATGTGGTTTTCTCCTCGTTTATTTTGACCAGCCATGAGTTCGCCCACTCTTCCAGCGATGTTAGGGCCGTCTGCATCTGATTTCTTGCTATGGTGAGATTCTTTTCAGAGGTCCACATAGCCAGATCGTCTGCAAACATTGAGGTATGGACTCTTCTTGGTATATTCTCTGTAATATCGTTTATATATACCAGGAAGAGTGTGGGTGACAATACTCCCCCTTGGGGTACTCCCTGCTCGAGTGTCACCTTTTTGCTCATCTGCCCTTGTACTTGGACTCTGGCCGTTCTTTGTTTGAGGTAGTGGTTGATCCACTTGTACATCTTCCCACAGACATCACTTCTTCTTAGCTTGACTCTAAGTCCATCTTTCCAGACTTTGTCAAATGCCTTTTCCAGATCCACCCAAACAGCTACTGTGTGTTTCTGTGCCTGGTAGGCATCTTCTATCTCCTGGGCTATGAGGATGTCCTGGTCCTCAGTGGATCTGTGCTGTCTAAAGCCGGCTTGCTGTGGAATTAGTATTTGTTTTTCTTCCAGATGCCACATCAGTCTGGTGTTTATCATCCGTTCCATCAGCTTGCCGGCACAGCTCAGTAGGCTTATGGGCCTGTATCCATTTGGATCTGTTTTGTCCTTTCCTGTTTTTGGTACTGGTACCAGTATTGCATCTTTCCATGCCTGTGGTACAATTCCCCTTTTCCAGCTTTGGTTCAGGACCGATAGCAGTTTCTTCTTCGCTGTTTGGCCCAGCCCCATCAGCATTTCGTTTGTTATCCCGTCTTTTCCGGGAGATTTCCTTTTCTTTAGTGTTCTCATAGCCTCTTTCATTTCGCGCATTGTTAGTTTGGCCATCATGTGCTCTTCAGGAGCCGTATTCATGTTTTCGTGTCCCTTTAGCTCTTCGCTAATGTCTGTATGCTTAACTGCAGGGACCTCGATGTGGTTTGCTCTGCATAGTGATCGACAAAGGCGTTTGCGGCTTTCTTACCTGTGATCAAGTTCTCGCCCTGCTTGATAGTAATTTGTTTATTTGACGGGGTTTCGTCGTTCATGGCTCTGACTAGCTTCCATAGCTTGTTCCCGTCTTTGTCCAGGTTTAGACTTTCCGTTTTATTTTTCCAGCTTTCTCTTGCTGTTTGCTTGAGAGTGTGTTTGTACTTCGCCGCGGCGGCTTTGAGGAAGATGTTTGCCTCCATGGATTTTTCTCGCTCTGCCATCTTCCTAGCATTTGTTACTGCATCTTCCACTTTCTGCAACTCATCATTCCAGTAGGGCTTATAGTTTTTCCTAGCTCCTCTTGGGATGGTTTCAGTGGCGGCTTGCATTATTGCCTTGCTTAGGCTCTCTACCATGGGCTTCATTTTGGTGTTTCGTGTGTTGATGGTTTCACACAGCCCATCTGTCAGGATTGCAAATCTGTCCCAGTCGGCTCGTTTGTAATTCCAACGTGGGAGCGGTTTTGTTTCCTGTGGGCCTACTTCCATGTCAATGGTTAGCCTGATCGGCCTGTGGTCGCTACCTGCCAGTTGGTTTAGCACCTGGCGGTCTATTTTATGGTGTATGTCCTGTGTGGAGAAGGCCAAATCTGGAGTCGAGGTGGTATGCCATGTTCTTGAATAGAAGCTAGGGCTATCCTCCGGCCTATTGATTAGGGAGAGATTTGCATCTATCTCCCAATCTTCCACTTCGTCACCTCTGCTGTCTGTGTCAGAGTATCCCCATCTCTCCGAGTGGCTGTTGAAATCTCCAACTACTATGCAGTTGGAGTCTCTGACCTCCATACTCGAGAGCGATAGGTCTCTATTTGGTGGTCCGTACAGATTGAAAATGCGGAGCTTCGTCTCTTGAGCCATTATGTCAACTCCTACAATTTCTGCTTGTCCGGTGTGATTGACAGATACCGCGCTACTCTGTATGATGTTTCTGGTCAGTATCAGGACCCCTCCTTTGTGGCCTTCTCTATCTAGACGGAAGGTCTGGTATCCTCTGATTGAGAATTTATGGTTATTGTTGAGGTGCGTTTCCTGGATACATGCCACGTCAATCTTACCTTCATGCAGGTGGTGTGTTAGGGAAAGTTTTTTGTTAATGACTCCCTCCGCATTCCACTGTAGTATTTTGAGGGTCTTGAGGTTTTGGCCAACAGAAGTTGCCCCATAGCCATGTGCCTTGACTCCACGACACATGGGTGGGTGACCACCAGTAGTCAAGGGTGGGCCCCTTCGAGGCGTGAGGCCCGGCACTATCGCTGCCTGGCGGGACTCCGCAGGATGAGCGCCATGCGTTTTTCTAATAGGTTGTACTGCCATCATGCTGCGATTTACGTTGCACTGTTTTGTTAGGCTTGCGGCCCCGTGCATCCGATTTCAACAGGCGTTTCTGTAGTGATGCCCTCCTTAGCCTTTGGCTGTCCCCAGCCTATCTGCAAGGCAGCAGTTTTTTATGATCAGAGTTGTCTCTCTTATGGAAGTTGTCTTACCAGACTATCGAGTCTTCACTACTCGTGTCTATAGGGTGCAATGATGATATGTGATATGATATATGAGATGGACTGGTTTACCCGGAAGAGAGGCAGTCCAGTGTGTCTGTATCCCAGGATCGTCACGTCCTGCCAGAAACGTAGCATTTGCATGTGAGTGGGGTATCTCTTTTTCCCTTTATTTTCTTGGCTTCTATGCAGGGATGGTACGCCTAGCATTCCCCGCCACCTGGGGTGTTGACACAGTGGGGCAGGTGTGCAATGTCCGCTGGTCTGCATCTCTTCTGCGTCCAGCATGATAGTTATATGGCTGATAACGTACAGAGGTAGATATCGTAGCCGACGTGCATTTAGCCAGAGGACAAGCCTGGTAATGTCACAGAGATGTTGTTCGCCTGGTGTGCGGACAGCTCTCATGGTCATTGGTTGAGTCTCGACAGTTCACAGGGAGGTGGCTGCTCTACTGTTTTCGACACCCCGACCAGGTACTAAGTCTTTAGTTGGTGGTTTCGCACCCCATCGCCGTATAAAGTGAGTATCAAGCAGTTGTCCGCCCGCTTTGATCGGCGGACGGCAAGGACCTCTTGCTGCGGCTCTACCGGATATGGCTGGGGCGCAAGCCCCAGGTCCCGAGCATGTAGGAGCCTCCCATTGCAGTGGTGCTGAGATTTTGGGCGGGATTGCGGCTTACAAGGGTTCGGCCGTAATCCCCCACATGGTAGCCTCGCGCCATTGGCTTATCAGCCTGGTACGTGAACCAAAGTGTCTGCGGCTCCTCTCGATATGAGCTGGTTTTCCGTAGCAACGCCCTGTCATTAGTAGGGTAAAACTGACCTGTCCTCAGATGGTCTATTTCCAGCACCCGTTCACTATTTGGTCAGACGAATTTATTGAGGGCTTTTGTTTGTCAATGACCAGGTATTTGAAATCTGCGGTTTCTGCGGGGTTAAACACGATTTCCTTGGCGTTCTTTCATTAGAGTGTTTGAGAGCTGACTTGTCTTCCGTGAGTCTAATACCAGCGAACGTTCATTTTTAGACCCAAACGGTAGTGCTCTCGATTTGTCAGTCGTTCTACAGTATTGGCGTGTTCAGTCAAATAAAGCCGCAGGTTCCACTCCTGGTGGTGCCCTTCCGTCAATTCCTTTAGCGAGACAATCAAGTTACTTAGAGGGTTGCCCCAGATTTTCGAGGGTCTAATTCCAGCACATGTTCACTATTAGACCCCCCGAAGGTGCTCTCTTTTGACAGTCATTCTACACTATTGGCGTGTTTAGTCAATTTTAGCCTCAGGCTCCACTCCTGATAGTGCTCTTCCGTCAATTCCTTTATCAAACACTGGATGCAGACCAACCGAGCCTCAGAGGGCATAACCCCAGATTTCTGAGGGTCTAAATCCAGCACCAGTTCCATATTAGACCCCAGAAAAGTGGTCTCGGCATGTCAGTCATTTCAGTGTTGGCCGTGTTGAGTCAAATTAAGCCGCAGGCTCCACTCCTGGTGGTGCCCTTCCGTCAATTCCTTTAACCTGTAGCACTCCAATGTCCGATCCCTTCTAACCAGCTCGGCCTGCAAAAACGGTGTGCGTAAAAATTTTTTTTTTTTTTTAACGGAGTCACTCCTGACAGCCATTTTTTACTGCTGAGTACGTCCTCCATATATACACGATATTTTGCCGGTTAAAGTATCGTATGTGCGATTACAAATAGCTTTTGAACAGTTTTAATTTTGTATACGCCGTTTGGAGCAAGCCGACTTTTTGCGAAAGGGGAAGTAGGTTGTTGAGAAAGATTTTTATCGCGTAGATCTGTTTATTTTGTTTGTTTAAATGAAAGAACTACGTTTGAATTGGAAACTAACAGTTGTGGCGATATTGTAAACACAGTATCGATACGTTGTTGTGGTTTCCATGGTTTTCTATCGCAGCGACTAGGCCTAGTGGTCGAGTCCAAATTTTTCCCGAGATTTTCATAAATTTTCAACTTCATCTTTTTAAATCTCAAAAACTAACAAACATACAACAAAAACAATAACACCCACATGTTCGTTATGCTATTGTGTATCTACACGCCAGAAAATCATATTTATTGACAAACAAACATAAAAGTTACAAATTTTGAAAGACGACTACCACGGCGACTAATTAAGAAAATTAATTAGGTCAAATTTTTTTCATAAATTATGTAGCGTGCCTAAGGTTAAGTTTCAGCTTTGCAACCATACTTCCCCCGGAACCCAAACACTTTGGTTTCCCGGAAGCTGCCCGCAGAGTCATCGAAGCAACTCCTGCGGATCGCTAGTCGGCATCGTTTATGGTCAGAACTACGACGGTATCTGATCGTCTTCGCGCCTCTGACTTTCGTTCTTGATTAATGAAAACATTCTTGACAAATGCTTTCGCAGTAGCTCGTATTGCGGCGATCCAAGAATTTCACCTCTAACGCCGCAATACGAATGCCCCCGTTTGTCCCTGTTAATCATTACCTCCAGTTCCGAAAACCAACAAAATAGAACCGAGGTCCTATTCCATTATTCCATGCACCATTATTCAGGCAGCCGAGGCCTGCTTTGAACACTCTAATTTTTTCAAAGTAAACGCGCCGGCCACCCAGGACGCTCAGCGAAGAGCACCCGTGGGAGAGAGCCGGCAGACGGTAGGGCAGGAGACAACGGGCAGTGAACCGGCGCGAGCCGGACCGCCCGCCTGCGCCTGAGATCCAACTACGAGCTTTTTAACTGCAACAACTTTAATATACGCTATTGGAGCTGGAATTACCGCGGCTGCTGGCACCAGACTTGCCCTCCAATAGATCCTCGTTAAAGGGTTTAAAGTGTACTCATTCCAATTACGGGGCCTCGAAAGAGTCCCGTATTGTTATTTTTCGTCACTACCTCCCCGTGCCGGGAGTGGGTAAGTTGCGCGCCTGCTGCCTTCCTTGGATGTGGTAGCCGTTTCTCATGCTCCCTCTCCGGAATCGAACCCTGATTCCCCGTTACCCGTTACAAACATGGTAGGCATGTCACGTACCATCGACATTTGATAGGGCAGACATTTGAAAGATGCGTCGCCGGCACATGAGGCCATGCGATCAGCACAAAGTTATCCAGAGTCACCAGTGGGGACGCCGCAACCCCGCGAGGGGAAACGACGATTGGTTTTGAACTAATAAAAGCGCTCTTTCCGCGAGGGTCGGAGCTTGGTAAGCATGTATTAGCTCTAGAATTGCCACAGTTATCCAAGTAGGATCGTGTCATCTAAGGAACCTCGACTGATTTAATGAGCCATTCGCGATTTCACCGTGAGACAGTGTGAACTTAGACATGCATGGCTTAATCTTTGAGACAAGCATATGACTACTGGCAGGATCAACCAGATATCTGTCGGAGACGTACGTACAGCACACACCGGTCGGCGGAGGAAGGGTGTGTAAAAAGCCTCGCTGGGACGACGGCTGCAGGGACCGACTGACGGGACGGACGGACGGTTTGTTCCACCCGTCCCTCACTCCGTCGACCTAGGACCGCCTGACAGGGGCCTCCCACACGCACCAGACGACCGACCGACCGGGCTCGCTCGAGGAGGAATGGCAGCGCTCTGTGCAGAACGAATCCCAACGACCTCGGCGATGAATTTCACTGGGACTAGAGACAATTTGGCCTGCCGGCCTGCCCTTCTCCGTAGGAGAACGCAGGGCCTCGAGGCAACGATTCCTGCTTTCCATTTGCCGATCACAAGCTCTTTGCGAGAGTCGGACCACCAGCGAGACGTACTGTCGAGCTCTGCTATAAGCCTTAGATAAATCACCACGGACGGACCACGTTTCCTGATACGGACCAGACGAGCGCACCTCGGTGGAGGAGCCACTACAACAAACCGCACCCAATTCGCTCTACGGGGAAAGGCAGGCGAGCGTTTTCCGCAAGCCCGCGCTATCGCTCCGCCTGGCGGGACTGAGATCGCTTTACGAACACTGGTTGAAATTGAGTCGCTGCGGCGAGACAACTACCCCAGATAGCCATAATTTCAAGTGTGTGGTACTAGGGAGGGAAGAATAGGGCCACTAGATGTGCAAGGTTGTTGTAAAATTGAACTAAAGATGATTGTGATTCAATACAGGCTTTCTATAAAGAAACCAGCTGTAGTGGTCAAACTATGCTTCATATGGAGCAAAAATGACGCAAAGAAAATTAAGCTAGCATTGACTGACAGGGCAAGCATTTAATTGTTTTAGTGAGTTGAAGATTAATAAAGACGAGATTTGAGTTGTAGTGGTTGTGTGACATTGTGTATTTAATCATTTTGTTGTAGGTTTTCTTGTTTAGGCAAATGGTAGATTCTTGCTGCGGAAACAAAATAATTTTAACTTCTAATTATTTTTCAGTGGGAACAGAAAGTTGAAAAGGGACAAGAGGACTTTGAGAAAATTTCCAGGAACATAAAGAAAGAAATGGCTCGATTTGAGAAACATCGAGTCATTGACTTCAAAGACAGTGTGATCAAGTACCTAGTGGTGTTAATGGAGAACCAAGAGAAGGTTAAAATTTTCATTGAAGTTTTTTAGTTGCATCATTCTTACCTAGGAAATTAACAAAACAATGCTTGTTTTAACATTTGACAGTATTTGTGTGTTATTTTATGGTTATTTTGGTTGACTATATTAGAATTAAGACAAGTCAGTGGCTTTTTGGTTGAATATATTAGAATTAAGACAAGTCAGTGGCTTTTTGGTTGTCTTCTTCATCGTACGCAGAGCTTTTTGGTTGAATATATTAGAATTAAGACAAGTGAGTGGCTTTTTGGTTGAATATATTAGAATTAAGACAAGTCAGTGGCTTTTTGGTTGAATATATTAGAATTAAGACAAGTCAGTGGATTTTTGGTTGAATATATTAGAATTAAGACAAGTCAGTGGATTTTTGGTTGAATATATTAGAATTAAGACAAGTCAGTGGCTTTTTGGTTGAATATATTAGAATTAAGACAAGTCAGTGGCTTTTTGGTTGTCTTCTTCATCGTATGCAGAGCTTTTTGGTTGAATATATTAGAATTAAGACAAGTCAGTGGCTTTTTGGTTGAATATATTAGAATTAAGACAAGTCAGTGGCTTTTTGGTTGTCTTCTTCATCGTACGCAGAGCTTTTTGGTTGAATATATTAGAATTAAGATAAATGAGTGGCCTCTAATAATCATCTGTGAGTGTTAGTGTTCTAATAATCCTCAGTGAGTATTACACATAATGTTCTAAAAATTCTCAGTGAGTCAGTGAGCGTTAGACATAATGTTCTAATAATCGTCAATGAGATTTAGATAAAACATTCTTCTTTGGTATTCACTCTGAAGAACATTGTGTTGTAGTTTACGGTGAGACTGATATCTGCGTCTTTCGGCCTGAGACATCCGTTTTCTGCTGGCTTTCTATTAGTGCCAAGTTTGCCTTCCCACTGCGATCCCTGTCATTTGGCCAGACTACACTAGTGACTAGCGCAGCCGGTTTCCAGGCCCGCCATGTGGAGACAAAATAGGGTCTTGGTCAGCTATGGTTTGCTGACTCTGATGCAAGCAGTCAGCTTTGAGTCGCTTACCACTGTCAACTCATGCACTGCTCAGATATAACTTAACTTAACATTTTTATACTGGTATAGAAGACTGCAGAATCTGTAAACAACCAGTTTCTTTTTTCTTTTACATTTCCTTTCTCTAAAAGCTATGTGTATCCAATCTATTCTTAAATGTATTAATTGTCCCTGCCTCCACTACTTCCTGTGGCAATGCATTCCAAGCATTCACCACTCTCTGACTAAAAAAATATTTCCTAATATCTAATCTGAACCTTTTTTTTAGTTAATTTGTAGGTATGCCCTCTTGTTCTTGTAGGTGGTTGTATTTTGAAAAAAACTTGTTATAGCCTAATTAATCCGTTCCTTTGATTATCTTATAAACTTGTATTAAGTCACCTCGAATTCTTCTCTTTTCTAGACACTGTAGGCTTGTTTTTCTGAGCTTTTCCTCATAACTGTAATTCTAGCATTTTAATTGTGTCTACTTTCACATCAATAAATTTCATACTCATGTCTGCACACATCATCTGCAACCTAAGGTTGATACCTATTATCTTACTATCTAAATAATCTGACCCATTTGCTCTATCTAAAATACCCATCATAGTGATCTTCCTGTACTTTTTTTTTCCTTAAGTGTTCTCATAAGACTCTTGGGGAACGGCGTGGGCTAGTGGTTAACTGACATGGCTCACAACTCAAAGGAAGCAGACCCTTACATAAAATGCATGCCGAAGTCGGAAGCACTGGGCCGACATGCGCAAAATAAAATCCACAGTGCAATGCACACCACCTTGGGGAATAGAAAAAAAAGGCAAATGAAAAAAAAAAGACTTGTATTTTTGCATAATTATTTCTGTACCATCTCTCTCTACATTATTTGTTCCTACCAATACCACAACATGACTGTTTGCTTTTTCCCCTATTATCTTTATTTTCCCCTCTTCTTCTTCTTCTGTGTTTGTTCTCAAGTCCTGAACAGGGTTTCGCAAGTAGCAGGATGTAGTCCGGAGAATGACATGCGTTGTGTCGCTAGTTTACAGCTTGACTGCGATATTTGCACCTTTCGGTCCGATCAGTCCGACACATCCATCTTCGGCGGGGTTTTCCCCTCTATATCTTCAATTTTAACTTATAATGTTCTAATAATCATCAGATCTTCAATTTTAACTTATAATGTTCTAATAATGATCAGTGAGTGTTAGACATACCATTCTAATAACGCTCAATGAGTATTATACATAAATCACTAATAGTCCTATGTTAGATATACATTTATAATAATGTTAATGCAGTACAATCACACTAATTATCACACAAATGCATCAGCTAACAGCACAAATAAACTTCATCATATTGTTAACATCTGTTTTTGTGTCCACAGCTCATTAAGTATTGGGAAGCTTTCCTGCCAGAAGCCAAAGCAATAGCCTAGCTGTACATGCAAACATCAAGCAAATAAACACATCCTAGTGGACCCATTAAGTATGCCTGCATTGAATGAGATGACAAAGGAGAGCCAGTTACTATCATACAATGTTACAGAGTGATATGTCCCTCATTTATTATTATGTTTTGCTGAAGAACATCATTTTATTCACATGTCTATGCTCAGAGTAATATTCTCATTTAGTACAGCTGTGATTTTGCTAAAATATACACGCCTAATTAGCTATTGCTAAACAGTACTTTAGGCTGATAAATGTGGGACAGATATCACACGCAATGTATTTGTTATATATGATTTATATTATTCATAGTCTTGATAACTGGTACAGTCTGTTTTGGTTATTCTAGTTAGATTTATACTGGAGTCGGGTAGTGGCAACTAGCACTATTGCAGACAAAGTTGGAGTGGATTAACTGCCAGTTATGTTTTGTCAGAATAAAAGGTTATTTAAAATTGTTTAAACATTCATTTGTACTATTGTAGACTAAATAAACTTGTATTTGTACTATTGTATACTAAACACACATTCATTTGCACTAATGCAAATACAAATAATGCATCTGCACAAACAATCAGGAAAAAGGGCTTGGAATGATCAGGACTGGCTCACAGAAGTTCAAAGGGGAACAAATAGTCAGTGCCTTATATCCCAAAAGAAGTTTAAAGATAAGAAAAGAAGAATGTATGTAGTTTATTGATCACTTCCATTACATATTGTTGAATAGTATATATTTGCCACATTGTTTGCTGAAGTATCAATCTAATCTCCTCAGCTGGATGTGTTTCTAATTTAGATCCGTAAATGTCTGTAGTTAATAATCTACTTGTAGTGAATAAACATTTAAGTACTTCAGGTTCTCTATTGTTATAGAAAATGAAGAGGAAAACGCATTCTTCCGTGACCAATGAAGAAAATAAGCAAGGGTAAACACAATCAAGAGAATGTGAAAGAAATCATTTGAATGGAAGACCTAATTATTTCAACATTCGTTAATGTTTAGAAGGTTAACCGAATTGACTATTACATAGAAATACTTTCATAGAGTATTTATTTTTAGAAATTTTCATGTTTAGTATAAATATCAATTTTTAAAAATAATTGAACAAACTTGTTAAATTCGGGAACTTGGGAAATAAAAGCTGAAAAACTATACGTTGTATGAAAAAGATACAGTATCTGTTAGTTACACGATTACTACCTCTCTGTATCTTCCCTAGATAGGTTAAGTTGTGGACACCTTTAATTCAGATATGTCATGAACAAAATCATTTCAGAATGTGTTCCTCGTTTTTCTGTTTCATAATACATCTTATAGTGGTTTTGAATTGTCACTGTGGATATTGCTCCGCCATTATGGAGTGCCACAAAATATTATTATTATTATAATGAAAACGTATGACAAGATGTATTGTATGGTTCTGTGTGAGTGTCAACTGACAGCCCTTAGAGATATGGACTGGGATTTGCCAGAGAGATATGGACTGGGATTTGCCAGAGAGATATGGACTGGGATTTGCCAGAGAGATATGGACTGGGATTTGCCAGAGCTGCCTGTTATCTCCATTTCTTATCCTTCTAGTTATTGAAGACAACAGATACTCATCTAGATTGTATTTCTTGGGGATTGGATTTTGCTGATGATTTTGCTCTGTTGTCAAGTGACGATGAGAAATTAAGATAATTGGAATTGCAAATATATGTAGTGAATACTAAGGTTATGCGAATCTCCAAGACCAGTGCTGCCTTTGGGAGACTGCGGACATCATCATTTGGAATTGGAGGGGTGTTAGTCTTGATACGAAACTCAAAGCTTACTGAGCCGTAATGTTCACTACCCTTCTGTATGCCAGTGAGATGTGGACTGTGTACAGCAGGCAGGCATATTAGGAAAATAAACCACTTCCATACAAGCTGCCTCTGTAGATTGTTAAGCATACAATGGCAGGATAGGGTACCAGACACCGAGATCCTCATGAAGGCCAAAATGTTGAGCATCCACACATTCTTGCAGAAGACCCAGATTAGGTGGGCCGACCACGTCATGCACATGCCAGACAATCACATCTTCAAACAACTAATGTATTGGGAGCTGAAAGAGGACCTGCCTCTGGTTGATGGCCAAAAGAAGCGCTTCAAAGACTGCCTCAAAATATTTTGGGCACGCTTCAACATCGACGCAAACTCATGGTAATTCCTTGTACAGGACCGCAAGGCATCAGCGGGTCGCCATTGCTGAGGAGCATCGATCCTATGAAGCGCAGAGAAAACGCACTTTGCGAAAAGACAAAACTGACACTCATGTGTCCAATTCTGACATTAAATGCTACATAAGTGGAAGGAGTTTCCATGCCAGAATTGGACTATACAGCCACCTTAGGACTTACCGCTGAGGTGGAACACAGCCACCTTAAGACTTACCTGTGAGGTGGAACACAGCCACCTTAGGATTTACTGGTGGGGTGGAACACAATATGTCTGACTGCTGTTATCATCA
This sequence comes from Ariolimax columbianus, assembly GCA_036924085.1. Taxonomy (NCBI): domain Eukaryota; kingdom Metazoa; phylum Mollusca; class Gastropoda; order Stylommatophora; family Arionidae; genus Ariolimax; species Ariolimax columbianus. The sequence continues at coordinate 17,181,089 of JAVGWX010000001.1, forward strand.
TCGCTTGCAATGGGCAGCTATTATTATGCGAATAAATGCGTCTTTGGACAGATTTTACTGGGTCCTATGTCCATAGAGGACGTGTATTGGTACATATATTTTGGTTGTAATATAGACAGGTTTGGGAATGATGGGAAATATAAATTGCAAATAAAAAAGGCTTTAGGGAACTTATGTAAGTCTAAGGATATTAAATCCAGCATGAAACTAAAAATGTTCAACTCCAATGTGATGTTCATTCTTTTATATGGCTTGGAGTCTTGGTGTATGATGAAAGGGACTGTGAAAGAAACTTCATATGTTCATAAATGGGTGACTGTGCAGGATTGAAGGGCTGAAATGGTATGATGTGATTTCAAATGTAGAGATGTTGAACAGAACTGGCCAAGCATCATTGGACCAAGACGTGCAGGCAAGGCATTAGGCCATATAATAAAGCGACTGGTGAAAAGCATTGACAGGCAGATTATGCTCTGGACTACCAAACGTAAGAGGTGTCAGGGAAGACAGAAACAGTCAGGGAAGACAGAAACACACATGGTGCAGAGAGCTTGAGTCTAATATAAAGATATGTGGAAAGATATGATCAGAGCTGGAACAATTGGTTCATAGCAGGGGGACGGGGACTTGGCGCATATTTGTTGAAGATCTATGCACCATTGGGAAGTAGGAGGGTGTTTGGATTGATTTTTGTTAATGGTTATTTTTTTATTTTTTAAAAATTGTTAGTGGTTTCAGAATCCATACCAGGCTTCTGTGCATTGTTTATTTATTTTTGTTAGTGAACTAAGCTATTTATAATTTATATAGAATTATTATTTGTCACAATCAAGGCCATGTTATTTTGTCACCTTTAGCATTTAAATGCACCTGATTGCCAGGTACTGTGGTTTTTTTCTTTTTCTTTAACCTTTTTTGCCAGCCTTGTCACAATAAAATGTGTGGATAGATTAATACGACATCCGTTTCTTAAACCACTGCTTGTTTACATGTGAGTTGCCAATTGGTATTTTCTGTAATTACATTAACAGACTCTAGTTTCATAAACATTGAAGTCACTTTGGTTATTGTGATATTGTTTAGCTGTCTTTCTTATTAGTTTTCACAGTTTTTTTTTTCTTCAGATTTGGTCATGTTGTTAATGACAATATTTGTTAATTTACGCAAAGTTTATATAAATTATTTTGAATGCTTTCAGAAGATGATGCATTAATTGTTCACATCATGCATCTTCTAGGTCTTGTCAACTCATGGTAGCCTTATTCTCAGCCCTTCTTGGTTGCCTTTTACACAATTCCTGTCAGGGAACAGTGCTTTTATTCTTCTGCACCTGTGTATAGGGCCCCAGAATAATAATTTGATTACACACACACCCCAAAATATAGTATGTGTAGTTTGAGATGTTTCTGTCACTTGAGATGTCATATGCACAACCATACTTAGTTGATCTTTTATGACATGCATAGTGAGTGCAGCAGCCCTATTATTTTAATCCTGGTAAGGAGTCTCATGATCCCCAGGGGGAATCAATGCCTAACACTACACAGTAACATATACACAAAAAGATGAGATTGAAGAAAAAAATATAGTCGCTCAAAATGACAGTAAGCACTACTGGCCAAACTTTTTCATTTGTAGTCTCTTGTTAATGTTTTCTTTTTCCCTATTTCTATTGCCTTTATTAGTGTGGCTACATCTTACAAGGATGGAAAAAAAATACATATATTCACTCATTTGCTTTCTCACAATTACATGTGGAGACTATGTACATGAAAGTCTTCAGCATTTCTTTTTCTTAAAAGTTCACATGACTGCAACTTTGGCAGAGATATATAAGTATGTGCAAATTTTGTTCATCATTTCATATAAAAAAAAGTTATCAAAACTTTACAAATTGTGGTTATATTCTTTATTGAGAATGAAAAGCACGATAATAATAAGTTATGCTAATTTATTGAAAAGTTTCAAACTTTATTATTGTTGATGAAACTGCTAACTGTATCACCTTCATTAATAAACTATGGCACTAGTGGAGTGTATTGAGAAACATAGTTGATTCTGAAAAATTGTGAGAATGAATCTCAACTAACAAACAACATTGACATATCATCATCTTCTAGCCACTTGTATCGTTAGATGTTGTGGGGAGGTGTAGTTTTATATCGTCATTCAATGTTTCTTCAGTGTCTCACTGACACCATCTATCCATCTTTTTCTTGATCTGCAACTCTGATGTCTGGTATTGTAGATACGTGCAGCTGGTAACTTTGGTTACATTCTGATCAGCTGTCCGAACTATTTTATTCTCTGCCTTTCTGCATATTAATGCACAGTGTTGCACCTACCATTTGTCTTATTTCGTTTTGTACTCTGTCCAGCCTTTGACCCCGACAGCCTTTTTCAAATACGTCATTTCGCATAACATGATTTGTCTTTCATATACCTTAGTAAGAATCCATATCTGACACTGGTAGCATAGAGTTGGTATAAAAATACTATTTATCAGTTGTATCTTTGTATTCATTGGAATGTGTTTGTATTTTAATTATGAGGGCTGATGGGAAACCACATTTGCTTTCTGTGTTCTTGATTCTATCTCTCTATCCAGCCATCCATCTTCTGTGAACATGCTGTCCAAGTATTTGAATTCTCTGACCTATTTGTTCTGTGCTTTTTACCTGAAGATTTAGTGTTTTCTCTATTCTGCTGATTTTCATGTCTCTGTCTTTGCTGTAGTAATCCTCATATTATATCTATCACAGGCATTGTCAAAGGCATTCAGATCTTGGAGGTTATGTTCATCTAAATGAAAGATACTCTGATCATCTGCAAAAAGAAGCTTATTCATTGTGGTGGTTTCTGGTTTTGCTTAAGAGATTATTTGATCCATGTATACAATGAAAAAAAGTGGTGATAGTACACATCCCTTTCTTACCCCAATTTTAACTGCTAACCACTTAGTCAGTTCACTTGGTGTTCTCACAGTACTTTGGTTGTTTTTATACATTGCTATTATATTTCTCAACGATTGTACTTACACTCCATAGTTTACACTCCTTTTCATATGTATATTACTCATACACATAGCTGTAATGCTATCCTTTAGATTTCTGCCCCCTGCCAACACTTACTTTTGAGACATGTGGTGCACATGCATGTATGTTGGTCTCACTACATAACCCAGAGTTTGATGCTGTGGTCAGTACTTTGCTACCTTATGCTGCTTCTACCTTTAATTTGCCTATTCTAAACTACTCAGCGTTTCAGCTCACAATTCTTCTACTTGATGGATGAAACAATAAGTGTGGCAGATCTTCAAAGATCCTGCTGTGTTTCTGTAGGGCTCTACAAGAGTCAATGGTCACAATTGGCAATCTTCTTTACATTAACGTAATGATCTGCTTGTGTACTTGTCACGGGAGATCTGACTGCTTCCTCACTTCACAATGAAAGAATTTCTTACATTTCTGAACTTACTTGTGTTAATCTGTATCTCTGTATGTCCCTTCCAGTGAGATCAGACTGTTCTCTCTCTTTCTCTCCCACTTCTCAATAAATCCTTCAATTTGCTCAGAACTTACTTGGGTCATCAGTATCTCTGTATGTCCCTTTCTGTGAAACTGGGCCGCTCTCTCTCACTTCTCAATGAGCGATTGTTTTGCTCAGAACCTACTCTTGTTCTTAATGGACACGCTTTCTCAACTCTGACTAATCATCGTTAAGTCTCACCATCCATCCTAGACAAATGGTCTGACATTGGAAAACCTCCTCTGCTCGATATTGTGATGATTGCTCCGACTGGCATAGATGTGTAAATCTGGGTATTTAATCTTCTCCAGAGTGTGGGTTCATTCTCCGTTCATCCACGGGTTGTTATATGTTTTACTTGTTGCCTACTGACTTGATTAGCAGATGAGAATCGCCACTGACGGGACTGTTACATTTTGCACACATTTAGGACCCTGGCATTCGCACATCAAAGTACCAAGCTTTAATGGCCTGATAACTGCAAAGGTTCTAAAACTACTCTTGCACCAAACATGGTGAAGGTTTAAAAAATATGGGTCCCGTAATTTGGAAGTCGGAAATCTGTTGATGGGTCGGAGATCTGTTACACTTAAAATATAGATTATAATCATGTAGATGACACTAAGCATTCCTACACACATAAGCACTAACAACAAGTGAGAGAGGAAAAAACCAATAGGGGTCACATAGCAGTGCTGTTGGTACTTATTTGTTGTGCTCTTATTTTTGTCTCATCTTGTCTATAACTGCCTAAGTGAATTGTATTTCTTCCCAATTCTGACAACCTACTTGTTTTAGCATATGATGTTCAGACACCAAATGACATCACAAAAATTTAAGATAAGCCAGCATTTGTAATTGTTTATTCTGTACATACAAGTGCATAGATATAACAAGTGAGCATTACTTTCTTGCCTTTTCTGTGAAGTTGAATGGTACAGCCGAGGTACTGAACATTGACAGGCACATTATAAACTACTTTCAAAAATATTCAGATCTTCCTCATGGCTGCTCCTTATTCATCTTGTTAATTTTCTCAAGTATATTCCCTTCTTGTGTCCTCACCTTGTTCTCAATGTCATACTGAAAATACAATTAAAGCTGATGTAACATTTCTTGACACAATCTCTTTTAATTGAGGTCCACCAAACTCTTAAGACATTCAGGTTTTCTTGCATCTATCTGATGTCTTTAATGCCAACTCATGACTTTCCTGACAGCTGTAACACTGCCTAAAAGTAATGTCAAAACTACATTTTTATCCTTCTTTTTATTTCCGCAAGGAAAATTACTAATTTTCAATTTTACTTTGATCCATATTTTTAAACTTAACGTCTTTATACTAGTTTATAAGACTGCAGAGTCTGTATACAACCAGTTTCTTTTACATTCACTTGATTTAAAAATAACTATGCGCATCCAATCTATTTTTGAATGCATTAATTGACCTTGCCTCCACTATTTCCTGTGACAATGCATTCTAAGGATTCACCACTCTCTGGCTAAAAAAATATTTCCTGGTATCTAATCTGGACCTTTCTTTAATTAATTTATGGCTTTGCCCTCTTGTTCTTGTAAGCGGCAGTAATTTGAACAAAACTTGTTATAGTCTAAATACCAAGGTTCTTTTTGCTCTAGCTTTCTCTTTGATTTCCTTTGTTGCTTGTGCTGTCTTGTTGATTTTGTGCATGGTTGTAAAAATCTCTGTATCTATTCTTATTGCTACAGTTGTCTTTAGAAGGTATGCCTGCAAAATTTGTTTGTTCAAACTTCCAAAAGACTAAAAGAATGGGGAGTCCAAAGAACATAGGATAGAAAAGGATGCCAGAGCAGCAATAGTCACATGGTCAAAATTCACGAAAATTAGAGACCAAAAGTGAAATCAATGAAGTGATTGTTGCAGATCTATTTGCCGCAGGAATCTAAAAGCACAAGTAAGCCAGCATATTTGAAATAACAAATCTGTGTTGGATACCACTACATGGAATTTGTTGAAAGAAGACAATCTATAACAACAATAGTTGATACCTGCAGCTGTGCAGAAATATTAACTATTTCTTGTTAAATAACAAATTATTTTAAACAACTCGTCAAATATTTTTAGAGGCAAACTACAAAAAGTTGTTTTTTAAAAGCTGACAAAACCTGTGCTACTAACCTCTAAGCTGGTGAGCACTTCAGTGGAAACTTGATTAATAATATTCCTGACATCTTCTGGTGTAAGTTTGCCAAAAATGTCTTCCAATTCTAGTGGCAGCACCACATCTGGTACTAACAGGTTAGTCATGTCATCAGTATCCTACAGGATTCATGTGAATTAAAATGTATTATTTTACTGGAATTGTAAAAATCTGTACTTCACAGTTACCCACATAAATGATCTGTGTCCAGATAACCAAATTATTACAGTTGCAAAGATTGGTCACATTTTCATATACACTATTATCGTACTTGTCAGACTATTAAATTAACATGATAACTTTTGTATGGCTACCACCAGTGCCAAAACAACACAAAGATGAAGATCCTGAGCAGTATATGAACTCTTTACAGAACACCAATGGTTGGCCGTACAGTGGATCTCATCCCACTACAATATTGAAGACAATGAAGCTGCAGAGAAACTAGGAAAGTTTGGAGGAGCATCCCCACAAACAGACCTGAGCATCACAAATAATGAGGACAAAACCATGATTAAAGCCACCTTCAGGGAAAAATGGGCTGATCAACTTACGAAAAGAAGAAGATACTTTCATTTAACTAGAGAAGAGCAAGTCATCATCTTCAGACTGAGAACTAGACATAAGGGTTTTATTTACAACAAAATGAGGATTTGGACAGGTGTCCACGTGGGGAGCATATCATGACCATGGAACATCCTACAAAGCTGCATGCTCACGCAGGAAGAGAGAACAATACTGGCCTCAAGAGACAGATATGAGACAAAAGCTGTATGGAGACAAAACAGCCTTACAAATAACGGTGTCCTTTGTAAGAGAAACCGGGACCTTGATCTGAGGATGAACGAAGAAGAGGTATGACTCCTACAACTACAGAGAATAGATCTACTATTTCCTCATTTGTATATAGTAAAAGCTGTTAACCTAATACCGCTTATAAAATTAAAATAAAACAAAAATCACAAAAGGGAAATGGAGATGGATAAATTAAAAACCTGAGACCCAGCAATTTAAGTGTGGAGACAATATCGTCGTCGGTGATGGGACTGTATGATAACAACTGACAGACAAATCCAGTTCTGGAGAATTCTCTTTCAGCACCCAAAATTGTAAAACATTATATTTAGAAGACAACCAATAGTTGCGATTGATGGTCAACTGCTGACTTCCTCTGTGTATCAAGGCTTGATGACAAGTGATGATGACAAACATAATAAATTACAGAATGACAGAAAAAGCAGCAAATCAAAATCATAACATTTTGAAAGCCCAAAAATGATCAGAGCAAAAGTGCAGAAAGCAATAAATGTTTGATGTAACAACTATTCCTTATCTCATTATTCACAACTGGTATTGTGCTTCTCGTTCTTTACCACCATCTCAGTCCTTATTAAGCACTGCCATTGTATTTGACTCCTTACAGGGAATCTGTACCAAATAATTTTTGTGTGCTCCTGCAGTGATGGATTATTTAGCAATTTGTTTCATATGTTTCCATGCACAATTTTTTAAATTCTTCTTCTCGTTCGCCAACAATTCTCTTTAGTAACTTTTTGCATGGATGTGGATTTGGCCCATTCTTTGCTCCCCAGTAAGGGGTCTATATATCTACACTGGGGTTCAGTTCAGGTGCCATCTCCGTATCGAAGGTCGGCTGCAATGGATCTCCAGTGTACTCTATCTCTTGTCATAATTGTGCAATCTGAGAAGCTTTTTCCAGTTCATCTCCTGATGTTATCCACCCACTTAAAGTGTTGTATGCCAATTGAAAGACTGCCTTCCACCCTACCTTCCAGTATGGTCTTCAACAAGGGGGAATGTCTTGTTATATGACTAAAAGAACGTAACTATTCTAACCCTGATTTTGGTCATTAATCCTCAAACTCTTTTCCAACTTGTTATTCATTGTCTTATGTTTCTGCACCATAAAGTAGTGACGAGTATACATAACACTTGACAAAAACACTGAGAATAGGAATTCTTAATCAATCAAAATCATTGCTACTCTCGGTGCAATAGTCATTGACTACATCTTGCCAACATATATGGTCCTGGACTACTCTTTTTTGTCTCTCACTCCAGGTGTAACCATTTAATTGCAGTTTCTTCTCACATTCTCTGCTCCATGTATTTTTAGGTCTACCTCTCTTTCTTTTCACTTGAGGATTCAATATGAGGACCTGTCTAACTACGTTGGACGGTACCTTCCACAGCATCTGGTCAATACAGCCCCATTTTCTTTTTCCAATTTGTTGTTCTCAGTAACTGTTGCTGGCTCCTTTACCACAAGTCTGCATTTGTCACCATGTCCTGCCACTTTACACCCATTATTGTTCATAGGCATCTGTTAACGAAGCACTGGAGTCTTTGCCAAATTGTCTTGGTTGTTCTCCATGTTTTGACACAGCCCAACAAGGACTTGACACTGGCGTGAAATATATTCTAACTATTAGGGTTTCTGCAGTCCCAATTAAATTAGATCTTGCGGAAGTATTTATTATTGTGACTTATTCTACGCACAATCTATAAGAAAACTTCCATAATTACTTACTGATGATGGAGTTTGAAGACCAACAAATTCTCTGATTACACTTTCAGATACTCCTTCATCAAGATATGGTGGAAACTGATTCTTAGCAGAAACAGGCAATTCCACTTCCAACTAAAAAAAATTGATTTACACAGCAAACATTTTATTTTAAAGAGAAGTAATTTATTGAGATCTAAATAACCTTATGTATGCCAACAGATAATTTTGTAAATTTGTAAAATTTATTTAAAAAATAATGAGACAGTCGAGCAAATAAAACAATTCTTGACATAGGTCAAAAGTTTGTCATGTCATATAAACAAGCATGTCCTAAAATATACTGTAGCATGATTGGTCAATGTTTGATCACCCAACAACTTTTATATGTCCTCTATAAAACATTTATAATGTATTCTAATTTCTTCACTGTAGAGGCTGTATTAATATTATCAATCTATTAGTGGTATATGCCATTGTGATTCAGAAGTTACTGAACAGATTACTGCCAGAAGCTGATAAAATCTTATTGGAAGAACAAGTGAGATATCATATTGGTAAAAATACTATAGAACAAAATTCAATCTCTGATTGCACTGTGAAAAATGTAGCTAATAACCAGCAAAATATCTGCCATGTATTAGTTGATTTTACGAAGCTTTTGATAAAGTTTTGTATAGTGATCAGTAGAATATTATGCACCAATACAGAATAAGAGAGCAACTAAAAAAAAAGTCATTAGGAGTCTATATTCAAATACTACAAGTGCAGTTCCCATCAGTGGAAGATTAGGAGATTGATTTATAACTGCTGCTGAAGTGAGTCAGGGATGCCTGCTTTCATTCACACTATTCAATGTTTTTCCTGAAAGAAATAATGACAGTAGCTTTCAAAGGCCATTTTGGAACTATAACTATAGGAGAACACATGTTTACAAACCTGCACTTCACGGATGACATAGATGCGTTTGCCAGAAATGAAAAAGAGCATTTACAACCAAGCTTGATATCCTGATACCACCTCTATAAAATATGTTACGGAAATCAACACAACAAAGATCCAGCTAATCACAAATAACAAGGAGGGAATCAATGAAGCCATCATAAGAAATCGACATATATTAGGGCCAACAAAACAGTTGTAGTATCTAGGATTTATAATTGAATAAGATGACACAAGAGCACAACTAAAAGCAAAGGCTGTACAAATGACTTCAATTCTCACAAAACTATTGCCAATATGGAAAGACACAAACTAAAATTAAGTTAATCCTGAACTTTGATTCTCTCTGTATACCTTAGTGCATGTGAAACATGGACAGTGAAGGCTAACTTATTACAACAAATCCAAGCAATAGAGATGATAAGCTTCAGTTACAATAAAGTAGAACAATAAAGTCAAATGTCAACATACAAAATATAGTCCATAAGAATGCTAGACCATATAAAGACCTACTGACTCTTGTAAAAAAAATAAAAAAAGTTAAAATTCCAACATTATTCTCAAGGAAACAGTCTGGGGAGCGAGAATGAAGGAAAGACCCAGGACGCCGTAGACAAACTATATTAATAAATGGGGAACTGAGACGCTAGTCCAGTCAGGCACAAAATACTGACCAGGACGTCACGTTATGGTCAATACACTGACCAAGACCACAATCTCTCTTCCATGTAGCGTTCCCTGAAAACACGTTTTCAAGGCTGGCGAGATGTGGATTGATGTGATCCCTGTAGTAGTGAGCGCCATGCAGATGAAGCCAAGCATAGCACAACCACCTGGAGGACTGTGGTCCATCTTCATCAGCATGCTCGGGATGTGAGGAAAGCTACTACAACCCGCCAGTTAACGTCATTTTCAGGGGGCATAAATTGTGAACTTATTCATTGTAGGCAACAACAACAACAATGTTCATAAAAAGATAGGAAAATCCTTGAATGAGACTACATTGGTGATACAGATTGTAGTGGAAATAGAGAATACAAATAGCATACGGTAATGATGTGCATTTTCATGTTCTATCATGAATACAAACAAAATAATGTCAAAGCAGGTCATAGTACGAGCAATTTCAAATGAAACTGGACCAAACTAACTGCAACAAGTGAACATACGTACGATGCACATGATGATGTCCCTTCTGGTGTAAACAGCACATACTAGCCATCAAGTTTGTAAAAATTAATTATCCTCCAACTCATAGTTTCATCAGCAGACCGTTGAAAACATGGCCAGTGTGATATGGAATCCGTCCAGTTGACATTCATCGCAGAATGCAGGCAGTGTATGGTGACAAAAGTGTGTCGAAGACAACAGTGAAGAACTGGACAACGATGTTTACAGAAGGACATGAGTTAACAAAAGATCTTCAAAGACCAGGTCAGGCGCATATTGTTGCGTTAACTCACGTCTTTCTTTAAATGTCGTTATCCAGTTCTTCACTGCTGTCTTCGACACACTTTTGTCACCATACACTGCCTGCATTCTGCGATGAATGTCAACTGGACGGATTCCATATCACACTGGCCATGTTTTCAACGATCTCCTGAGGAAACTATGAGTCGGAGGATAATGAAATTTTGCAAATTTGACAGTTGGTATGTGCTGTATACACCAGAAGTAACATCATCATGCGCATTGTATGTATGTTCCCTTGTTGCAGTTTGGTCCTGTTTAATTTGAACATACCTCGTAGTATAGTCCAGAGGTTAACAACTGACTTGAAACTGAGAATAAAATACTGAAAGATTGTTATAAACCACACCAAACTAACCTCATGCGTAATTGTTTCTTCTTTCTGGTTTCTGGAAAACACATACTGATAGAGTTTGAGATGTTGAAGCAAGCTATAGAATTGGAAATAATGCTGAACATTAGAGGCTTGGAATGCATACATTTTAGTGGAAACTTAAAACCATATTGAATATGTCTGCCCGAGGGGAAATACAACAAGGAAAATTATAACTTGGCATTTATAAAATGTACTTTAAAGTGGAAATTGGTATGTGTGAACAAAATATCTGATTATATACTAGGAATACGTATATTTATGGGAAAAAAGTTGTACAATTATACATAATGTCAAGCGCTAAAAAGCCAGAAAAACACTGAGCTTAATGACTTAAGAGCAGCACTCTGCAAACTGTGCCAGCAGTCCGCACCAAAAAGGGTGGTGGTACAGTGGGTCCCATCACACTGCAACATCCAAGGCAACGAGGAGGCAGACAGACTGGCAAAAGAAGGTGCAAGACTACCACAAACAGATACTAGTATGACGTACGAAGAGTCAAAACGGCTTATCAAAGCCAGATACATGACCAAATGGGAAACTGAACATACTGGTTACACCAAAAACGATGCCTATTACCAGTTGAACCGAAGAGAGCAGGTCGTTGTCTTCAGACTTCGCACTGGCCACAACAGACTGAGGTACCACCTATTCAACAAATTGAAGATAGGTGGTACCAACGAATGCCCGTGCAGTACTGGCAAAATGACCGCTGAACATCTGCTGCAGAACTGCCCGACATACGAGGATCAGAGAGAGCAGATGTGGCCATCACCAGTGGAACTGCAAGACAAGCTCTATGGCAGTGGCGACAGCCTCAGGATGACCGCCGCTTTTTTCGAAAAAATAATGGTTACTGTCTGACTGCGTACGAAGAAGAAGAAGAAGATACATAATGTCAAATTGGCACATGAAAATAGAATGTATATACTATACTACCTCTGTTCATGAAATATAATATAATATGATATATGCTTTGGAATCCATTAAATTAAGTATCACAAGGAAAACAGTTATACTGTATATTTATAATTTGCTTACATTTGAAGAAAGCTTACAATTTTCATTTTGGTATGAATAACGGCTTGTCCAATCTTGGAATCTGCTTCAATGGAAACAAATTAGCTGTAATGCAACTTTCTTGGACTTTTAAGCAGAGTTTGACAAATGCAATAGAGCAGTTGATAGTTTTACAGCAGATACTGGCATAGTTGTTGATGAATTGTTAGAGGCTTCATTATTCCAGGCTTTCAGTCCTTTCAAATGAATCAATCAAAGCCCGTTGCTCCTCTCTGTGCATAGACCACATCCCACCAGCTTACACGGTCCTGGGCTAGTTTTTCTGCCTCTCTCCAGGTGTAACAATTTAGTCGTAGTTCCCTCACATTTTCTTCGCCACGTATTTTTGTTGTCTACCTATCTTTCACTTTCTTTAGGATTTCATGTGAGTCTGCCTAACTATGTTGGATGGTGCATTCCTCAGTGAAGATCCTATCCAGCCCAATTCTCTTCTCTTAATTTGTTCTTCCAGTGACTGTTGTTAGCTCCTTTCCCATAGGTCTTCATTCCTCACCATGTCGGGCCACATTATGCCCATTATCCTTTGGAGGCATCTGTTAATGAAGGACTGGAGTCTCTGTTGTATTGCCTTGGTATTCTCCATATTTTGGCTGCATTCGGCAGCACTGACATGATACTGTTGTTGAATATTCTTTGATCTTCATATGTTGTGTAGTGCCAGGAATGCCGTTACAATTCTTGTCTTTACATCTGCATCTGTACTGCCTGACGTCTCAATTATGCTGCCTAAATAGGTAACAGCATCTACATCTTTCAATGGCTTGCCCTTCTGCATAATTGGTTCCTTATTGATCAGGTTCATTTTAAGGAGCTAGGTTTTCTTCATGTTGATATTCAGTTCCAATTTGGCTGATGGTTCTTTCTGCCTGTCAAGATTCTCTTGCATTTGGTTATTACTGTGTGACAAAAATAACAGATCATCTGCATAATCCAGGTCCTTGAATTGTGACCAATAGTGTCCATTGAATACCAGTTCCCTTTCCATCGTTTGATGTCTTCATTATTCAATCTATAGCCAAAAAGAGCAGGAAGGTGAGAGAAGGCATCCCTGTCTTTTGTCCCCAGTAAGGGGTCCATGTATCTACTTGTGGATCTTTGATGCATTGTCTTCTGTAACCCAGAGCAGGGTCAATAACAAGTTTTCAGGTAGACATACTATATCATGCTACAGACATGTCATAAACCTATTCCTTCTGTTTGTAGAGACAAGTTCTCTGCCAATATTTCACAATAAAGTATCTGTCATCTTTGCCTTCTTAATTATTACCTGAATTTGATTTTCAGTAACACTTCAAGCTGGGAAAAAAATGCATGCACAAAAGTAGAAAATTCTAAAAAAGAATGAAATTCCTACCAAAATACACAAATCTACCTACCCCAAGGCTTAGTAAGCCACAGTAAGTAACATTGAAAAATAAAAAACATGTTACAGACAGCCTTTGGCTATCTGGCAGCAGGCATAACCTGTCTGTTTGGATATCAGGATTCCAAGTAAGTTCCAAATATAAAATCTGAGCAATGTTCTTTTTGAGCTGCAGTCAACAGTCAACTAACCTAAAGTGGAGATAGCTAACGATTGATATTCTTTGTTCCATGTTGAAAAACTGTAGACTATCATCGTGGTCTGTACACTGAGAATCAATTGCAGACGTCATGTTGCAAAACTCCTTCATTAAGTCCACCATTGAAATATGGTCATCTAGTGATAATAGCATGTGAATATTTAAAGTGCTATAGTAATTTTGAACAAATAGCTAGTTGACAATGTGTGTATGGCAAGGGTTATAGACAGTATTTCTTTAATACTATCATTTAATGATTTTGATTAAAAACACAAATGTTTGCACATAGGCTACAAGTAGATATTCAATATATCAAAGATTCAGTATATGAGAAATAATAAAAATGATAGGAAAAGAATGTAAATAGAAAGTGCATTTCATAAGACTTGAATTCTCAGTGTTAATGCTAAAACTCTAATCTTGCTAGTGAAATAATAGCAATTATGTGCTTTAACCACCACCTACTATAACAAACTTTTAAAATATTAATTCATTTGTTCAACATGATTGACCTGTGAATGTAAAACTACTTACACACTCTTATGAAAAAAACAGAATGAACAGCCTACACATTTAAAATCAAAAGCATTTCAAATATATAATAGGACATTTTTAGACCCAATCAATTCAACTGCAACTTTGAAAGCTAAATGATTATTCACATTTTAAAATGTAAAAAACTGTTTTGTTTAAACTTACTTACACACATTTAAAATAAAATAACAGCAAAATAAAATTGAAGGCACATAAAAGCATACCTTTTACTTTGTATATTATAGTATGAACAATATTATACAATCCAGAAAGTTGCTGGGGACTATATTTTTGTTGTTTGCACCAATATACAACTGTGACAAAGTAATCCAGAAGTATTGCATCCGTCAGTTCTGTTTCTACGTTCAGATGAAATTTGTCTTTAAATTTCCTAACAAAACAAATATTTGTAACCTTACATCTTATCATTTTACTAATAAATATTTATGATAAAAGCTAAATATTATAAATTCATCATCATTATCATTAAGAAACCCAATGACATAGATAATTTCCTTACCTAAAAAAATGTATTTAAACTTACCAACGTAACTGGTTTGTCCACAAAGAGACTTTTCCACATGTCTTATAACTGAACGTAGTACATTTCTTTAGACATTTAGCTACCTAAACCTTATAAAAAAATTTACTGAAAAAGCAGCTTATAAAATTTAATAACATTAACAAATAACAATAAATATTAATGAAAGTAAAGATAGAGGCTATATAGTCTTATGTAGAACAATTACTGCATAATGGAAAGGAAACTCAGTTGTACAATGAGAAACATCACTCCAGCACAGTTCCTAAGAAAAGGTCATAAATACTATAAAATAGGGAAACTTTCAGCAACAACAAAAAATACAAGATCACTGCTAGATAAATACAAACCTGATCGCGGGCAAAACTAACTGGAAACAAAATAAAGGGAAAGAGGACCTAAAAAACCTTGTGACAACAGGAAAGGAAGGAAGGAGCCACATAACAGATAACCTGGGATAACATGACAAAATGGCTTGAAAAACAATGAGCATCTAAATGAATTGAATATTTCTAGAATTTTAACAAAAACTATGTAAAGTATGTATTGATTACCAACAAGTTTGAGAAGATTATAAATCTGCAATCAATGAACAATAGAAGAGACATCAGAGCCCAGCAGGAAGCAGAGAAACTAAGAAGACTGACAGACCACCCAATGCATCAGAGACTAAATGGATTTGGAAAAGAGAGATTAAAGTAGAGAAACTTTGCAGAAATAGCCTAAACAGAGATGAGAGAAGACCCTATGAACGCCATATCAACACCAAAGCCCATCCTTACTATACGCAAATCCATCTGGAAGCAGCAGATCTTTCTAAATGTGATAGAAAATATACCAGGTATTGGATACAAGAACAGTCAGACTAAAAAGGAAAGGAGAGACAAAATCCTGATATACATAGAGAAAAACTACCCAAGCTCTGACTTGACCTATGCATACACTGACGGTTCTGTAACAAACGTAACAGAAAATGGAGGGGAAGGAATATTTCTGACCCTAACAAATGGTAGAAAGATAACACTGTCAGTGGCAACGGGAAAATTCTCAAGCAATTTCAGAGCAGAGGCATTGAAAGCCAGATATTCTTTTTTGCAGTACTAAAGAGCCAGAAAAAAACAGAACTAAATGATTTAAGTTCAGTACTCTGTCAACTATGCCAGCAATCAACACCCAAAAATAGTCGTGGCACAGTGGGTTCCATCCCACTGTAATATTCAAGGCAACGAGGAGGCAGACAGACTGGCAAAAGAAGGTGGAAGGTTACCATAACCAGATTCTAGTGTGACTTGCGAAGAGACTAAAAGGTTTATTAGGGCCATATACATGGACAAATGGGAAACAGAATATATTGACTGCATAGAAAATTATGCTTTTTACCAGTTGAACAGAAAAGAACTGATGGCGGCCATCACCAGTGTCAACACTAGACAAGCTCTATGGCAGTGTCGACAGCCTCGGCATCTTTGGACAAATTAAAGTTGACGTCTGACAGCATACGAAGAAGACGATTACCAATAGCACTTGAAATAAGATTTCCTTGTTTTTACAATGATTTTGCAGATATTTGTTTGCTGTATATGTATATGTATGCGTGTGTGTGTACATGCGTATGTAACACAATTGCCGTTACTTAATGGACGTCATTCATAAGTATGTATTAGAAATCAATGTAAAGGTAATTATAAGAAATGGCAAACTAAAAGACTCTTTAAATATGATGGTCAAATAATTGAAGAAATGCAAAGTTTTACTTATTTGGGAAGTAACATTAACAAAGATGGAGGAGCAAACCAAGATATAAATGCCAGGATTAACAAAGTCAGATTTGCATTCAAATCTGTTTGCACAGTATGAACCTCAGCATCATTATCCATGGAAAATAAAAATCGAGCTATTAAACACATGAAATAATTACTACTTTATGGCCCACAAACATGGCATGTAATTATGAGAATCATATCTAGACTGCAGACCTTCATTCTCAGATGAGGTAATAGCAAACACAGATCTGTGGCAAAGAACAAAGCATTAATTAACCAATACAACTGGAGATTGGGGAGAGAAAGTGGAGATAGATAAGAAAGTAGCATGGTAATATAAATAGATATGCACTGAATTAGAACCCATATGGAAAAAGACAAGTGGGAAGGTAAAACAATATTTGGTAAAGATCAGTGGATGAGAAGGCCAGTTCAGTGTCATGGGTAGAACTCAAGAAGAGATCCCAGAATATGAGCTGATGGAGGACACATCTGTTGCAGTCTCTTGCTCCAAAGGAAACCAAATAGCTTACGTCAAGAAGTACATATAATATACATTTTTTTTTACAGCATCTGTTAAATTATTTTGGTTGAACTTTTGACTTTAAATACCTTTCTCCAAATAACTGATATTATATATAGATCATTAGGTTTACACAGCATGTGATGGATGGATTCCGAGATGGGAAAAGCACACTAGCATTGTTTATTGATCAGGCATCAGGCATATGACAGGGTCTGGAGGAAGAGTCTTTTGATGAAAATGAGGAAAATGGGAATAGAAGGAAAGATGATCAAATGGATACAGGCCTTCCTAACCAACAGAACCATAGATTCCAACTTTGCAGGTGCAACTTCAAGTTAAATAACGTTAGAATAAGGACTGCCACAGGACTCTCCTCTAAGCTGCACCCTTTTCCTCATCTATATAAATGATCTCACTAGACACCTAACCGCGTCAAAGACAGTGTTTGCTGATGATCTCGCTCTTTGGACCATCGAGAAATATCCCATTTTGGCAAAAGCCAAGATCAACAGAGCGCTACTAACAATTTCAGTATACTGCGAACTGTAGGAACTAAACATATACACAGAAAACCATATACACCATCTTCTCTCGCAGCCATAAAGAAGCTAAGAGATCCATTAACATCAACATGAATGGGCAATTACTAGTAAAAGAGGATACCCCAGTTTGTCTGGGAATAACACTGGACAGACAGTTGAAATTTGGCAGCCACATCTGCAATGTTAGAAGTAAAGCAGCCAAGCGTTTAAACTTATTCAAAAGACTTGCTAGTATAAATTGGGGAGCTGATAAACTAACATGGATGGACTTCAGCCTTCCCATATAGACCATTGTGAGTACAAATAACATCTCTTCTATTGACCGGGTGCAGAATCAATCCCCACTGGATGTAGCAGAAGAGGAAAGCCATATTCACTATCTATCAGAGGAGAGAGAAACAGAAAATAGGTTTTTTGGTCCACCCCTTTGGGAAAATTTCATAAAAGTCATAAAAACACACCTGACAGAAAAGGCAGCCATCAAGGAGACTACACCTAATATCCTGAAGACGTGCATTGGAGACAAGTCTCTAGCTACCCAAAATTGACTGTCCTGGTCTAAACGGATGTATCAGCATTCAAATCTACCTCTTTTTCAGGGTATTGTATCCATATAAAATACCCAGATGGGTCCATATACGAGTTTTGTGATTCATGTGGCGAAAGCCGTTCAAATGATGAAGCGGGGGCTGAGGCTATAAAATAGCAGCTGAGATTTTGCACCAACAGTTTGACTTGGGCGAATTGTTGCTGGTGGATTTTAGGATTTTTAGTGACTCCAAGTCGGTTCTGGGGGCGCTGAAGAATACCACATTCAAAGAAAAGGAGATATTCTTGGTGGGGAGGGCAATCAACAACATCATAACTGCACACAGGATAAATGTCACCTTGAAATGGATTCCTGGACATAGTGAGCTACTAGGAAACGAGATGGCCGATAGATTGGAAAAAAACAGGAGCCTCAAAACAACAAATGGATAGACCCTGCAGTAACCACACAGTAAAACGAATTATTAAGAATAATATTCGGGAAATCTAGATTTCTATGACATTAGCTTTCACAATCACAGCAGTTATCTGCTCTTGTAAGGCCAGTTTATATAACATTAGGTTTCATAATCACAGCAGTTATTTGCTCTTGTAAGGCTAGATTCTATGGCACTAGGTTTCAGAATCAAAGCAGTTATCTGCTCTTGTAAAGCCAGTTTATGTGGCACTAGGTTTCACATTCAAAGTAGTTATCTGCTCTTGTAAGGCCAGATTGTATGACACTAGGTTTCACATTCAAAGTAGTTATCTGCTCTTGTAAGGCCAGATTGTATGATACTAGGTTTCACATTCAAAGTAGTTATCTGCTCTTGTAAGGCCAGATTGTATGACACTAGGTTTCACATTCAAAGTAGTTATCTGCTCTTGTAAGGCCAGACTGTATGACACTAGGTTTCACAACCAAAGCAGTTATCTTTTCTTCTAGGGCTAGTTTTTATGACACTAGATTTCACAATCAAAAGTTATCTGCCCTTGTAGGGCCAGTAACTATGGCACTAGATTTTAGATGTGGTTGCTAGCTTCACGGTACTATCCTATGTAGTTGCTTGCCTTATTCCACAGGGCAAGACAAATTCCAGTTGCCAGATTGCCACTGCGTCTAGAAATGATGGCTGTTCCGCATACATTTCAAAACCAGTGTCTCATTTATTAGCACAATATTCTCACTCACGGTAAATCCTTCCTCAGTTTAGTGGATACACTATATACTATTTTCCTGCATAATATTCCTTCTGCCCTTCCAGTAATAATTAAGGCCATACGACATTGTTCACAGTAACATAGAATAATTTCCAAAAAATAAATTCAACCCAAAACTAAGGCACTAAGGTATATGTATCATCAGTGGAACTATGAGAACAACACCAATAAATGCAATGGAGACCATAACAAGAATCGAAAGTATGGAGAGGTGCAGAGATTTTAAAAAAAGCACTCCAGCGGGCGAAGAAGTTCAAACGAATGCCAGATCACCTAATATATGACAGGATAAATCGCACGGGATGAGGGAGATTAAAGAGAAACCACTTCATATTTTAAAAAAAAAAGAACTTGCAAGAGCAGACTAAATCATAAGCCTGGCAGTGGTTACAGATCTAAAACAAACATTCCAAATCCCACTATGGAAAAAGCCGTCCCCTTAAATGGTAGAAACCATGGAGGGAATGGGACACAGAAAACTCAGATTTAGAAAGGAAATTTATTACAGAAGAATATCTTAGGAGAGTATAACCACAAGAAACATAGATCTATTACCGAAGAATATCTTAGGAGAGTATAACCACCAGAAACATTGATCTATTACAGAAGAATATCTTAGGAGAGTATAACCACCAGAAACATGGATCTATTACCGAAGAATATCTTAGGAGAGTATAACTACCAGAAACATTGATCTATTACAGAACGGAGAAGAAAATCTGGAGTATTAACAACGGGAACATACTCCAATAACTTCTGTGCAAAAGCAGAGTCACTGAAGACCGCAACTGAGTTTGTAATCCATGATAAAGATATCTACCAAGAAAACATAATATGTCTGATTGATGCCGCGTCAGTGTTTGCAGCACTAAAACAACAAAAACATGAAAGATTTTGAGCAATCATGCAATGCATCTTCTCCCTGACGCAGCTCTCAGCAATGAAGCTGCAGACAAACTAGCAAAGTGTGGAGGAGCATCCCCACAAATAGACCTGAGCATCACATATAATGAGGCCAAGACCATAATTAAAGTCAACTTCAGGGGAATATGGGCAGATCAACACTCCGACTTCCGAAAATAAGACAGCTACTTTAACTTAACTAGAGAAGAGCAAGTCATCATCTTCAGACTGAGAACTGGGCACAACAGACTCAAGGGTAATCTTTACAACAAAATGAGGATTGGGACAGATGAGAGGTGTCTATGTGGGGAGCATACCATGACCGTGGTACAGGTCCTACAAAGCTGAAATTCTAACGCAGGATAAGAGAGAACAATACTGGCCTCGCGACACAGTTATGATACCATAGCTGTATGGAGATAAAACAGCCTTACAAACAACGGTGTCCTTTGTAAGAGATACTGGGATCTTGATCTGAGGATGAACGAATAAGGGAAGAAATCCCCCTCAGTTTAGGCGACACACTATATAATATTTTCCTTCCTCCAATATTTAAGACCACACAATCGGCCTCGTGATATGCAGCAAAGGGAAACCACAAATATGGAATAGCAGAAGTAAGTATGTATTACTTTGAAGAAAAAAAAACCCCGACTATAATTTCTACTTTGAGAATTCACGTTTTGAAGAATTTTTGTTGTTGTTGTTGTTGCTTTCGCCTTATTTCTCTATTCCCCAAGGCGGGTGTGCGTTGCACTGTGGTTTTTATTTTGCGCCTGTCGACCCAGTGCATCTTACTTCAGCATGCATTTTATGTAAGGGCCTGCTTCCTCCTGCATTTTCTAAGGGTTTGCTTCCTCGGGGTAACGGCTGGTGCTGTGATGGGGATCGAACCCAGCACCTTCGAGTTGTGAGCCGTGCCACTTAACCACTAGGCCACGCCGTCCCAAGTTTCAAGAATAATTCGCACATATATTCCCCCATGTTGTATAACCACCATACGATGAATTTTCCATGCAGCACTTTGTCTGGCTTCTACATTTTTTTTACCTAGTGCCTAGAGCCTAAACAAATGTGTCCACCCATGTTATACCATATGCATAGTAAAGTGCAGTAGATCTATTCTTTCCTCCACAATAAGGTACATGAGGACACATACTGGGAATATTGTTCATGGATAAGATGTAATAATAGTACCTCTCAATTTCCTCGATAGTCATTTCTAAAAGTTCTTCACATTCCTCATTAGAGAGCGAAGCGGTAGAGACTTTCTCACTTTCAGCGGCGTCTACTTCCTGTTTTAAATATATTAATATGAATTGCTATAGTTATCAGTAGCTGCAGCTTCAAGGAGATATACACTCAGATCTCGGGAGGAAGACTGATGTCTGGTCAGGCAAAATATAGTTATCAGACATGTTAGTCGGCGTCAGGCAAAATATAGTGATAGACATGTTAGTCGGCGTCAGGCAAAATATGCTGATCAAGACCCTCACCTCGGCTTCCTCGTAGCCCTCCTTGAAACGGGCTGTTTTCATGGCATCATGATCATGGCTAACAACATGAGCGATCGGTGTGATTCCCGTAGTAGTAAGCGACACGCAGATGAAGTCAAGCATAGCACAACCGCATGGAGAACCTGGTCCACCTTCATCAGCACTCTCGGGATGTGAGGAGAGCTACTGCAACCCGTCACTTAAAGTCCTTTTCAGAGCGCACAAAAGAGTTGACCTACTCATTGTGGGCATTCGAAACAACAACACTTAGGTCTGCCAGCTTTCACGATGCCTTATTATTTTCACCTGGCATATAAGCTTTCAATGTTCGTTTAGCTCCTTTAAAAAAAAAAATTTGCTCTTGAAATCATTCACTACATAGTGACACTTACATTGGCTCAGGAATTTGCTCTTGAAATCATTCACTACATAGTGCCACTACATTGGCTCAGGAATTTTTTTCAGAAGACGGACCGGCTGATATATCAGCTTTGGTGACGACTATGTACAAATATTAGCATCTGATTTCATTTCCAATTTTTCTTATTTGATTAATGTGTTTCCTGGTAGAAGTTTACACACTTAACTTTTCATTTCAAGAAGAGTTTTCTATGGTCACCGTTGGTCCTTTATGAAAATGTGTGGTATTTTCATGCTTGGATCATATTTTTGGGCACTTTTTCAACTTCACGTGCCTTCAGTTATCTTCTTCGTTCGTTCTCAATCTCCCGCTACCAAGACCTGAACGTTCTCAATCTCCCGCTACCAAGATCTGAACGTTCTCAATCCCCGCTACTAAGACCTGAACGTTCTCAATCTCCCGATACCAAGATCTGAACGTTGTCAATCCCCGCTACCAAAACCTGAACGTTCTCAATCTCCCGCCACCAAGACCTGAACGTATCAATCTCCCGCTACCAAGACCTGAAAACGGCTTTGGAAGTAGCAGGATGTTGTCCGGAGAAAGGCATGCGCTGTGTCGTAATTCACAGCTTAACTGTGATATTTGCAACTTTCAGTTCGCCACACCCGACTTCAGCAGACATTTTTTGTACCAAGTTAGCCTTCTCTCTTCGATCCCTTCTCCTTAGCCAGTCTGTTCTGTTGAATCATGTTATCCAGGATCACCGCGTGGAGGTGTAGAAGGTCTTGAAAAAAAGACAAAGACTATGGTAATAGCCAAGCAACATAAGCAAACGAATATAGTTATCAACGGAAAAATAATCGAACAAGTAAATAAGTTTATATATGTTATAAAGCAAAGCATCACATCAGGTGCCAGCAATGAGACAGGAAAATAGGCTTTCAGAGAAAAACAGAAATTGCTAACCTCAAAGAATATGATAGAACTAAAGAAGGAATAATCGTCACTCACATATGATCAATTGCACGGTATGTGGCTGAAACATGGACTCTAGCAAAGGAGGATAGAAAAAGCTTAGAAGTGTAGTGCTACCGTAGAATGGAAAGTGTGTTGGACAGAAAGAAGATCACATGACACTATCCTAGGCGCACAAAGACAAATATAAATATATACATTGTTTTTGCGTTCGCCTTATTTCTCTATTTTCCAAGGCGGTATGAGTTGCACTACGATTTTATTTTGCATCTGTCGGCCCAGTGCATCCGACTTCGGCATTCATTTTATGTAAGGGTCTGCTTCCATTCATCCTGTGTAAGGGTCTGCTTGCTCCTGCATTTTCTAAGAGTTTGCTTCTCCGGGGTAACGACCAGTGCTGTGATGGGGAGCGAACATAGCACCTTCGGTGTTGTAAGCTGTGTCACTTAACCTACTAGCCCACGCTGTCCCCAGACAAATATTGAAAATGATAAGAGAGGCATCTGGCCTGGGAGAGCGACCATGCTCGAAAAGTTGTGAGGGACCGGCGAAGATCTGAAACGCAGTCTCCATCGTGAACCTGACCGGACTAGAAGCGTACCGGAGACTGAGTTGGCTGCAACATGAAAGTCTTCTACAGAAGATAATAGAGGACATGATCCAGGGAAAAAGATGAAGGGAACGACCAAGGCTCATCTTCACATCTCAGGCATGCAGAGACATTTATTTTACGAGTCTATGCTGAAATGAAAAGAGTTGTAGGGGGTATGGTCCAGTGGAGAGACATGCTCAGACAACCTTACAACCAGTCTCAGGACTGAACTACTAGATGATGATGATACTGATGATGATTATGGAGGGACTTTACACAAACAGTATAGCTCTGTAACATCACGTTATTTGTTTAGTTTAGAAAACTTCAGTTTGTTGCTTCCTAGCTTGAGTAAACGTAAAACAATAATGAATTCTTATAGGTTTGCTTTTCTAGATTCTAATGCAGGTACGCTCTTTCAACCCCAGACCGCCGCATATTTTTAGGTAAAAACAGGACGTGTTCGCTAATGTATGGATATTGGTGTGTATCTATTTGTAATGTGCTTCACAAAGGTAATTTTGCAGAACAGCAGTTTTTGAGATTTCTTTCTATACGTAGAGAAGTGATTACATGTTATGTCCATATATTCGTGAAGTTGTTTTAAGATAAACTCCATTTACGATAGGCGGCTAATTTCAGTTGAGTCAAGAAATTAAGAAGCAGTTATGTAAGTAACTTCTACAACCCAGGGTTGAAGAGGAGCAACTTAGTAAGCAAGTTATTTAAGTAAATTGTAAATATCTTTCATTTATTTTTGTGTTTGTTTTTGTAAAACCTCTCGAGCCGTAAGTCATAATTTGACATAGCGAACAGATAAACGTCGTACTGAACGGTACTGTAGTACAACTTAAGTGATGATAACATGTAATGTAATAAAAACTCACAGTCACTGCTTCATTTTTTTCATCATCTTCAAGTATGTTAACCGATACTTTACTCTGTCTGCTACGCTCATTTGATGTTGGATCCTGAGCTGTTACTGGATGTAGATGATCGTCTATTTCAATCGGATCGTCCTGTTTTCGATTTCTCTTGGAACTGTAACGTGGCATGTTGCTTACTTTAGTTACTATGGCAACACCTCATTTACTGATTCACGCATTGAAGAACTGATTACAAAATTACGCACTTCGACCGTCTTTTCCCATTTCCAGATAATAAAGTAACAAACACGTTAACATACGCAATGCGAGATAATTGCGAATTCTGAGTAAATGAATTCAGTTCAGTTCAAGTGCCATTTCCATTTAGAAGGTTGACTGCAATTTCTTCATCGTACGCAGTCAGACAGTAACCATTATTTTTTCGAAAAAGGCAGCGGACATCCTGAGGCTGTCGACACTGCCATAGAGCTTGTCTAGTGTTGCCACTGGTGATGGCCACATCTGCTCTCTCTGATCCTCGTATATCGGGCAGTTTTGCAGCAAATGCTCAGCGGTCATTTTCCCGGTACCACACGGGCATTCGTCGGTTCCACCTATCTTCAATTTGTTGAATAGGTGGTACCTCAGTCTATTGTGGCCAGTGCGAAGCCTGAAGACCACGACCTGCTCTCTTCTGTTCAACTGGTAATAGGCATCGTTTTTGGTGTAGCCAGTTTGTTCGGTTTCCCATTTGGTCATGTATCTAGCTCTAATAAACCGTTTTGACTCTTCGTATGTCATACTTTGACTGCAATTGATTTCTGTCTTCTGTCTCTTGCCTTCATAGTGCAACAAGACACGTTTAACTATGGATCTTTATATGTTTACCTCCTACTTAGTAGCCCTTTTAAGTTATGTCTGAGTATAGCTTGATGCGACCTTGGAGTAGCATCGCTCTACTGAGTTTTTGGTTTTCCTTTTCCATTCGGAGTTGTCTCTTCACTTCCCTGTGTTGCATGAGCTTATTTTCGCCACGCCCGAGGTGGCTATTCAGGTTACTTAACTTGACTTGACGTTTGGTTTTTCATTCTGGTTTAGAAGACTCATCAGAGTCTGTAGACAACCAGTTACATTTGCATTATCCTGCACTAAAAGCTATGCGCATCTATCTATTCTTAAATGCATTAACTGTCTCTGCCTCTACTACCTCCTGGGGCAATGCATTCCAACCATTCACCACTCTCTGACTAAAAAAAAAATATTTCCTAATATCCAATCTGGAATTTTCTTTAGCTAATCTGTATCTGTGCCCTCTTGTTCTCGTTTGTGGTTGCATTTAAAAAAAACCTTGTTATAGTCTTCTTCGTTCTCAATCTCCTACTACCAAGCCCTGAACAGGGATTTACATGTAGCAATATGTAGTCTGGAGAACGGAATGCGTTGAGTCGCTAGTTTACAGATTTACTGCGATATTTGCACCTTTCGGTCCGACACATCCGTCTTCGGCAGGGTTATAGTCGAATTTAACCTTTCCTGTGATTATCTTATAAACCTGTATTGTCACCTCGAATTCTTCTCTTTTCAAGCCATTGTAAGCCGGATTTTCTTAGTCTTTCCTCGTAACTGTAATCCCACTATCAGTATAGTCTTCGTTGGCGATGGAGGGTGTACATACTTAGAAGACTGGGGCAAGAATGCACCTCCGCATTTGTCACCCTGTCTCTCCATGAGATGCTAAGGATGGATCTCATGCGCCGTTGGTGAAAGGTGTTGAGCATAAGCTCTTGTTTAGCATATGTTGCCCACGCATCGCTGTCACTTAGAAGCGTACAGACGATACATGCATTGTAGACCATGGCCTTGGCTGTAAGTTTGGGGTTTTCCCAGACACGTGTTGTGAGACGAGAAAATATGGTAGCAGCCCTGCCGATGTGGAAGGCTTATCATTGATTAGAGACCCAGGTAAGTGAACTGGTCCACAGTTGCCAGTTCATAGTTATCGATAGTGATGGTTGGGTTGGTATCTAGGTTTATCCTCCTACTTAAAGTCGATTATAAGCATATAAAGGTACAGCTGAGACTGACCTCTCTAGCTTCGTTGATTTTGTTAGCAACTTCCATCACACAATCCGCTTGACATCTCATACATCTCTTATATAAGTCTTACATTTCTCCTCATTCAATCATGCCGTGACTCACTTTTGTTTTCCCAGCTGAAACTCCTTGGTTGCCTATTCCAGAATGACTAATACCTTCTACAAAAGACGCACGACACGTTGACTTGTTCTGGAAGTGTCTCTACCCTGAAAATATCCTTATCTCTACCTTCCAGCCTTCCTATCCTACTGAGGCCCCAAACCCTTCCCCCCACCTCCACCTAACTGCGTGATGCTAGTTCTCGTCGTTCATACGTCCTCACAGTTCCTCTGTTCATGAAATCTTGTTCCACCGTCTCCCTATTCTTCATTCTGATATTTCTACACGTGCGATATTTACTTTTCTTCATTTGCATCTAAAGAGTTACACCATGTATCTACACCAGGCCACGACTTCCCCTAGTAAATAACACAGTTAACACTATATTTGATTTATTAACATGAATATCAACAAAAACAATATTAACAAAAATACATCCAAACTAAATATCACTCACTGTCTCTCACTCGCGCGCACACACACACACAAAGTTAAGTGGGCGAGCTTTCTGGTAAGGCATATCCAGACTGCTTTATATAGGCCTACGTCTGCTGGCATGGCGTCAGCATCTGGGTCTTTTCTCGGAGAAAGTGCCACGATGGTCTTCTCTGTTCAAGCTTCAGTGACAAGTTCTTTTAAGTCCCCATTTATTGCTACTTAAGACATCCGCTTGAAGGACGGATTTTTAAATGAAGGACGGTTGAGTGCATAAGTGTTCGGCCCACCTGCCGAGCATCTGAAACTTGTCTGTGAGTAGTCAGGATTCATCAAAATTGCTAATTGGACAGTTATCCGATGATTGTGGCATATAGTGTTCTTTGCACCTCATGCAACTGTTTTGAGGCGTGTCGATTTCATCTACCGTTTCGCTGAGCCAAGACTCTTTCTTCATCGCCTACTTAAGCCTGAACAACTCTACAGGTGTTTGAAAGGTCGTTATCTGTCCTTGTGTTTATGCGTGGATAGACAATGGGGACAGTGTTGCAGAGGGTAGCCAAGTCCCCTGCCTTCGATGTAGCTGCTCCGACGGCCCTGGCTGCAGCTATTAGAACTACGAAAATTATAGAAGTTGTTTGTGCACGATTTCGGGAATCCCCGTCAACAGCAACATATTACTGGAAAACACTACGTCTAAATTGAATGAATCGCCCAAGATGGCTAGGACAGGATGTAACTTCATTGAAGTATACAGTCCTGACCTCCATAAACACTTGAGCCAGTACAACAAGGATGTCTACACCGATAAAGTGGTGTCTCATTTTAATGTATACAAATATGAAATGTACACTTACAGCTAGGTCAACCAGACATGTTTATAGACATTACACAGATGAGAATCATCGGGAAGATGTGCCACAGGTACGCCAAAAATCATTCTATGTGGTAGATGAATGAGGAGAAATTGTCAAAACCAGGGTACGTCGAGTTGTTGGAATTGTATCTTGTAGTCCCAGGCTTACGTGTTTTGTTCCTTCAAGTGCTAGCAAGATAATCTCCTTTCAAACCGGTCGCTAGAAGTGTTCTCTGCTCCATGTTAAGCCACGCCATAGTTGCTTGTAATTTGGTTTTCTGTTATTAGCATTTGTTTGTACGAAACAATTATTTAGCATTATGTTTGTACGAAACAATTATTTGCAGCTCCTTCCAAATTTTATGCACGTCTCATGAGTGATCTAGTTGCCTGCATCAGGGTCATTGACCCATAACTGACCAAGACCCTATTTCGCCCCAAAGTGCCGGTCCTGGAAACAGACTGCAACCATGCAGCCTGGCTTAGAGATTAAGGATCGAAAAGGAAAGGCAAACTCGGTCCCAAAAATAATAATAATGTTCGCGTGGGCGTCAAAGGCCCGTTGTGTCGATCGACCACTACCATGTCTAACTTCTGAGGCTATGTTCAAGCGGTGCGTGTCGACCGAAATCCCTACAGACTCCCCAGGTGGAGCCGAGTACTCAGCTGCCTTGGGATGAGGGCCACGAGAAGTGTATGACACCAATGTTTGAGTCAGGCTTTCCGTGTTTTTCCGCGTCCTGCCGCCGAGGCGTCTGATTGTGTCCACCTTTTGGTCAGCGTGACCCTTGTTGTGTTGAGAATACAAGCTTGAGAGAGGTATCGTGTAACCTCCGGTGGAGGGAGGGGCTGACAGGAGGAAGTCGACTTCTGTCCGAGCAGAAAGGTCCTTGAGTAGTGGTAACCTGGACTGGATTCTGGTATGCGGAACGTTGAACTCCATATCTAGTCCCAAAAATGGTCTGCTGAAATCGGATGTGTCGTGGTGCCGAAAGGCGCATATATCACAGCCTCGCTGTAAATTAGGACACAACGTCACTTTCACGAAGAATGCCAAATAAGAAGTGAATGGATTTCTGGGGAGATTCTGTGTATGCCAGGTACAAGAGTAGCTCGACTACAACAACGAGAGCATGTCGTTAGAGGAAACTGTCATGACAGTCTAACCACTCTAGACTAGAAGACTGCTGCTCACTCCGCATGAGTGTAAAGTGGGCTTCTATGTTTGAAACTTGACTATACAATAATATCCAATACATGATCTCCTATACGAGGAAGAGAAGGGTGAACAACGTTTTGCTTGGAGTAGGAGAGACAATCTGTGGATTCAACAGATAGCAACTTGCTCCCCCTGCAATAGACGAGGTATGGCAGAGCGCCGTTTCAACTGGTCATGGTGACGTTCGACCGACGCAACGGGCCTCAGATGCCTTGGCGAACATTATTATTATAGTATGTTGTCCGGAGAATGGAATGATTTGTGACGTAGTTTACAGATTGACTGTAATATTTGCACCTTTCGGTCCACCTGACTTCAGCAGGCATGTTGGATATATTTTTTGCCTTCACTCTTCGATCGATTTTCCTTAGTCAGACTGCTCTGCTGCAGCATGTTATCCAGGTTCACCGCGAGGAGGTGTAGAAGAGTTTTGACAGCTCTGGTTCGCTGATCGCTGTAGCTCATGCGCTGCTCAGCGTCTTGATACCACAAACCATCTGAAAAACAACTAGATATATACCATTATGTCCACTTCTATCGGTACGGAGCATGAGATGTTCCAATGGCGTCATCGTGGTCCGCCTGATGTGGTATCCCCTCCACCTTACTTCTTCAGCCATACTTTTAAACGATCTTCACTGCCTTGCTGCTGCCCTACTTTCAATTGACGTAGCATCTAAGGGACGTGTTAATCGTAAAAAAAAACCATATGGCACTTATCAACCACGCGAGTTTGTACAATAAGACTGTCGTCTATGAATATGATTTTTCTTTTTTGTTCACTCTTGTTTTGTGTGTGTGTACTTCATGTCGAATTTTACAGCCCGGACTGTGATATCTGCGCCTTTCGACACAGCGCATCCACTTTCTGCAAGTCCGTTATTAGGGATTTCTGTTAATAGCCACTGGTTGACAGTTGCTAGACCATCGACATATCAGTTTGATTGCGTGAAAAGGGAGGGGGGGGGGGGGGCGGATGAACATTGTTGGCGGTACTTCCGTCCGGTGTAGGAGCTGTTTTTATCATTTTCAGGGCAGCTCGGCGACGTTTGGTCTATATTTGATATCTATCCTACTGTCATATGTTACTCATCGTATCTGTTAGCACTCGACAGACCCCCTCCCCCTTTTATCACAAGGGCAACGATTTTGACAGGCCGAATATACCAGGTGAGGGTAGCCAAAATGGATATCAATCCTCAGTGAATCTGGGCCTGCCTACCTATACATGTGAAGATTGGTTTCGATAGAATACACTGAAGAGACCACTTGTTTGTTGAGCTGGCATAACGGTGAACATCAGCAACGAGCTGTGAAGCATAAGGGCACGACGAGGCAAGCTCTGGACATACACTGCACTTGAGCTTCAGTCGTATCGACCTGTATTTCCATTGGTTTCAGGTGAACTCAGGATAGAGTGAGGTCGACGCATTGCTCAACTCTTCCCCACTTTGAACCAAATCACTCCACAAGTCACCCTTACGCCCATTTACACTGTCCAAAAACTTTCTATCCCTACATCGTCTTGTCAGTCACGTTATAACCCATGCATAGACCTAACATACATAAATGAATGAGCAGAGAGAGACAGAGACCGAGACAGAGAGAGAGATAGATCTTTATTACCCGCGATGGACAAACATGGGAATTGAAGTGGCGAGTTTTCTATCTCTCATATGCATTACCACATAGCTTAATTTAACCATTCCATCTGTCTTTAGGGCATTAGAGACTCGAACCTCCCCCTGTTAGTAACAACAATCTCATCACGAGCTTGAAGTTTAGCTTAACTTTTTTTTATCATGGATTAGAAGGATCCGCAGAGTCTGTATACAACCAGTTTGCTGCCAGAGGCAATGTACTTCGCATGTCTGTGAAATATTTAGAAAGAATTTATATATCATCAATTAATTCCACGTTCAATTATGCCAGTATTTTGGATCAACTCTGAACATGATGACCCTGAGCCTCAGCATATTTCAGTATGGTTGTTAGTACTGTGATTATTGAGGAACGAAGATTCATTTCATCAAGCTAGCTATCCACGGAAGCTCTCTGGACTTGGATTTGTTCTTTAAAATATATTAAACAATAATTAGATCATGACCAGTTTTAATCCAGGACGAGACTTGTGCATGGGTTCAACTTCCCCACCCCATAAAAACCATCTTGCTACAAAAATGTCACAGACTCTGCAGTCTTCTAAACCAGTATAAAGACATTAAGTTAAGCATCTAACGAGCTGACCTTGAAGTAGAAGGGCCCATCAACAGGGTTTACGACTCGGACCAGTCAAAGCCGGAAGGAAACTGGTTTGCTTACTTCCATTTTATCAACAAGGAAGACCTCGAGACTTGGCACCTGGAATGTGAGAACCATGTAGGAGGTGCGGAAAACAACTAAAATTGTAGTTCATATTTGAGTTCAATGAAATAAAATGGATAGAAGCAAGTACTGCACAGCTGCTATCAGGCGAAACGCCAACATATTCCGGTCACTAAGAGAAAAGTGCGCCACACAGTGAAGGGGTAGCCGCCACACAGTGAAGGGGTAGCCGCCACACAGTGAAGGGGTAGCCGCCACACAGTGAAGGGGTAGCCGCCACACAGTGAAGGGGTAGCCGCCACACAGTGAAGGGGTAGCCGCCACACAGTGAAGGGGTAGCCGCCACACAGTGAAGGGGTAGCCGCCACACAGTGAAGGGGTAGCCGCCACACAGTGAAGGGGTAGCCGCCACACAGTGAAGGGGTAACCGCCACACAGTGAAGGGGTAGCCTCCACACAGTGAAGGGGTAGCCGCCACACAGTGAAGGGGTAGCCGCCACACAGTGAAGGGGTAGCCGCCACACAGTGAAGGGGTAGCCGCCACACAGTGAAGGGGTAGCCGCCACACAGTGAAGGGGTAGCCGCCACACAGTGAAGGGGTAGCCGCCACACAGTGAAGGGGTAGCCGCCACACAGTGAAGGGGTAGCCGCCACACAGTGAAGGGGTAGCCGCCACACAGTGAAGGGGTAGCCGCCACACAGTGAAGGGGTAGCCGCCACACAGTGAAGGGGTAGCCGCCACACAGTGAAGGGGTAGCCGCCACACAGTGAAGGGGTAGCCGCCACACAGTGAAGGGGTAGCCGCCACACAGTGAAGGGGTAGCCGCCACACAGTGAAGGGGTAGCCGCCACACAGTGAAGGGGTAGCCGCCACACAGTGAAGGGGTAGCCGCCACACAGTGAAGGGGTAGCTGCCACACAGTGAAGGGGTAGCATTTGTGCTAGGACAAGGAGCATAGGGTGTTATTATTGAGTACCATGCAGCTGGTTCAAGAATGGTTATATAATCCTTTAGGTCGGGGATGGTATGGGCTTGTGGTTAAGTGACACAGCTCACAAACCGAAGGTGCTGGGTTCGATCCCCATCACAGCACCAGCCGTTACCCCGGGGAAACAAACCCTTAGAAAATTCAGGAGGAAGAAGACCCTTACATAAAATGCACGCTGAAGTCGGATGCACTGGGCTGACAGGAGCGAAATAAAAACTACAGTGCAACGCACACCGCCATGGGGAATAGAGAAATAGGGCAAACGAAAAAAAAATCCCTACGACCACACATAAAAATATAAAACTAAACGTCATACATCGTTATCCAATAAACAGAAAAGAAGAATTAATTTTAAAGACAGTTTCTACAACAAAGTGAAAAATACATTGGATAAGAAAATATATTGGGTAAGAAAAGTTCAAGAGATAAATTGGTGGTGTTGGGAGACTTCAATGTGAAAATAGGAGATGCAATAGAGGCTACTCAGAGATTATAGATACAAACAGTCTTCGAGTAATAAATAAAAATGTCAGATATATGTAGATTTTTCATCAGGAAAAGAACTGGTCAGTGGATGGATTAAGCATGTTCCAACAAAAGAAAATTCATAAGGCAATATGAATACCCTAGATCATGTAATGCAAAATCAGATTGACCCCATCTGCATAAATACGATCTTTGCAGGATGTTGGCAAACCACGAAATAACAACAACTAAAGTCAACAGGTCTCACTGTAAAGTCGGATATCTCAAAGGAGACAAGTAAAAAAAACAAACAGTGTTCAACATGACACTCTGTAATAAAGCTCAAGCACTAGAACAGCTATTCATAGGGGCTGGCATTGATTAAAAATAGGGACAGATTCAAATGGTCTTGAAAACAACGTAGGAGGAAGTTTTTGTAAGAACACCTACGCAAAGAATTGGTAACAGCATAAATGCTCACATTCATGGAAGAGAGACAAGCACAAAAAGTAACATTACTCAACATGGAAGATAGAGTCACCATATCTAAAATACAGAAAGACAACACAAGGGTAAACAAAGAAGTAAAAAAGGAGCATACGGTATACAAGAGAAACTACATCGATAGTCTGGCTACAGAAATTGCAGCTAGAGGAAACATGAAAAGTCTGTACCAGAAAACTGTTAGGAAGATATAAACAAGACAGACCAGTAATAGATAAATTGAGAAGAAAGATAACAAATATTGAAGAACAAAAGAAAAGTTGGGCAGAATATTTTGAGAAGCTTCTAAATAGGCCACCAACAGTCAACTCACCTGACATTTTACCTGCTGAAGAGGACCTCAAAGTTAACTGATATTCTTCTTGATCTCACTCGCCATGCTTATTCTTCTTATGTCTACACATGTCCAGTTCTCTGGATAGATGTTGCTGTAGTTGAGAGTTTTCTACAGCTTCCAAATACCTATTTGTGGAGATTCGTCTCCGTGGGCCAGTGCTCAGTATGCAATTGGCTAAACAGATAAGTCTTGCAGGATATGTTCGAATATCTGTGAGGCTTGCCCAGACATGCACATTGGCGATGTTAGCCAATTTTAGCCTGTATATGTGGCTATTCAATCTGTTATGTCCCATTCTCATTAACTGTGATAAGACAAGTAGAGAATATAAAAGAAGCAATAAGAGATACAGGAAGCAATTTACCTTCTAATGAATGGAAAAGCAGCAGTGTCTGATGGCTACCAGCTCAAACTATTAAAGTAAATTTAAGTAAATATATAGGAAAATGAAAGTATTCCAAAAAGAGTGGATAATAGACTTTATGGCCGCTGCCCGAAAAAAATTCAAGAATTCAAGTAAAAAATCTACTCAAATTATTTGTACCTTGCCCCAGGCCTAGTAAGCCACAGGAAGTTTTTAAATATTTACCATGGATAGCCGATAGATTTCGGCTACCTGGCAACAGACATTAACATGCCTGTTTGAATACCAGGATTCCAAGTATTCAATGAAGGCTATCTGGTTAAGCTACCAAAGAAAGGCGATCTACAAGAGCATGTACATTACAGAGAAATAATGCTCTTGTCAGTACTTGGTCAAGCGTTAAACAGTTTTACTTGAAAGACTAAGCAACAGCTGTAGATACCAAGTTAAGAGATTTTTGTTTTCTTTAACGTTCGCCTTATTTCTATGTTCCCCAAGTTTTTATTTTGCGCCCGTTGACCCAGTGCATCTGACTTCAGCATGCATTTTATGTAGGGTCTGCTTGCTCCGGTATTTTCTAAGGGTTTGCTTACCAGGGATAATGGCCAGTGCTGTAATGGGGAACAAACCCTGGACTTCCAGGACTTTCGGGTTGTGAGCCGTGTCACTTAACCACTAGCCCATGCCGTCCCCCAAGTTAAGAGATGAACAGGCAGGTTTCAGACAGAACAGATCATGTGAAGATCAGATAGCCACATTGCGCATAGTCATCATTAGAATGGAATTCAAGTCTGTACATCAACTTTGTTATCTATGAAAGAAAAGTCTTTTACAGCTTAGAGAGGAATACGCTCTGGAAATTACTAAAGCACTACTGTATCCCGCAAATGTCCACCAGCATAATAAAGCAATTTTGCATGTGGAACAACTCACAGAATCATTTAACATTAAATCTGGGGTTTGTCAGGGCTATCACCTTTCCTGTTCCTGCTAGCAGTGGATTGGACTATGAATTAAACTACAGTCTACGAGAGAAATAAAATCCAATGGACTTTCTATAACCAACAGACTTGTACATTGCAGACAACATAGCCCTTCTATCCCACAGCCAACTGGAAATGCAGAAAATGACAGACACACTAGATAGAATCTCCCAGCAAGAAAGTCTAGAGATCCATGCAGAAAATGACAGACACACTAGATAGAATCTCCCAGCAAGAAATTCTAGAGATCCATGCAGAAAAGACAACAATTTTAAAATTAAATGTGGCCATCAACACAGCTCCTATTAAATTGAGAGGAACACCATTGGATGAGATAAGAGCTTTACATACCTAGGGAGCATCATATACCAAAACACAGGTGGTGTAAATGAGAAAATCCAGGATAAAAAAGACAATAGCGCCATTTGTCATGCTGAAAACTATGTGGACTTTGAAAATGCATTTGATGAATTAGAAAGAATATCACCCTGGAAGTAGTTCAAGTGCCCCTGAAGTTGACTAACATAATTCAGTAAATGTAAGGATTGAATTTTTGTACAATTAAGTTCAACAAAAAGGTCAGCTTTATGAACCTTTTGAGATTAGAGCTTGTGTGCAACAGGGGTGTCTATTTCTATATCTATTTCTGCTGGCTATTTACTGGATTATGAAGACTACAACATCAAATAGAATTCAATAGACTATGGCATAACAACCTAACCTTCTGAACATTGCAGACAATTTTGCTCTTCTGTCCAATAACTGCAAAATAAATAATGTATACCTGATGAGAATTCACTTACATTGGGACTGAGAATATTCAAAGAAAAAAAAAACTAATATTGTGAGAAGAAATGCAATTAACAGCAATAAGATTGTGTTGGGAGACACTCTTCTACAAGATGTGGAATCATTTATCTATCATGGTAGCAAAGTAGGAGGTACAAGTAAAATATGAATATAAAAATAAATACAAAAGGTGAGATGAGCTTCCATTGCATTGGGGAACTTATGGATATCAAAAGAAATTTCCAACACAAAAATAAAATAATTTTAAACTTCAATGTGAAGTCTGCTCTATTGCATGGCCATGAAACATGCAGAACAAAACAAGGGCGTACAAACTATCTGCATGTGCAGAATAGAAAGATTGAAATGATATGATAAGATCACTAATGTTGAATTGTTCGAAAGCCCCAGGCAGATAGAGTAACATAAAGTGAGAAGAAAATGCTTTAGAAAGGACACCATCTTGTAGCATTACAAGGCAGTCTCTGTTCTGGAATCCTCCCCAAGGCAAGAGAGATAGAAGCAGACCAAAATACATGGAGAAAAGAGAGCTTTAAACAAACATAAAGGAAACAGGAAACATGTTGAAAGAGCTAGAATGGATGGCAGCATGTATTTGTTGGAAACATGTGCTCCACAGGGAACTGACCGGTTTTATTTAAAATAGACCCTTCTAAATTTGTTCAATCAACATACGTAACTATACCAAATCACACAGATTTGCTCTATCAATATCCATCATCCCATTTGGTGGAAAGCCTAATTTCAGTCACCCACAGTGAGGTTTCTGATTAATAGTTTTTACATGGTATGGTTGTCAGCCACATGCATTCTTTATAACATGCAAAGGGGGAAACAGTGGCTCTCTTCTGTTTGTCCTAGAAACCACTTGGGTAATCAATAAACAAAACTAAGCTTCTGGATTCATTCCATTAATTAATTTGAATACACTACTCCTCCTGGATTTATTCTATAAATATGCTTAATTAAACCTCCTGAATTTGTTCCAAGAAATCTGATAAAGATTAGTTTAGCTCATGATGATGATGTAATAGTTTAGTTAAATAAACTAAGTGAACATCGTGCATGTGTGCTATAATTGTTACTAAACATCACTGTGTTGTACTTGTTAGGTATGAGACGTGCAATGTACATGGACGATCATGCAGAGGTTGTTTGTCAGCCAGTCATTGGTCAAGTAGGCAACTCATATCTCTCAAAGTCTGCATGTGAAAAGCACAAATCAAAGTTTCTTGACAGGCAATCTGTCAACAGTCACATATGTGAGGCAAGTAACAAGAGGTGGGTTGAATCTTCCACCCGTTTTAAGGTGGAATGTATACCAGTCGCAAGTGTTACCACAGCTTTATCTGTTGAAAAGCAAAGAAAAAAACACGTAGTAGGTGAGGTACAAGGGAGTAACAATTTGCCAGCTAAGCTGGTTTTATTAAAGTGGTGGCTAAACACATTAGGGCAGAACAAGCCCACGAGAACTGCCTGGGATGATGATGAACACTGCATTAAACCATCAGAAGAATCACACATAAAATCTCCTATATTTGTTGATAGACTGGCCTTAAGCTGTTGTCACTCACAACACAATAAGGTCTGTATGAGTGCCACCAAATTTGATTCGTGTGCTGAAACTTCAATGTCAAATGCTGAGACACACCGAAAGCAGAAAACCCATTCACAGTCCCTAAGACCCTGTTTTAAATCACTGTCATCAGATATGTCTGTTAAACAGGCTTTTAGCCTAAATCAACAATTTATTGAAAATGATGCCAGAGAAAATCACATGAAATGCACCAGGCCAAATCACAATCAGACTTTAGACCAATGGCCCAGATATGATGAAACACAAAGTTGGCAGACTACAAAATACAATGTCAGACACATGCATGACACAAATGCATCTAGTAATGTTGCATCTGCACTGATATCTTCGTGCACATCTTTTGCTGATAGTCATTTGAACAAGGTGGATTTTGGTAGTGAATGTCAGGTGCAAGACTTGCTGGTCAATGAGCCTAAGTCCAGTGAGAAAGTGACAAGTAGTCAACGACATTGTAAACTAAACATGAAAAACACAGAAAAATCCATCTGTGGCCAGA
Organism: Ariolimax columbianus; assembly: GCA_036924085.1. Taxonomy (NCBI): domain Eukaryota; kingdom Metazoa; phylum Mollusca; class Gastropoda; order Stylommatophora; family Arionidae; genus Ariolimax; species Ariolimax columbianus. Next base: position 17,219,178 of record JAVGWX010000001.1, read on the forward strand.
ATGGCAAGACTAATTCTCAACTGCTGCTTGCCTCATCCCTACAAAGTCAGATGAGCTCAGGAGGATGCCCTTTCAGTGCTAATAGACAAGATATGTTGAGAGCTGTAACACCTCAGACTAATGAACATGAGAAAACTGCACCTAGGGATCATCAAGGAACACAGCTAACATCTACATTGGAAGACATTCACAACTGTATTAGTGATGCTGATAATTCAAATAGCGGGCAGTGTAAATGTTACTATGAGAAATCTCATGATAATATATCATTTTATGATATCAACAGGGAAATATCAACTACACAGTGTGATAAGTACTATGATTTACCTGCAAGCAAAACATTGCAGGACAGCCACAATGCCAGCAATTCCAGCCTGCATCATTCTGAAGGAGACACTTATAAAGATTTGGAAGAAGGGTGTTTGTCCTTTAACAACAGTATGAATTTAGGAAAGATGGTGCCTAGTTTACATCTCCAGGTCAGAAGACCAATGCCTGTTGTACATGAGAACGGTAATCCATTGCAGAGTAGTCAGGCATCAAAGGCAACATTACTCAAAAGTGATTCCAGTTGTAAAGAAAATGTGTCTGTACATGAGGAGGTTAATATGAAGCTCAGTGTGTCTTACTTCAGTCGGTTGGTAGAAAAAAGATTTAGGGCAAAAGAGCATGTGAATAATAACCATCAAGACATATTACATAATGCCCAAATCACTTGCAATGGATATGCTAATGTTCAAGATCAAAGTGTGTCAGAGCCATCATCCAATTCACATAATAGACAATCAAAAGATAAGTCACAATCCTCTCCAGCAATTGTTAATGAATCTATGAACAGTGACAATCTGGTAACTGGCAAACACTCTCTCCCTGATGAACTAGGAGAAGGTCATACTGTGCCAGATTGCAAATGTGCAGGCAGTCAACATTTGCCTGATTTATCAATTAATCTCCCACTTAGGACTGAATGCAGCTGCAGTAATGACTGTGCATGCCACATCAAACATATGCCAGCAAGTACTGATCATCATAAGTCAGATCAGTTCCAGCTCCTAGAAAAAAGTGGATCTAATCAATCAAAATTTTCTAAGCCTGCAGAAGATAGCAGCGCTTCAAATTACAAGACAAATAACTATTGTTCATCTGAATATTCCATTATAAATTCTACGTCAAAAAACAGTTCCGATACGGATGACCAGAAATTTGAAAAATTTGAATGGGCTGCTGGATCGTGGAGTAACACATCCTTACCACCACGTCAATGTTCAGGATTTCAAACGTCCCAGCCAAATTTCCAAGCAAGACACACATCAAGCACAACAAATACAAAGGTGCAAAGGCAAACAGAAATCCTTAAAAGAGCAAGATTATTGATATTAATGCTTGACAAACTGCCCATGAATGACATAATCTGGAAGAAAAGATTCTTTCCTAAAAGTGAGAGATGTGAAACGTTTACCAAATTGAAATTTGCAGGTGCCATGCGGCAGCAGAAAACCTCAAAGTCACCTTCAAATTGCTCTCACATGATTTCAGCACTTAAAAAACATAATTCTTATAATAAAGTTAACCTTTCTATACAAATGAAAAATGAAGGAAATCAACTATCATCAACAAGGAGCACTTCTGAGAAGACTACAAGTAATTCAGAGAACAAGCCAGAACTATGTCTGTGTTCAGATATTACTCCAGCATCTCGAAACAGGTCAAACCAGGAACCAAATATTAAAGGAACAAATACCTCATTTTCAAATATGTCTGATATAGATAAGTCAACTGCTCTTGAAACTTTGGTTATTTCAAAGAAGAGCATCCAAAAACCATTTGAACCTGATTGTATGAAGGCTGTGAATAAATTGAGCAAAGTCGAGTGTGACAAACAACAAACACTTCCAGAAGGAACGTCTACACATGAACCGCAGAGGGTTTCTTATAAAATGTCACCAATCTGTTTCTCTGAAAAAATGCCACATTCATTTGGAAGTTCACAAACCAAACTGGCAGCTCAAACGGTCTCGATGAGCCAAAAGTCAGAGTCTAATGCAAGTTCAGACAAGCCTGAAAGTGATAAACCCACATCTAAGAAACTGTTCAACAGTTCTGATAACATTATGAATGAAACATATGCAAAAAAGAGAGCATCCAACAGACTGAGTAAAGAACAATCACACAGGCAAACGGAAACAAACATCTCAAAAGTTGCTTCTGAAAATAGACCTGAAAACACATCAACATGCAGTCCATTTGGTTTAGAAACTAACTCAGTTCCTCATGGCATGTTGTCATGCCATAAGCCAAGACCTCCTCCAATAAAAAGTTCAGAGAAAGTAATTTCAGACAACTCACAGATAAAGATTTCGTCATTTTTACTTCCAATCTTAAATAAGAAGACACCAGTTTACCCTAAACCAAGGCCTCATGCTCTTGGAAGTGTTGAAGATGGAGATGTTGTTGAGTCTAGTGACTTACCAACAACTCCAGTTGCATCAGAGCTTTCTATTGCAGATTGTAAAAGACAGTCATGGAAAAAAACAAGCGAGAAGAATAACTTAAAAACATCTGAAAATTGCGTAATTAGTACATCACTATATTCAAAGTGTCAGGGAATGAAATATGTCGAAACACTAAATGTGTTACCCCCTCTACAGTGTATTCATTCAGAAAACATTGCTTCAGAAACAAATTCAGAAAAAGTGACAATACAACAATTAGAAATACCTAAGTCAGCAACATTACAAGTGCAGCATGAAAAAGTAGAACACCAGCAACATTCTTATGGAACAAAACAGTATGGTCACTCACTAGAGCATTCAGACTCTGTGCCTAAAAGTCAAACTAGGCCTAAATGTATTTCACCTGAGCATTTACGAAAGATTTACAAAAAAACACCTATTCTCTCTGCACATAATCCTGGTATGTTGCTCAGTCCACTACGTAGAAAATTTGATCGCATGAGGTACAAAGTGAGTGATTCTCTGTTGAAAATAAATCCTAGTCCAAGATTCAAAGCAGCATTTACATCGCATCACTTGTACAGAAATTTTACCACAGATAATGCAGACATCGAACAAAATTTTGAAGTCTTCATACCCAAAAGTGATACATATGACCACAAGTCTTCACATATCAAGGGTGAAAACTCAGTTGAGAATAAGGTATGCGGTACTTCTGAAATGTCTGGATGTAATCTGCTTATAAACAATACTGCAAAGGAAATCTTCAAAGTGAATTCTCAGCATGAAATATCTAAAAAAGCAACAGATAGCACAGATGTGGATGCCACTGGAAATGTGCATGAAGCTAATTCAAGTTGTTTAGATAGTGTAAAAGATGGAAAAATTTGTTTTGAAAGTAAAGATATTTCCAAAGTCTGTAAAAAATCTAAATCACATGTGAGAAGAGCAAAATGCTCAGGCACAACTTCACTCAAGTTCCTTACGCTGCTACTATCAGATGACTTAGGAAGTGATGAGGTTTGAAGACAGATGGGCATTCATTACATTTTTACATAAGACATAACTTTACAAAGGTCAATTCTTTGTGAATACCTTTCCATAGGTCCTTATTACTTCATTTCCATTTATAAACATCCCCCCCTTTTATGTCCTACTGTTTACAACACATCTGAATAGCATCATATATTATGTAGACATTTAAACAAATGTTTAATAAATGTATCTTATACAATATTTCATGCTTATTTTACTCTGCATGATTTTAGACCATTACGATTATATCGCTATTAAATAAACAGAAGATACTAGCTACCAACCTAATTTCTGTTTTGTTTATTGTTTTTGCACGGATTAATTTACACCTCACCTTTTGTTGCTGATAGGATGAGATAGTCTCTGTAAACTCTAGGAGACATTAGAATAATATAAAATATAATGTGAAAAAATGTGTAGCTAAAATATTGAATGCATAAGTTAAGTTTGTCTATTGGTGTGTTAACCAATTCACAAATTATCCTTAACTTAACATCTTTATACTGGTTTAAAAGTCTGTATACAACCAGTTTCTTTGGAGGGTGGTTTAAACAATGTGCGAGTCCATCTTAATAGACTCAAACACTAGAGCTATGGAGACCCGCAGCCAGTTAGGCGCCATCTATAGCTGCTCTTAACTAATAATATTTCAATGCACATCATCTTTACTGTTTGCCCTGAAAAGGATGTTGTGTCGTAGTTTACAGCTTGACTGTGATACCTGGGGAAACGTACAAATAACTTGGGTAGATTTTTTATTTGAATTTTGTCCAGGTAGCGGCTATTATGTCTCCTCTTTTTGATTTCCAACTGTCAAGAAATTTTTAACGTGCTCAACACTGAACACAGGAGTCTGATCTCACTACCCAAAGATCAGGGGGAATTTTTACGTGAAAAAAAATCCCAGTCTCCACCGTGAATCGAACTTGCAACCTCCGGCACCCAAGGCGAGCATCTTACCTTGAGACCACTGAGTCCTTCTTGGTTAACTCAGTTTTAAAACAAGCGACTAAAATTAACAGTCAACGATATATTTGTGGGTCAACTTATTTAACTCATTTGTAAAATCATTTCTGTTAATATTTGTTCATTCATTGTAGTTATAAGATTGACTTCTGGCAAGGCCTATAAGAAAGACTGACTCAAACTTGAGTAAGTTCACTGGAAGCTAGGTAATCCGTATTCAGGATTTCAGCATCATTTTCCATATACTGTTCATAACATGTAAAATAGTTATGTTGCTACACTTCTCTTTTTGCTGCCATCTTGTGTTTAAAAGATTTGGTTCATTTTACAATTTATTTGTTTGTGATTCTTCCAATTTGGTACAAATTAGTACCTGAGAATTTCCAGATATTATTTTGCTCCCTTACATTTTAACATAAATAAACAATTCTAAGAGAGCTGTGTCTGATCAAATGGTTAGTATACCAGGTATCCACCATAAAGACACAGGTTAAAACTTCAATAGGGTACTTTTTTCCCTTAAAGGGGGTGAAATGAAAACCTAGTCTACATACTGTGTGGTCACTGCAGAGGAAAGCAGCATTTATTCATCAGCTGTATAAATTCAATGGAAGGATGTTTTTGTTTCTTTTAAACATTTTCAATTCAAATAGTTTCCTTTGCTTCATCATGTACATTTTAAAAAATAAACATAAAAACTGATGTGTGGAAAAGTTGTTTTCAAGTCCAATAAGTTCATGAAATGGTTACTCGTGTATCAGTTGTTAATTACCCTGGGTATCCCAGACTGTCTTGTAATGTTATCAAATGAGTCTCGAGTTGACTAACTGCCCTTGTTAGAGTCATTTAAGTCTGAAGACGAACAAAGACGAAAAAGAGATGGTTTCCAGATGGTGTCTGAGACACACTCTGAGGATGGATGATGGCAGAATACAGAAATATCTTGTCTATGGGGAATTACAGTTGGGGGAAAAGGTCTCGGGGCCGGCCATTACTTCGGTACAAGGATGTATTAAGTGGGATTTAAATGATGCAGGCATCAATTTGGAATCATGGGAACAGGACGCCAAGGATTGTGTTACATGGAGGGGCAGGATTAAGCACGGAAAACAGACAAAGAAGATGCTGATTGCTGATAGGCTGAAGACTCAGTGTTTGAGAAGACACGCCACACCATGTGATGCCGCAAACGGTCTTGACACTTTCCTTGCACACACTGTGGAAGACACTTCTCTGCTGGGATTGGTCTTACGAGTTACATTCGTTATCGTCATGAACTGTAGCTACATACGGTACCTTTTTTCAAAGCACAATTACTTTCATCTGACAAGACAGAAAGAGCCAATAAGTAGGACAGACACATGATCCACTGTTTACTTTATACCAGTAGGACACATGATTTGACTATTTACTTTATACCAGTAGCACAGAAGAGTCACTGCTTACTGAAACCTATAAAATCGACTGTAAATGAAGGACAAAAAGTCAAATAAGGTGGCCAGGAGAGCGTAAGAAGTGAGGGGTAAAGGGCCGGATAAGCCAGTGGCGGCCAAATATGAAAAAGGCAAAATAGTGATCCAAGTGGAGGGAACAAAAAGAAAGTGATATAAGCCGGGTACAGAAAGTTGACCTGCTGTGCATATAATGGCAGTGCTAATATCTTGCTGGGTGGAAAATTAAGTCACTTCATTTTTCACATTTTCCAGCAATATACATACATACATGCATGCACAAGTTTTGAGCATGTATGTGAGTATAATATTAATATATATATATACATACACCGAAGCAGTGGTCATACCATGGTCCAGGGACGCTCATCAACTCCTTGATTGCTACCACCCCTGCAGCTAGCAAGCAACTTGGAGCTTTTATCGACACCGGCATCGATGCCGACTATGCAAATCTGATTGCATCAATCACATCGATTTCAAAGGCAGTCGGTCTCCCAGCACCCACTCACATCACAAATCACATTTTACCTGCCACTCAAGCTTTGCCAGAGGAGTGGCGTAAGATGGCTCGTTCTCCAGACAATCCCACAGCCAAATAATTCCTTGCCTGAAAGCTTCCGATGGATATCGCACAATTTCAAAGCTGGGCATGGAGTCAATAATGAAAGCATACTATACAGTGGAATGCGGAGGGAGTCATTAACAAAAGGCTTTCCCTAACACATCACCTACATGAAGGCAAGATTGACGTGGCATGTATTCAAGAAACGCACCTCAACAACAACCACAAATTCTCAATCAGAGGATACCAGACCTTCCGTCTTGATAGAGATGCTCACAAAGGATGGGTTCTGATACTGACACGTAACTGCATACTGAGTAGCGCGGTAGCTGTCAATCACACTGGACAAGCAGAAATTGTAGGATTCGACATGACACAAGAAACGAAGATCCGCATCTACAACCTGTATGGCCCACCCAACAAAGACCTGTCGCTCTCGAGTATGGAAATCAAGGACTCCAGCTGCCTAGCAGTTGGAGACTTCAACAGCCACTCGGAGAGATGGGGATATTCGGACACAGACAACAGAGGTGATGAAGTGGAAGACTGGGAGATAGACACAAATCTCTATCTTATCAATAGGCCGGAGGACAGCCCTAGCTTCTATTCTAGAACATGGCATACCACCAGACTAGCATCTACTCCAGACTTGGCCTTTTCCACGGTGGATATTCACCACAAAATAGACCCCCAGGTGCTCAACCAATTGGCAGGTAGCGACCACAGGCCAATTAGGCTAGAAGTTGATATGGAAGTAGGCCCACAGGAAATAAAACCGCTCCCACGTTGGAACTATAAACGAGCCGACTGGGACAGATTTGCAATGCTGATGGGCTGTGTGAAACCATCAACACACGGAATAACAATATGAAACCTATGGTGTAAAGCCTAAGCAAAGCAATAATGCAAGCAGCCACCGAAACCATCCCAAGAGGGGCAAGGAAAAACTACAAGTCATATTGGAATGATGAATTGCAGAAAGCGGAAGACGAAGTCTCAAGTGCTAGGAACATGGCAGAGAGAGAACAATCTATGGAGGCAAATATCGCCCTCAAGGCCATCACGGTGAAATACAAAAGAACACTAAACCAAATAACAAGACACAGCTGGAAAAACAAAACAGAAAGCCTCAATTTAGATAAAGAAGGGAACAAACTATGGAAGTTAGTCAGAGCCATGAATGACGAAACACCATCAAATAAACAAATTACCATCAAGTATGGCGACAATATGCTTACTGGAAAAAAAGCAGCAAACGCCTTTATAAAACATTATGCCAGAGCAAACCACATTGATGTCCCTACAGACAGGCATACAGACAATAGTGAAGAACAAAAGAGCCACGACAATATCAATATGGCACCAGAGGAGCACATGATGGCAAAACTAACAATGAATGAAATGGAAGAGGCCATGAGAACTTTAAAGAAAAAGAAATCGCCCGGAAAAGATGGGGTAACAAATGAAATGCTGATGGGGTTGGGCCAAACAGCAAAGAGGAAGTTACTATCAGTCCTGAACCAAAGCTGGAAAAGGGGAATTGTACCGCAGGCATGGAAAGACGCTGTACTTATACTAGTACCAAAGAAAGAAAAAGATAGAACAGATCCAAATGGATACACGCCTATCAGTCTACTGAGCTGTGTAGGAAAACTGATGGAGTGTATGATAAACACCAGACTGATGTGGCATCTAGAAGAAAAACACATACTAATTCCACAGCAAGCAGGTTTTAGACAGCACAGATCCACTGAGGACCAGATCACTATCATAGTCCAGGAAATAGAGGATGCTTACCAGGAGAACAAACACACAGTAGTGGTGTGGGTGGATTTAGAAAAGGCATTTGACAAGGTGTGGAAAAAGGGACTTAAAGTCAAGCTACGAAAAAGTGAAGTTTGTGGGAAAATGTACAGATGGATCAGCCACTACCTCGAAAACAGAACAGCCAGAGTTAAAGTACAAGGGAAGATTAGCAAAAAGGTGACACTTGAGCAGGGAGTACCCCAAGGGGGAGTACTGTCACCCACACTTTTCCTGGTGTATATAAACAAAATCACAGAGAATATACCAAGAAGAGTCCACAGCTCCATGTTTGCAGACGATCTGGCTATGTGGACCTCTGAAAAAAATCCCACCATAGCAAGCAATCAGATGCAGCAGGCCCTAACATCGTTGGAGGAGTGGGCGAACTCATGGCTGGTCAAAATAAATGAGGAAAAACAACATGTACGATATTCCCGCTTTCAAATAAACCTCAGAACACCAAAATAAGTCTTAACGGCAAATATCTGCGGCCAAACGACAACCCAAACTACCTGGTAGTCACATTTGATCGGCGCATGACATGGAAAAGTCAGATCGAGAAAAACCGAATGAGAGCCAGACAAAGAATGGCATTCATGAGGAAACTTGCTGGCACAAGCTGGGGAGCAGACGAAAGTATACTAAAGAAACTGTACACTGGAAGAGTGAGACCAGTTCTCAAGTATGGCATTGGGGCATGGACAACAGCGGTAAAGGCAAACTTTGATAAAATTAGTAAACTTCAAAACCAAGCCATGAGAGTTATAACAGGAGGCATGAAGTCAACGGCAATTGTATAACTTGAAAAAATTACAAATCTGCAATCCATGACCGACAGAAGAGACTGCAGAGCCCAGCAGCAAGCAGAGAAACTCAGAAGACTGACAGACCATCCAATGCATCGAGACTAAATAGATTTGGAAATGGGAAACTAAAGCGGAGAAACTTTGCAGAAATAGCCAAAGCAAAGATGAGCGAAGACCCTATGAACACATTAACAACACCAAAGCCCATCCCAACTGTACGAAAACCTACCTGGAAGCAGCATATCATTCCGGAGGTGGTAGAAAATATACCAGGTATTGGAAACAAGAACAGCCAGACTGAAAAAGAAAGAAGAGACATAATGAAAAAGTACCCAAGCATGGACTGGACCAATGCATACACCGACGGTTCTGTAACAAACACAACACAGAACGGAGGGGCAGGGGTATTCCTGAGCCTACCAAATGGTAGAAAAATAACACTGTCAGTGGCAACTGGAAAATACTCAAGCAATTTCAGAGTGGAGGCAGAGGCACTGAGGGCTGCAGTGGAAGCAATGCTGACAGGTGAAAGCAATGAAAGCCAGATAGTCCTGTTTACAGATGCCCTGGCCGTAGTCACAGCACTAAAAAGCCAGAAAAATACTGAACTTAATGATTTAAGAGCAGTACTCTGTCAACTATGCCAGAGTCCGCACCAAAAAGAGTAGTGGTACAGTGGGTTCCATCCCACTGTAACATCCAAGGCAACGAGGAGGCAGACAGACTGGCAAAAGAAGGTGCAAGACTACCACAACCAGATTCTAGTGTGACCTACGAAGAGTTCAAAAGGCTTATGAGGGCCAGATACATGGCCAAATGGGAAACAGAACATACTGGTTACACAAAAAATGATGCCTATTACCAGTTGAACAGAAGAGAGCAGGTCGTGGTCTTCAGACTCCGCACAGGCCACAACAGACTGAGGTACCATCTATTCAATAAACTGAAGATAGGTGGCACTGACGAATGCACTTGTGGCACCGGGGAAATGACCACTGAACATCTGCTGCAAAACTGCCCGACATACAAGGACCAGAGAAAGCACATGTGGCCATCACCAGTGGCAACACTAGACAAGCTCTATGGCAGTGTCGACAGCCTCAGGATGACCGCTGCTTTTTTCGAAAAAATACAGGTTGACGTTTGACAGTGTATGAAGAAGAAGAAGAAGAAGAAAGCATACTATAGTAACCTGTTCAGATTACCAGAACCCCCTCCAATTTACCCCCACATCCAGACTTCCTGCCCTCAGAAATTTGTCATGCTGGCAAGTCAATGTCATCTGGAAAATCACTAGGTGAAAATGGCATCACTGCGGAAGTCATCCGGGATTGCGGTCTACCCTGTTACCAAGTCCTACTGCAACATTTTACACACTATCTTCATTCAGGAGGAACACCTGTTGCCTGGCACAACTCGAGGACAACACGATTGCACAAGGATGGAGACAAAGAGGATCTCGCCAATTACTGGGATTGCGGCACATCCAGACTTCCTGCCCTCAGAAATTTGTCATGCTGGCGAGTCAATGTCATCTGGAAAATCACTAGGTGAAAATGGCATCACTGCGGAAGTCATCCGGGATTGCGTCTAACCTTTTACCAAGTCCTAGTGCAACATTTTACACACTATCTTCATTCAGGAGGAACACCTGTTGCCTGGCACAACTCGAGGACAACACGATTGCACAAGGATGGTGACAAAGAGGATCTCGCCAATTACTGGGATTGCGGCACATCCAGACTTCCTGCCCTCAGAAATTTGTCATGCTGGCGAGTCAATGTCATCTGGAAAATCACTAGGTGAAAATGGCATCACTGCGGAAGTCATCCGGGATTGCGTCTAACCTTTTACCAAGTCCTAGTGCAACATTTTACACACTATCTTCATTCAGGAGGAACACCTGTTGCCTGGCACAACTCGAGGACAACACGATTGCACAAGGATGGTGACAAAGAGGATCTCGCCAATTACTGGGATTGCGGCACATCCAGACTTCCTGCCCTCAGAAATTTGTCATGCTGGCGAGTCAATGTCATCTGGAAAATCACTAGGTGAAAATGGCATCACTGCGGAAGTCATCCGGGATTGCGGTCTACCCTTTTACCAAGTCCTAGTGCAACATTTTACACACTATCTTCATTAAGGAGGAACACCTGTTGCCTGGCACAACTCGAGGACAACACGATTGCACAAGGATGGAGACAAAGAGGATCTCGCCAATTACTCTCCTCCCTGTCACTTACAAGCTGTTTACAAAATTCATCCTTGCCAGAGTTCGTACCACTCTTGAAGAATCACAACCGGTCACACAGACAGGCTTTTGGCGTTCGTACAGCACAATGGACCACATTTCAACCTGTTGCTGCCTTATTGAGGCAGCTCGAGAGTTCCAGACTCTTGATATTCACCTTCATCTACTATAAAATGGCTTTTGATTCAGTAGAACCACATTTTGTCTGGCGTTCACCGTTGGAACAAGGTGTAGATCCTGGTTACATCAGAGTTCTTACCAACAGTTATATGAACTGCACTTCCACATTTCGTCCTTTCCAACGTCCAATTGTGGTACCAATTCAGAAGGGGGTCTGCCAGGGCGATCCTATCTTCCTGAACCTCTTCTCTACATGTTTGGAATCAGTCATTAGCCGATGCAACTGGGACACCTTTGATATCGTTATTGGCGGCAGACGCCTCAATTTACCGATGACATAGTACTCATCACAGAGTCGGCAGCAGAAGCCAACCAAATCATGCAGCTACTCGATGGAGAGGGCAAGATAGCAGGTCTGCAGATGAATGTCTCGAAGACCATAGCGCAATCGTTTCGCCACTTGTGATACAGCATTCCTTGGTGAGGTGCGATTAGAGGATGTCAACGAGTACATTTATCTTGGACGTCTTCTCAATTTGAAGAATAACCTGGAACCTGAACTGACAAGACGTCGCTGGGCTGGTTGGGCAGCCTTCTCGTCTATTAACATTGTCCTGGATGGTTGTCATGACTAAGACCTACGAGCCTCCCTCTTCAATTCCACTGTACTCCCTGCGATGTGCTACGGTGCCGAGACATGGACACTAACAAAATCACTAGAGGACAAATTGAGAGTGATCCAGGCCTCCCTTGAGAGGCGCTTGGTCGGATCACTCTCCTGAACCAACATATGCTAGGTCTCCACAATTCTGACATAAGACGATTGTCCCTGGTGAAGGATGCAGTAATCCATGCAGACAAGGCAAAACATAGATGGGCAGGTCACATGTTGCGATGAAACGATGGTCGATGGAGCATAGCGACAGCAGTCTGGTACCCCCGAGCTAAAAAGAGACCACGGGAAGACCTCCAATGCTCCCTAACTGTTCGCTGCAACATCTGAGATATTTATAGAGGAACACTTACCAAGCACTGGACTTCTGTGGCCCAAGACGAAGTTGGAGACGAAGTTGCGACGAGCAGCTACGCTGAGGAACAGGTCATCAAGATCAAGAAGTACACTTTACCACCTTCTACTGATTCAGTGGTTTAAAATTATGCAAATATGAATACTAGGAACAAAGTATTAAAGGGAAATAAAAGTGCTACACCAGTCAACAATACAGTTATATGGAAAAGTGATAGCTTTATTGCTGGCATTGAAGCACTTTTATAGGAGTGAATTGAGGATTACGCCTTTAAATCGAGTCATCATCCACGGCATGGTCCTAGGTCTCTTCCCTGCTATGAAGGTTGAAACAGGCAAAGTTTTTGAGGTACAGCATGAAACTAGCAGAGACTGGTATAAGGAAAGAAGCCATCTCTACAACATCATAGAACAGGGGAAAGCTGCTAGTGCTGCAGCAACATCTAAGATATTAGAAGATGGTGGATATGCTAAGCAGCAGATATTCAACAGAGATGAAAGAACCCTATATTGGACAAAGATGCTATTAAGGACTTACACTGCTAAAGAGAAGAAGTCAATGTCTGGCTACAAACCTGCAGAAGAAAGAGTAAAAATAAATACACAGTATTTTTCAAATTGACATTCATCAGTCACTATCAGCTAAGAACCAAAACATTTCAAGGACAACTATGTGTGTGTTTTGTATGTTCCTTTTATTTTCATATAACTTTTGTAGGCCTAGCTCTAATCTGCATATAATATATTCTTCTTTCTTATTCCCTATCAGACATTAACACCAATGACTAACAGAAACAGGAGTAACAGCAAGCCTTCTGAGACTGCCGTACAGCTTCTCATGTATGGTAGTTATAAGGTTGTGACTGTGTACCTCTCCTTACGTGAACATTGGACAGGTTTGCAACAAGTGTTCAACTGACATGGGACCTATGCCATAGATCCGTCATGCCAATCGCAAATTTTCTATTTCCATTGTGTCCACATAACATGTGATGGTGCAGACATGATTTTAGGTTCTATATGTATCCACAAGTGAAGAAAGGTTATCTGGACTTTTCCACAAAATTTTCTTTAATTAGGTGGTCTGAGTGGTAATCTGCCATATTGGTTGACGCCGTACTGTATGTATACAAACATCAAACATAAATAACAAAAACTAAACATTCAGCAGTACTTGACTGTTTATGTTACAGTTATAGTAATATCTTCTTCTTTTTCTTCGTTCATCCTCAGATCAAGGTTCCGGTTTCTCTTACAAAGGACACCGTTGTTTGTAATTCTGTTTCATCTCCATACAGCTTCTGTCTCATATATGTCTCACGAGGCCAGCATTGTTCTCTCTTTACCTGCGTAAGCATGCAGCTTTGTAGGATGTGTTCCACGGTCATGATATGCTCCCCACATGGGTACCTGTCATCTGCCCCAATTCTCATTCTGTTGTAAAGATGACTCTTGAGTCTGTTATGCCCTGTTCTCAGTCTTCTTCTTCTTCGTTCATTCTCAATCTCCCGCTACCAAACCCTGAAAAGGCTTCAGTAGCGGAATGTAGTCCAGAGAACGGAATGCGTTGTGTCGTAGTTTACAGCTTGGCTGCGATATTTGCACCTTTCGGTCTAACACATCCGACTTCAGCAAGCATTTTTTGAGTACCGGGTTAGCATTCTCTCTTCGATCCTTTCTCCTTAGCCAGTCTGCCCTGCTGCAGCCTGTTATCCAGGATCACCGCGTGGAGGTGTAGAAGGGTCTTGGCAGCTATGGTTCGCTGGCCCTGACGCTAGCAGTCAGCTATGAGTCGCTGATCACTGCAGCTCATGCGCTGCTCAGCATCTTGATCCCTGTTCTCAGTCTGAAGATGATGACTTGCTCTTCTCTAGTTAAGTTGTTAAAGTAATATGCTGGACATTCAAAATAAAGGCAACAAGTCACTGTATCCGTATCAGCATAAATAAAGGCATCCTTAAACAACAATTCTTATGCAACTTTTCTGTAAATCTCACTAAAGCTACCTAAGACTTGACCAAACTTTACTTTAGCCCAAAAAAATATTTTTAGATACAAAAAAAAAAAGAGTCTAAATCCCTGTGTAATTGGTGGGAAGAAATAATCTGCTTAAAGGTCACTTGTAATAGCTGAGTTCACTTCATTTTGTCATTCTGAGTATCTTGTTGACCATAGTCCCAATACCATCAAAGATCTCATGCAGAGGCGCTTCACACATGAATGCAGGTGTTGTGACAATATTGTTATTGGCATCAGTATGGATTTCCTGTACTTGAGTTAAGACAATAAATGGAAAGTTTGTTTGAAGACAAGACTTCTACTATCTCTCTGTTTTCTTAGTTCTTAGTCAACCTGTACTTTTACAGGGGCAGATGCCCCTGTGCAGATGCCCCTGTGCAGGTCCCAGCTCTGATATGAGCTGCATATAGCCGAAAGAAAGAAGGGTATCCTGCTTAGCAGGCTAGGTTCGAGTAGCTGTGTTCAAACTGAAATAAGGGGACGGCATGACCTAGTGGTTAAGTGGCATGGCTCGCAAGCCGAAGGTGCTGGGTTCGATCCCCATCACAGCACCGGCCGTTACCCCGGGGAAGCAAACCCTTAGAAAATGCAGGAGAAAGCAGACCCTTACATAAAATGCATGCTGAAGTTGGATGCACTGGGCCGACAGGTGCAAAATAAAAACCACACCGCCTTGAGGATTAGAGAAATAAGGCGAATGGAAAAAAAACAAACAAAAAAACAACTGAAATAAAATACTTTTAGGAACAAGTATTAGTCAGCTTTATGTGGTCATGAATAACAAAAACACAACAATCTGCATTATGACTAAATAGTCTTTGTTTGTGACAAATAACACAGACAACTCTAACAAACCTGAATGATTAACATGGAAATGGTTAAAGAAATGCAGATTTGCTTTACATGAAAGCGCTAAGCCCAGAAAAGTATAATTATTTCATGTCTGCACATATATAATAAAGCAAGACTACTGTGATCATGTACACATTGTTAACAATTATAAAAAGGCTTTATAATGCCACAGCAATAACAGCACTGCATAATGAAAGAAAGGAGATTACTATTTGAACAGTAAGTGCACAATATAATGTTGAAACACTTAATATATTGAATGATAAAGCATTTAAGGTAGTGAGTGGCAGGGATCAGTTCAAACATAAACACTTTCAAAGTGGAAACTAGAAAATGTGATTTAATTTGGAATAAGCATGCAGGAAATAGCTAGAAATCATAAGAGTTATCTGGAATTACATTGTGGACAATATTAACACTGTGCAAATGACAAAAGATATAGAAACAATTCAGAACAAAGGTTAAAAAGGTTCTTGGAAAGAAAAGTAAACAGAGATCACATGGAACCTGATAGGAGAAAGAAGGTTTTGAAACAAAAAATAAGTACGTGTTAAGGGCAAGAAGAAAAGACAAGGCTGCCAATATTTTATTCTGAACTAAACACAAAAATAAAAAAGAAGGCCAAGCAGGATAAAAGAACACATTGATAAAATAGCTGAAAAGATAGTAAGACAAGGTGACCTAAAGACATTATAAAATATAACTATAGTCCGTCTTTTAATTCATAAACAAGGTACGAAGCAATTTTCTACTAAACTGCATGTCAGATCCAAATGATTTTTCGCATGCAGCCTTAGAATGTCCATGACGCTAAAACATTGATATTATTTAGTCCATAGATGTTAAGAATTTTACACATCAGCAAATTCTTTTGATCTATTAGGACCACTGCAAAAAAAATGGCATTAAATTTTTAGATTTTACAGTATGCAGCTTAATTTCTAGTCGTATTTTGTTCATAGACGTTATCTCCTTAATGTCTTGATAGATCAATCGATTGTTTGTGCTTCCCTTTATGTACAATCGTAAAAATGTATTTGTTGTCATTGTATGTACACTTAATTATTTTGATAAACATACGCTAATTCATTCAAGTCTGCTAATCAGTATGTCCACAAAAGATGATATTAATCATTCCGAATCTGTTGATTCAAAGCGGTTGATAATTGTTACTGGCTGGACAAATTGTAATCCATCTTGTTGCAATTACTCTTCTTATCACTGGAGCACATGTTCAACACACTTCATCCCTGAGCACATGTTCAACACACCTCTTCCAGAACTGAATGTCTATTTTTGAAAGGTACTCGCTATCAGCACTTCAGCATCACATTTTAAATGTCCTGTTCTGTTCTGCAACTTGTCCTTCAACTTTAGCCCAAACAAGCTCAATAGGGTTTAGATGCCCATGGCATGCAGTTAGTCACAGAGAAGTGTGACCGTACTCTTCAATGATCATCCGTCACCCAGTGCCTGAAAATTTGTCCATTCATTTCAGTGTGGTAGTCTCTACAATTGGTACTTTTTGATTGGAAAATCAGTTCAGCGTCATGGACAAGTTCTTTTTCACTGCTTCCAGCATATGTTAGTATAATGCCCTCTACCCTTTACTGCTTAGAATTTGTCTTTTCTGTTCACCATCAACTGATTGCCATTCTTTACCATAGGTGTGGTGAGCATTGACCCAGAAATCGTCCAAGTATACAATATGATAGCCTTGCCTAGACCGTTCACGTATCTGTTTCAGGTTTATGTTTCTGGCAGTAAACAAATGTGGTTTTTCATATATAGTATTCCTGCCACCTGAATTTTTCTTCAATGTAAATCTGGCGGCTCTTACAATTTTCCAAAGAGTACTTTTGAACATTTCAATACTGCCGTCGGATTGCAATGTTAATTTCAGTTTCTGGAGAGTAACAAGTTGATTTTTCGTCAACAGTTTCAAAATCTTCCGTTTGTGATAACAGTAAAAGGATGATCTATCCAGACCAAGCACCAATTGGGTTTGTTTCTCTGGGTCATGAATATTGCAATATAAATGACCCATCTTAGATTCCCTGTGGAAAAACTTGTATAGTTATTGTTTGCGAATGCCCACAATTGAATAGATTACTCTTTTGTGCGCCCTAAAAAGGGGGGATTGCACAGGAACTGAGAGAGCTATACTGGCCTCGGGAGACAGATGAAAGACAAAAGTTGTACAGATAATAGTCTTACCAACAACGATCAAAGAAGAAGAAAAAGAAGAAATAATCATACTATTTTAACAAGCAACATTGATAAGCCTGCTCAGAACATATTCGGTTAAAGAATGGCGCGCTGTTGTGCGTATTTAAGAACTTTCTGCAAAAAATACTTATAAGACAACGCTTCTTCTTTGCGTGGAGAGGTGTTTGTTGCATAAAACAGTGCAAGACTGAGTCGATACATTTTCTAAAAATAGCTAGAAAATTGGTGAGGAAGCCTAACCTGGTCATCTTGTTCAGATCCCAATCTAGGGGGACGGCGTGGGCTAGTGGTTAAGTGACACGGCTCGCAACCAGAAGGTGCTGGGTTCGATCCCCATCACAGCACTGGCCGTTACCCCGAGGAAGCAAACCCTTGGAAAATGCAGGAGGAAGCAGGACCTTACATAAAATGCATGCTGAAGTCGGATGCACTGGGCCAACAGGTGCAAAATAAAAACCACAGTGCAACGCACACCCGCCATGGGGAATAGAGAATTAAGGCGAACGCAAAAAATCAAAAAAATCCTAATCTACTGCTGGATTAAGCCCATAAAAAATTGAGTACCTCGTATGACAACTTCTTGAACAACCACATGGCAGCCCCGACTTAACCCCCAGCGATTTACACCTGTTTCGTCGGCTCATCTTTTATGTAAATCTAAGAGGTTGTTGTTTTGAATGCCCACAATGAGTAGGTTTACTCTTTTGTGCGCCCTGAAAAGGATGTTAAGTGGCAGGTTGCAGTAGCTTTCCTCACATCCCGAGCGTGCTGATGAAGGTGGACCTGGGTCCTCCAAGCGGTTGTGCTATGTTTGGCTTCATCTGCGTGTCGCTCACTACTATAAGGATCACGTCGAACCTCACCTTGTTAGCCAGACTGTTCTCGACAACAGCCCATTTCCAGGATGACCAACAAGGGAGTCAGGTGAGGGTCTTGGCCAGTATATCTCTCCTGACCCTGGCTAACATTATCTGATCAGTGTGTTTTGCCTGACAAGACGTTAGCCTCATCGTCCCAACTTGTATAGTAAAACGGTAACCTTCTGCATTGTTATAAATGTGCACTTCAAGGTCATTTTGAAATTGTTATCAATGTAACTATGGAAAAAGCAACTATATGTCACAATAGCGACCCACAAACTATAATATCGTGATACGCCTATTACTCAAATACAGTTTTGCATAAATGACAAAGTGTCTAATTTCTGCACTGGATAATCAGGAATTTGTTTTTAATTCAGCATATATTTGAATGTCAAAACATAAATTTTTAAAACACGACGACTGTGTACCTTAAACATGTTAAAATTATGTCCAATTCAGTGAGGCTGCTTTTGATATAGCCTAATGCATACATTTTTCAAATTACATAAAATTTCTTATAGAAAAAAATATTTACTTAACATGGATATTCTAAGGCTGCATGCAAAAAATCATTTGTATCTGACATGCAGTTTAGTAGAAAATTGCTTCGGACCTTGTTTATGAATTAAAAGACAGACTATAAAATACTATCAAGGAAAAAAAACAGGACCACAACATACCAGTAAAAGATAAACCAGGACAGAATATCTCCAGTGAAGAGAAACAGCAGGAGACATGAGTAGAATACTTTAAAGAACACTAAACAGAAATCTACAAATATCCCAGACTGACATACAACCAGCAAAGGCACCCCTAAAGGTACATTTAAATCCACCAATACAACAAGAGATGACACAAGCACTCAAACTACAAAAAAATTGTAAAGGTGCAGGACTATATGGAACTTCGCCAGAAGTCATGAAAGTGGACATCTCAACCACAGAGATGCTACATCAGCTCTTTAAGAAGATATGGAAACAAGAGCCCATTCTCAAAAAGTGGAGAGTCACCTAATGAAGTTAACAAAGGAAGGAAATCTGGCTTCATGCAGTAACTGGCAAAGATTAATACCCCTAGCAGAGGCTGGTAAAATCCTGACCAAGATAATGCTTGATCGTATAAAAGGTGCTTTAGGTGGAAAAACTGAGAAGAACAGGCAGGAATTCCAAGTAGGAAGATCTTGAACAGATCAATTAGCAATGCTCAGAATAATCATAGAGCAATCTAGGGAGTGGCACAGGCACCTCTATATATGAACTTTATAGATTCTGAAATGACATATGATAGTATAGGTCGAATAGAAATTTGAAAAAAATTGAGACATTATGGAGCAGATAATAAATGTATACGAATTATTCAAGGTTTCTGTGGAGAGGCTATACATGGGATTGTAAATTCTCAGATCCATTTTACAGTTGAGATTGGGGTTGGTCAGGAATGCAAGTCTTCAGCAAACTTTCTCATGGTCATGAGATGGACGGTAGAGACAAGGGAATGCAGTGGAGGTTTGATGGGCAACTGCGGTCACTCGTTTATTCAGATAATATATGTATGCTGTGACATGGGCAGCAGGACAAGCAAGAACGGCTGGACAGACTGACATGTGAAGCAGTGAGGGTGGGATTGCAAACTGGTGTGAACAAGGCAAAGAAAGTGAGAATATATAATAAACAAAGAGACCTCACAAAGATGAATGGTCAGATGGCTGAAGAGGTGCAAAGTTTTGTTTATTTGGGAGGTGGCATTGATGGAGATGGGGGAGCAGACCAGAATGTTGAAGGCAGGATTGACAAGGCCAGAACTTTGCTTTGAGTATCTTCGTCCAATGTGGATCTCGGCAAATTTCTACACGGAGAATGGGATGTTTTGAATTTTCAACATGATTGTAGTCGGCCATGCTATATAGCTTTGACTTTCGTTAACAAGTGTCTTCGTCGTGTAATTTGAGTTAGATGGTCGGGGGCTAAGGTAGATACAGATCTATGGAAAAGAGGATGTGTGGGGGGAGGGGGAAGAGTGAGGATTGATAGCATGTGTTTTCTGAAAGAGGTCGGAAAGCATAGCCAGACGTGCTGGAATGAGGCCCACAAGGAAGAGGGTGGGTGAGAAGGCCAGAGAACATCTGGTGGTGAACAGTTGAGGAGACAGTTTGTTCAATCTGGGCTTTGTGTGTGAACATGGCACAGAATCAAAACAGATGGAGAGCATATGTTGCGGCTCTGTGTTCCAAGAGCACCATTGATGAAAATGGCAATAAAAGATAAACATAGGACAAGATAAAAAGAGAGAAGACACTAGTTAGTAAAAAAAAAGATGGTATGGAAGAAAGTCAATAACTGAAATTATAAACAGATTGGTATGACAACAAAGAAGTACATAGATGAATGGAAAGCAGAAATGAATATTGACTAAAAAAAAAGGTTATCATACACATTAAATGAGTATGCAAAAGCTATGTAACCTTCATGAGGAAAGGATACTGTGACATTCGTCTTCACATGCTTAGCTCCTAAAGCTTCAATAGCACTAGCTGTCCCAGCATATGGCCACTTGCCACCTTCCTCCTTATCTGAGCCTACAGTCACCTCACAGCCTTTAATAACTTTAGCTGCCAGAACTGGAGAAATACAACACAAGCTGAAATAAATCATGAAAAGAAAAAGTGTTAAAAAGCTGAAATAAATAAATCTAATAAGAAAATATTTATAGTTACAACAAACGCCAAAATAAATCAATAAAACAAGAAAAAATGTAATCTGATGTGTTTAAAAGATGTGAGAACTCTTTACTCAGAAAACACTTACAGTTAATTTTAAGAATGTAAACAATCATGCAACCTTTAAAAAATAGCAACATGTTTACTTCTAAGAAAAGGAACAGGAAAAGGAACAAAGTTGGCCACAACTTCCACAACAATATTACATTCCATATAAATATTCTTTAATATTTTACAAAAATGTATCTCTAAATTCATTCACTAAATTAGAAGTCATGAATAGTTCCACTGTACTAGTTTGCACTCAAATATTACATGGACACAAAAAAGTAAAAACTCATTTTTGAAGAGATCATAATAAGGTATTTTTAAGCTGCTATTCAAAAGTACAGAGACAACACAATAAATAGTCATATTTTTTGCAGTATGCATTCATGCCATCAGTAAGTCATTTAAAAAGATCAGCGAGGCTGAGGTCAGTGCTATCAACTTGATGTCCAAAGGCAATGCTTCTGGGTCAGATGTCATCCCTGCTGAGATTTACCAAGCAGGGGATCCTGTGCTTCCTCAGGAACTGACTATACTCTTTTGCTTTATATGGGAAGCTGAGAAAGTTTCACAGGAGATGAAAGATGCCCCCATCGTACACCTGTGCAAGCCAAAGGGCAACCGTCAATCTTGTGACAATCACAGTGGTATCTCAATGTTGTCAATTGCAGGCAAAATTGCAGTAGAAATGTAGGATTCATTGAAAGTGTCTCTGCAAAGTTTCAACATTGATGTTCCTTCCTGGGAGTTCCTTGCACAAAACTGTACCACCTGGCGCACTAGCATCATCAAAGGTGCTCAGATCACAGATATAAAAGACATCATTTAGGCTCAGAAAACAAGTGCTGCTCCCCCCAAAAAATGCACGACGACTCCACAGATGACCTCACATGTGTGCCCCGAATATGACAGGATTGGTATTTACAGCCATAAGCAAACACATTTTGCAGCACAAGTCTGGTGCTCTCGCCTTCTTCACTTGCGATGGGTAACTATTATTACTAAGTCACTCAAAACACACATAAATGTTATAAAAGCAAGGTAGAGTTACTGCTGGTGAAGTTGTGCTTTGTCGAAAAGGTTTATTTCAATGTTTGCAAAGGATAATAGATTCCAAAGTACAAAATGTTACTTCTTGGTCTTTTTCCACGTATTAAAGTAAATAAGACGGCACCTTCTAATAGATTGATTTGCAGAACAAATTGATAGCTTTTGACTACCTGGCATCAAGCACTGATCTGCTTGATTGAATACCAGTAGAAAATGGGGCAATTACAGTTGCTGACTTCCAAGAAAGATACCTGTATCACAGTACTTTGTGCACTGTAGCCACTTATTTTACACAAAAATGTTGCATGTCTCATGTACAATTCTTCCTGTTGTCATGTATGATCAAAGCACTGATGTCAGCTGGATCTAATTCTTCTCAGAAGATTTCTCTTCAAGTATGTGCTCCTGCCATAGTGCAGCATGCAACACTGATCATTCACTGGTTTACTGTAAAATTGGATTACAGCAACGGAAGTTCCATCATACCAGAAACAAAGGTATGCCATTCATCGACGTAGGAGAATGTCGGACCCTGTGCTGATTAAGAGGTTCAACAATGTTTTTGAGAAAACTATAAATATCCTGCATGGTAGCTCCACTTTTACAGATATCTGGGAACATCTAAATAATGCCATCCATAGCATTGCAGTTGCTACCTTTGAAAGAGGAGGACATGACACCCGCCATTCAGGCCAAACACCTTCCAAATGGATGTACTCTGCACACCTTCAAGTCTGCCTGAAACTACATTTAACAAATGGTTTGTCACTGTGCAAATGAGTATTGGCTACAGCTCAGTGAAATCATCTAGACTGCAGTACAAACAAGGGACATAAGACAAATGTATGATGGTATAAAGAAAGCTACTAGTCCTATAAGTAGAAAAACAGCACCACTCAAAACTATCACTGGCAAAAAAAACAAACAAAGGAAAGCAGATAAAGTGATGGATTGGACACTATCCTAAGCTCTACTTGTGTAACAATATCGCCAGTCTCACAGCCCTTGATGTCTCCAAAAACTATCCCAGTATGGATGAGCTGGACATTGAACTCTCTCTAGAAAATCTTCCTAAACTCATTGACAGCTTGGTCATGGGCAGAGCACCTGACAGTGATGGCATCCCATCTGATTTGATCAAGTGCTGTAAGCGTGCACTTTTGAAACCAATGCATCTGATGTTATGTCAGTGCTGGAAAGAGGCCATTACACCTCAAGATATGAGAGATGCATAGATTGTAACATTATACAAAAATAAAGATGATTGATTGATAATAACTATTGAGATGTCTCTCTGCTCAGTGTTACAGGAAAGTCTATCTTACAACTGCTACAAAAATTGGCTAAACATGTGGATCTGGAGCCACAGTGTGATTTCAGATCTGGAAGATCAATGATCGATATTATATTTTCTCTTCGACAACTTCAGAAAAAGTCACATGAACATAATCAACCCTTTTACATTGCATTCATTGACCTAACAAAGACATTTGATTTGGTTAGTAGGGATGGACTCTTCAAAATCCTTTTTAAAATAGGATGCCCATGCAAACTGCTACTGCTAATAATATCATTCCATGAGGTCACATATTCAATATGAGGAATATCTACAACAAATTAGAGGGTTTAATGTAGACAAGCAACAGCTGCTCTCATGGTCTGCGATATTCGTGTGGTTTGTTCATTCCACTTCATATGTGGGGTGCGGTGTTGTGTGACGATCATTTTCTAGCACGTCCTACGCTATTCACAGGAAGCCTATGTGTGTAAATTTCATCGAAATTCGGAAATACACGATCTGTTCTTCATATGTAATAGCATACGCGTTGTTGGATAGAACGTCACTACGGATTGCGCACCGTCCTTGGTTGGTGTGCACGACCTGCTTGGAAATTGCGTGCCATGACCGGAAGGTGTAAGGTGTGCTCATGCTTGGCGCTGAGGTCGGCTAGCTCTTCACTGGAAGAGTGAAAAGTTAAATTAGTAGCCTGCCGATTAAAGTGAGCTAACAAGCCAACCTCACCTCCTTGGGGTACACACTGGGCAACTAGAACCGTGAGGCTCTAGGCTAACGAGGCAATGGCTCGCCTGGGGGGACGGGCTCCTTCAGGTTACTTGCAGATGTTGGCCCACCGCAGCTTGGAGAGGAGATGGGCACCGCCAGGTGATTTCAAGCCTAAGAATCACACATGTGGACAAAAACGAAATCTATTATCGTGGGATTTTCATGTCTTCATGTGTGCCCCAACGACCTGAACTGAATGTAGACCTGTACATGTGTTTCATTGATTACACCAAGGCCGTCGATACAGTAAGACATACAAATCTGTGGAACATCATGAAGGAAATGGGGTTTCCTGTGCATATTATCCATCTCACTGAAACATTATATCAAGATCAACAAGCTGCTGTCCGAGTGTCTGGACAAACATCAGATTGGTTCGCAGTACAAATGGGAGTAAGACAGGGATGTATCCTCTCACCTTATCTATACAACACATATGCGGAATGTATAATGAGAAATCTTAGAGAAGACCAGAACATTGAAAGTTTTGTTACATTTACGATTGGCGGTTACGAGATTCCAGAGTTACGATACGCAGACGACACAGTGATACTATCAAGAAGTGCAAAAGGGCTAGAGCAGGTAATTTCAGCTGTAAATGGACACAGTAAAGACTAAAACCTGTTTATAAACATAAACAAAAGAAAGAAAATGACCACCAACAAAACACAATGTCAACATAAACAAAACAAAGATAATGACCACCGACAAAACACAATGTTAACATAAATTTACAGTGGGTGGTGAGGAAATAGATCAGGTCACGCATTTTGAATATCTACGCTCAAGAATTGACAAAAATGGCGACTGCTCCAAAGAAATCATAGGAATACTAGCCATGGCAATGCAGAGACTGAACAGCCTGAAGAAATTATGGTAGATCACCAACACGGCAAAAGTGAAAGTCTTGAGAACCTGTGTTTTTCCTGTGGCAGCATATGGCTGCGAATCATGGATGATTACCAAAACTTCTAGTCAAAGAATAGAATCCTTTGAGTCAAAATGTTACAGAAAGATCCTCAAAATACCCTGGATGGATAAAAAGACAAATATAGACATTCAGCAAGAGTTGAACATAGAGGAGAACTGGTTTATCAATTCCATTTTGGCCAGAAAATGTAAATACTTTGATCACATCAAGATACACAGTGGTCTTGAAAGAACAGTGATGGAAGGTTTGATGCACGGCAAGAAGACCAAGAAGACGATGGCACCAAGATATCCAAAAATGCCTGGGTATGACTGTGGCGGAGGCTGGAGTTTTGGCAAGGGAAAGAGTTTCTTTCAGCCAGACTGTGATAGTATTGACGTTTAATAAAGGACAAGCTACATGATGAGGTCATGAAATGAATTTGATGGTAACATATCATAATCATTTGGTTTTCACAGTGGTATTAAGCATGGCTGCATCCTGATCTCAACACTGTTCAGAATCTTCTCTGCTCTGCTACTGAAACATGCATTTGGTAACATCTATCTATCTTCAGCCCACTTATGTCGTTAGACGTCATGGGGAGGTGTGAATTGCCAGGTCAATCCCATATTGGTCACATAAATGAAGGAATATGCCTTCACACTAGGTCAGAGGAGCAACTGTTTAACCTTGCGAAGATCAAGGTCAGAATGAAAATGGCTTGGCTTGGATTCGTTCATTCTCAATCTCCCACTACCAAACACTGAAAGGGCTTGAGTAGCAGAATGTAGTCCAGACAACGGAATGCGTTGTGTCATAGTTTTTTTTTTCTTTCTGCATTCACCTTATTTCTCTATTCCCCAAGGCAGTGTGCGTTACACTGTGGTTTTTATTTTGCACCTGTAGGCCCAGTGCATCCGACTTCAGCATGCATTTTATGTAAGGGTCTGCTTCCTCCTGCATTTTCTAAGGGTTTGCTTCCCCGGGGTAACAGCAGGTGCTGTGATGGGGATCGAACAAGCACCTTTGGTTGTGAGCCGTGTCACTTAACCACTAGCCCACACCGTCCGCGTGTCGTAGTTTACAGCTTGACTGCGAAATTTGCACCTTTCGGTTCAATACATCCGACTTCAGCAAGCATCTTTTGAGTACCGGGTTAGCATTCCCTCTTCGATCCCTTCTCCTTAGCCAGTCTGCCCTGCTGCAGCCTGTTATCCAGGATCACCGCGTGCAGGTGTAGAAGGGTCTTGGCAGCTTTGGTTCGCTGGCCCTGACGCTAGCAGTCAGCTATGAGTTGCTGACCACTGCAGCTCATGTGCTGCTCAGCATCTTGATACCAGAATGAAAATCATGGAGGCCATGATAATGAACTTGCGTTTTCCTGATGAAGCTGCAATTGTTACACACAGGTAGCAGGAACTTCAGAGCTTGATAGATCGTGCCATGATGGCACTGGACATAAGTCTGCCATCCTTGGATGATGAAGTTGAATACCGATCCTTGTGAAGATATACCCTGAGGAGTGACCTTATGCTGAGTAATAAGAAGCTCTTGTAACATGAAGAAATGAAATGACAACGCCAAAAGAAAACCAAAAAAAACTCAGTAGAGAGTTACCACTTCTAGGTTACACCATCTTATAGTTAGTCATGACCAAAAGGGGCTACTATAGTCAGTCATGACTGAAAAGGGCTACTATAGTCAGCCATGACTGAAAGGGGCTACTATAGTCAGTTATGACTGAAAAGGGTTACTATATTCAGTCATGGCTGAAAGGGGATACTTCAGTCAGTCATGGCTGAAAGGGGCTACTAAAGTCAGTTATGACTGAAATGGGTTACTATAGTCAGTTATGACTGAAAGAGGCTACTATTTGTATGACATTCTTAATTGTGCTATGTGCTTATTATTTTCTCCCAGATGTTTGACTCACTGATTCAAACAATCTAGTAATTGTTATGTATCACACATATAATAACCATATGTATATAAGGAAAGTCAAATTACCATTGTTACAGTTATGCAAATGTTTACAAAGAAACAAAACACATACAAATGACACATATGGATAACAAATGTCATCTTCATGTATTTACTTTTAATGTACTGGGAGATGCTTCCACAGAACTATTCCTCCTGGCGAGCAAGCATCACACAAAGTGCTCAGATAGCAGAACAAACATGATCACTGAGAAAGTGAGGTGCTTGAAAGAACAGAGCATACAATGACCCCACAACAAACTCCTCCCATATGAGTTCCAAGTGCAGCAGTTTGTCAAGTCATAATATGACTTCAGTCATATGAGAACACATTTTGCAGCACAGGCCTGATGCTGCCGCAATCTTCTATTGCAATGGGCAGCTATTTTTATAATGATGATGATTCACCTCCAAGTGAAGCAAAGACCCACCACTACAGATGTCCTTTTTAAGGAGAATCTATATCCAAGCATCTGTAGTGGCGGTTTCATAGGAGTGATTTTACATGATTAGGTTGCTAGCCTCATGCACAACCCTCTTTAGCTGCCTTTTTAACATATTTGGAAGGTTACAGTGGTCCTACACATTTCCACCTGTGTATCACTTGGGTGATGATTTATTACATAGTCGCTGAAGTGGTTTCTTTCAATAAAAAATTTTCTAAATACGTGAAGAAGAGCATGTGAGACAGAACTGTGTTTAAATGGTAACAACTTGAGACAGGCAGAAAAAGTGACCCAGAAACGTGTATACTGACGAGATATGGCCTATGCGCTGAGAGAGACCGATGGGCTTTGATTGAATATACAGTGTTAAATCTAAGCTACTAAAGTAGAGCAAATTTGTTGCCATGGTTACTCACCCAATGGGTTTTTTGGCCGCATGAAAGGTCTTTAACACCCTGTCTACATCAGTGTTAACTTTCATTGATAGACCATCTACTGCAAATGTGGATGTGTGATGAATATTGAACACAAAATGAATCTTTATTGAATGTCAAAGACATATGTCAAGTGTACCCTACTGGGCTGTAGACACGGCAGTGAATGAGCTGACAGTATTCAGCAACTCATAGTCAACTGTTTGTGTCAGGGTCAGCAAACCAGAGCTGACCTAGATACTATTCAGGGACGGTGTGGGCTAGTGGTTAAGTGACATGGCTCACAAGCTGAAGGTGCTGGGTTCACTCCCCAATCACAGCACCGGCCGTTACCCCTGCAAAGCAAACCCTTAGAAAATGCAGGAGGAAGCAGACCCATACAACATATGTATGATGAAGTTGGATGCACTGGGCCGACAGGCATCAAATAAAAACATAGTGCAATGCACAGCACCTTAGGGAATAGAGAAATAAGCCTAACGCAAAAAAAATATCCTATTCTGCCTTCAAGTGGCAGTCCTGGAAATGACTGCACCCATGCAGTCTGGTTAAGAGAATAGGATTGAAAAGGGAAGACAAACCATTTCCCCAAAAATATGTGCTGAAATCGGATGTGTCACGCTGAATGGTGCAGATATTGCAGCCTCACTGTAAAGTATGACAGAATGTCCTTTTCAAGACAAACACTGAAGAAGTGTGCCTTACATGCTGAAATAATGCTACAGATAAAACTATTTTATTCCTATCTTCTTTGTTTCCCTAGTTCCTACTATTTTTTTCCCCCCACCGCATTTACCTTATTTCTGTAATCCCCAAGGCAGTGTGCGTTGCACTGTGGTTTTTATTTTGTTTCTTTCGGCCCAGTACATCTGACTTCAGCATGCATTTTATGTAAGGGCCTGCTTCCTCCTGCATTTTCTATGGGTTTGCTTTCCCAGGGTAACGGCCGGTGCTGTGATGGGCATCGAACCCAGCACCTTCTGGTTGTGAGCCATGTCACTTAACCACTAGCCCATCCTATTATTTGTATCTGATAGGCTTGTCAGAAATAGTGCAAATGTCAGAAGTTTGCCATTTTATTGCAGATCTGAATAACCAAGATCAAGAGGGAGACCTAGAAAAAGATGGGATTCATGGTGTTTAACACTTTCAGTCCCAAACAAAAAAGCAGGTTTGACAGAAGCAAAAATGGCTACCACTGAGTGTGTTGATAGTTAGCCTTTGTAAATTAATGCTTGTGATGCTCATGTATATAAAGACATGTGTTGTTATATATGAAAATAAAGGTAAGTGGTTGTAGATTACAGGTATGCATAATGTAAACATGATTTCATAAAAAAAATATATAGTTATGCCGAGTAAAATGTAGGCAGAAAGAAGGATGTGGTAAAATTTTGCTATATAAAATTACACTTTTTTTGTTTTGAAACTGTTTCCAATGTCAATATTCTTGTAAAAACTTCAAAAATGTCACAAACAACTATATTCTCATAACATATAATTAATTTGTTGCTATAAAATCAATGGAAAATAAGAATTTCTCAGAATACAAAAGTAGATCATTAGGCTAAAAAGAACCATGACATTTCATAACATATCAAGACAGTAGAATGAACATATATTTGTGATGTTTGTGTGCAAAATTCATATCTTGTTAGATATGAAAATGATGACAAATGGGTGTAGATAGCTGTTGTTTATAATGTATATATGTTTTCAATTTAAAAAAAATGTTAGTTATGCTACATAACTTGATTATGTATAAATGATTTCAGTGAAAAATTAATTGTTTGGCATATAAAATTGACAATGTAAACATGTTTTCACGTATGGTTATGTATTATAAAATTGATACTCAAAGAAGATGATGATGAGACAGTAGTACAAAGTGTCTTACTTTGTTGTTGAGCTGCTATATCCATATCCAGAAAAAAATATCACAAAGCTGTATACAATGATGATCCAAGTAAAAGATGCACACAATAATAATCTAAAGTCCACAACTCAACTAGCTATCAATACTACATGCTATTTCATTGAAACTAATCAGATCAAGCTAGCTGTTTTGCTTATGGAAAGCCAGAAAGCAACTTTTAGGGCAAAGGTGAGGTCAGCCTGTGCAGCCTGAACACACATAGCTAGATCTTCGACGCCCTTTACCGCGGCCGTGGCTGCAGTGAACACAATCTCTGTCCTTCCCAACAAATTCCACAAGATGTCTAGCGCCAGCTGTCCTCTCCACTTCTGTTCCTTTCATGGAATGTTTGAAGTTTTTTGATGGACAATTTATCAGTCCATCAGGTGTCAGCTTCGCAGCTTCAATGACCAGATCCTTAATTAGCCGCTGTTTGAAATCTTGAAGTGTGAGCTTCTTTTTTCCATCACCTCCCTGGTACAAACTGTAAATAATGTGGGCATTGATCTGGGTTATCTCAATGGTAAATTTTTTCCCCCCACTTTCAGCTTTTACGGTTGTGCATGCCATAATAGTAAAACCATTTGATCCATCCGATCACAGCCATTCATGCTCATATTGTAGTCATCAACCACTTTCGGCTTTGTTGACTTATTCCAGGTACCCTTCTCAACTGTTGATACTGTGGCTTTTGTTGAAACAAGTATGCAAGGCTTCTTTGCCTTCTTATTCTTCCAGGCAACGCATAATGTTTTGTCCACTGAGTCCAAAAACCACTTCATCTCTTGGTGTCCAAGCTTCAATGTCTTTATTTCCGGGGGGAAAGCCGACCCGGTTGACATTTAGTGTTCCTGTATAATTGTAATTGTGCAAAAGCAGATAATCAATTACTGCCTTGGAAGAATAAAATCTGTCTGCAAAAATATGATGTCCAGGTCTCAACGGCTTCAAAAGAGTGCTGGAAACTTTCACAGCATGTGCGGAGCTGGGATCAACATCCGGATTATAGACAGTATTCTTACCAAAATAAATTTTTAAATTGAATACATAGCCCGTGGCGGAATCACAAAGTCCAAATGTCTTGATGTGGTACTTGTGTGGCTTACTGGCATTGTACTGCTTATACTTGAATCTCCCTTTCCTTTCCAATAACCATTTCATCGATGCACACATTCTCAAAAGGGTAGAAAGCACTTTGAAATCTTGTCAGTAACAGATCCACAAATGTCTCAATCTTGGCTTGATCTCGTGACTCTGGTTCACAAACATGTATCATGCTGTGAAAAATACACTGGAAGCGGTTTCTTGAAAACATTTGATGGAACCATGGTGCATAATAATTTCCAACGGTATGCCAGTAGTCTTTCATTTTGGGTCTTGGATCAATGCCCATGGCGATCATCACAGCTGTGAACTTGAGCCATTCATAATGTGTTAGTGGTGTCCATGAAGCAAATGTAAAGTACTTCCTTGGTGGGTTATTGGCTTCAATAACCTTTGCAGCATAAACATTTATGCTTGCTATTAAAATGCCAATAACAGCATTATCTATAACAATTTTTACAAAATCCAAGGGTGTTTCCATTTGATAGAAAACTGGATTTATATTGTTTCAAGTCTGGCGAAAAGTAAAATTCGAGTTGGTCTCACCAGTTTCAACTGATCGCCAAGCTGATATGTGATTATTACGCTCATGTCCATGGGTAACAACGTTATGATCCTTCCTCATTTTCTTCCTTCTTGGTTCAGACACAGTCGCTGATGTTGTGGCAATCTGACTTGGTTGTCCTGTGCTCATAGTCGAACTATCACTGTATCGTCGTTCTGTTTGTTTTCAGACTCCTCGTAATGATAATTTGACAATTCTTCATGGTCAGAGCTACTGTCGTTCATATCGGAATTAGATTGTTGACTTCTCATCTCTTCAAACATCTTTATAGCTTGATCTGCAGTAAATCGACGAGGCCTATTACTAGTATTACTTGAGTTGGGCGCGTTGCCATTTTAAATAGTAGAATACATACTGAATATTTGTATAAATAACAGTAAAATTTACCAAACTTTCAACAGCGATGTCAATTTCTTACCTCGCTAGTTTTGTATTTAGTAAACGTAAGTGGGAAACGATGTCTGGTGTGTATAAAAGTGACAATATAGCGATAGAAACGAAACAAAATGTTAGCGCCGAATAATCGGCCCAAAGAGAAGACGTGACCGCACAACTGTCCGATCAGTCGGCGCCCGGGACTAATTGTGTTAAAATATTACAGAGGTATGGATTTAAAATATTAGTGACCACACAGATAGCACACTAAAGAAGATGTCATCTCCCCATATGACCAACAACGTAAATGGGTAAATGAGATGTTGATAACGCCTTGCAAAACAATATGAAAACATTTACTACTGAGTTCATTTGCTCAGTGCCGTCGGTTACAAAATAATATGGGCCTAACACCATATTTCCTATGCGCCGCATGGCGTGATGGGATCTTTACTTTTTTACTCAGTGTTTGTTTGATGATATCAGTTATGTGTGCACCTTGATCCTACTTATGCAGACTAGAGAGAGGCAGTCTGGCCTGGGGAAGAGACCACACTAAAAAGCTGTGGGGGACTGGCGAAAACCTGAAATGCACAGTCTCCTTCGCGAACCTCAATGAACTACGGACTAGAAGCATATCACCAGTTGATCAAAGAAGAAGAATGAGCACCTGGGCAGATTTGAGGTAACTGGCAGCTTAAAGGTGAATTTATTGCAGAATTGTCATACTTGACTGACCAGGATGCATAAAATATGTCTAGGTTCCATTTATATGTACATAAAATTGTCACAGATGAACTTGTGCATTAGATGTCACACGTAAATAGATTTAAAACCGTATGATTGAGAATATACATTTAGGTATAAAGGAACAACAACCTTCACTGTTTTCACAGCATAACCTCCACACAGCATCTCCATAATAATGCTGCTTTCACACATTTGTATCCCCAATCTTCTAAACCAACACACCTTCTTCCTTCCTGAATGATTCTCCCATTTACCACCTTATGAAATTTCATAGCATCCCTCTTTATTACAATGGAAAATTACATGCTGCAGCGCTTTAGAAATTGTTGAAAGAACAAGAAAACACTTTAAATCCTCAATCTCCTCTCATCATCCAAAAAAAATAAATAAAAGAGGACACTTTTATAAAAATATTACACATTTTCTCTTTTATATATAATGTCAAAGGATGCTGTACAATAAATGAAAAATTATCCCACACCCACAAAAATAGAAAACGCACGTACAGATTCTTGGCTGCTCCAAAGCCACCAGGAAATAAAACAGCATCAAATGCCTGGACATCGAGTTCTGACAATGGTTGCACCTTGCCACGTGCAATTCTGGCAGCTTCTTCCAATGCATTTCTGATTTTTTAAACAAATTGTAGCATTAGTAAGTTATGACAAAATTGTCTTCAACACTTACTGCTTGCACGATAACAACAGACAGCAGGGTTTAATAGGTAAACCCAAAAATATAAATATCTATACAGATTACTCACAAAGTAAAATTGTATCCTACCATGACCTATAATGACATATGGGAACACACGAGATGATACTAATAAAACGACCAGCTAACAAACAGCATCCGTACAAATTCAAAGTTATCACAAGTATATGAACAAGAGAGCATTTGTTATATTGGTAATCTCTTCTTCTTCTTCTGTGTTCGTTCTCAATCTCCCACTACCAAGCCCTGAACAGGATTTTGAATGAAAGTAGAAGGATGCAGACCGGAGAATAGATTGCGTTGTTTAGCTAGTTTACAATTTGACTGCGATGTTTGCACCTTTTGGTCAGACACATCCGTCCTTGGCAGCATGCATTTTGTGGGTGCCGGGTTAGCCTTCCCTCTTCGATCCCTTCTCATTAGCCAGCCTGCTGCTCTGTTGCAGCTTGTTATCCAGGATCACAGTGTGGAGATGTAGAAAGATCTTGGCAGCAGGCCCTGATGCTAGCAATCAGTTATGGGTCGCTGACTGCTGCAGTTCATGCGCTGCTCAGCGTCTTGATCCAGGCAATCTCTAATTTGCTAATATTTCCAAATGTGCCTCTCATCAGTCAGAATATATGAAGTACTAGTATAAAATGTCTAAACTCTAGAACACTTTACCAAACTGTCAGTCTATTGTTTTTTGTGCTTCTTAGTTACACATTCTTGTTTGTTATTGCTATTAGGTAATTTTGTCTCATTTCCTGGAATTAGCTGTGATAAGTGAAAATTATTTTATACACTTCAAAAATTTGGGGTAAAAAAGTCAAGCATTTACAATACAAAATTTTCAATGAAACTGAACATGACAACAAAGATAATGAACACAATCACCAATAAAGAAACCTATGTTGAAATAGCTAAGGGTCAGGAACTGTTGTAATCATTTCATAAGACAGAAGTACCACGTAAACAGATTTTCACACAAACACCCCCACGTTTGGTCATCTCTCCCTATCTCATTAGAGTAAATCATGTACTTGAGAACTTTCATTATCAAACAGGCAGCCATTAGGAAAAACTTCTCATGTATTTAGGTTTTTTTGTTATTTATTATTTTACAAAGTGCTTCAATTAAAAACTTTAAAATTGCAATTGGAATTCAAAATACAATGCCATTGTTATGTAAGGACTCCAAGAGTGTTCTGTACATGGCATTAAGGTGCAGATGGACCACATGACATCAGAACAGTGATTTCAAGATGACTACCAAAATAGTGATATGCACCAAAGAGGAGCGTCATTCTGTTATCCATTTTTTGATAAACAAAGGTGTGAAACATATTGAAATTTATTGGCAAATAAAGGTTCAGTTCAGTGATACATGCTTATCACTCTAGACCAGTGCACGAGTGGAAAAGGAAGTTCCAAATTGACTTGAGTTCCGTGACAGACCATTCTCAACCCGGTTAGGTACACATAGTAGTGACACCAGAATTGATTGCTGGAGTTGAATACATGGTGATGAAAAATTGTAGCATGGCTGTGAATGAAATAGCCATTATTCAGGACATCGATCAATGGTCGACACATCACATTATCCATGATGTGCTCCAGTTTCACAAACCGTGGTTGTGAATGAAATAGCCATTATTCAGGACATGGATCAATGGTCCACACATCACATCATCCATGATGTGCTCCAGTTTCACAAAGTGTGGCTGTGAATGAATTAGCCATTATTCAGGACATCGATCAATGGTCCACACATCACATCATCCATGATGTGTTTCAGTTTCACAAAGTGTTTATAAGGTTGGTGTCATGGAAGCCGACTCCAGAATTGAAATGACATATTGATGTCTTTGAAGCAGATGGTGAAGGTTTCCTAATGAGAATTGTTACTGGAGATGAAACCTGGGTTCACTACGACCAGTCAGAATTAAAATAAGTAAGCAAGAATGGTACCATCCCTCCTCATCAAACCAAAGAAAATATGAATGTAGCCTTCTGTAGGGAAGGTTATGATGTCTCTCTTTTTGGATGAATGAGGTGTTATTTTAGAGCGCTACATGCTCTGGGGGAACACTGTTACCATTGTCACGCATACAAATCTTAGAAACTATCATCGACATGCAAAGAAAAACTTGCATCAAACAACATGGACTTCTGAGTATATGTGTCTTGTTGTAAAATGAAAATTTTAAATAGGAAAAATCATGTTAATGCGCCAGTGTGTTTTGCGATCACAAAAGTCCCGCACCAACTGGTGACTGAACCTCGGTCACTCATCTGGGAAGCCAGTGCACTAACCACTGCACTACCTCGGACCCCCCCCCCCCCCCCCCCCCCACAAAAAACAAAACAATTAAAATGCACGACCATATACTGCCTGTGTGTTGGTTGCAATTATTTTAAAGACCTGTACTTCGAGTGTCTTCCCCATACACTGTACCTGCCAAACCTCACTGTAAGTTATTACAATGGTCTTGAACCACTAAAAGTGATTGGAGGAAAAATGTTCAGGTTCGATGAAGAGGTGCATTAGATGGTGCATGAGTGGCTACAGATGTGACCATGCAGATGCGGATGACTTCTATAAAACGCAACGGAGATTACGTATATAAATAAAACGGGTATGTGCCACTTTTTCTTAATCAATTTTGAATAGAAAACATTAAGTTTTTCATTTGAAACACCCTGGTATGGTCGTAGTAATAGTTAATAATAATAGTTGGCAATCACAAGTTGAGATAGCAACAACATCATGGCATGGCAGACTTGGTTTCATTGAGCCTCGTTGGTGATGTTCTGATCTGCGATTTGAGCATCTTGTGTGATGCCAGAGCACCAGGTGGAATGGTTCCGTGAAAGGAGGTGGCATCAATGTTGAAACTTTTCAGAGAATATTTGAAGTAATCTCTGTAGCTTTTCTTCAGCCCCCTTGGTGAGAGTCTGCCTATTCTGAACTCACAGTGCAGGAGCTGTTTGGGGTGGCACTGATCAGGCATGCAAACAACATGTTCTGTCCATCTTATCTGGCTTTATTTTTGCAGAAGTATATGATGCTCAACATGTTTTGACTTACTAAGAATTTCACAGTATGCACTTATATTGTAACCTTTATTCTGGACATGAACTGCTTAACTAATTTGAGTTTTTCTTTTGAAACGTTAAGACCTATAATATTTACTAGTCATTTCTACACTACAGCTGTTTAGATAGATCCTCAGGTTTATTCTTTATTGCTCATACTTCTAGTGTGCTATTGCTGCTGTGGTGCAAAGAATAAGTTTGACCGCACATAAGTAATTTACCGATTTGTTTCAGATGTTTCTCCTTTCAAATGATTAATTGTGTGCAACTGCTGGATATCTGGAGCAAATATTTTCACATCTGCACCAGCTCGACTCAAATGGACAAGAATACTGAAACATTATAAATATAGAATAAATTTATGACAATAGCAAAACAACATAATTTGTACAACTTTCTTCTCTTCGTAAATGCATCTTGCTTCATCAGGCCTTCAAAATGAAGTTTTTAATTCATTGTAATCTGCACATAATAAAAAGAAAATAATTTGTGCATGAATTTCTAGAAAATAAAAACTGATTTAGCTGTAACCAATTCAATCAATCAAAACCTTCACTGCCTTCTGTTGAGGATAGGTCTTCAACAAATACATGCCAAGTCTTCCTGTCATGGGGCATCTGCTGCGGGTCAAACCACGCCTTTCCAGTCTCTTAAATATTTGCCCCAAATCGTCTCCACCACAAACTAGTAGCTCTGCCTTTACTTCTCTTGTTTGTGGTTCCAGAATGCAGTCTGTCTTAGCTTAACATTTTAATACTGGTTTAGAAGACTCTGCAGAGTATGTATACAACAAGTTTCATTTACATTTCCTGGTCTAAAAGCATACAATCTATTCTTAAATGCATTAATTGTCCCTGCCTCCACTACTTCCTGTGGCAATGCATTCCAAGCATTCACCACTCTCTGACTAAAAAAATATTTCCTAATATCTAATCTGGACCTATCACCTGGTTTTCCTAATGTATGGCCTATCCAGCACATCCTCTTCAAGCATAAGTAAATTCTCCCAAGATATATCAACATGATGATAGCTTTAATATAAAATTCTTGCTAAATAATTCACAAGTAGTTGGCATGTAATGCATTAACTACAAGCATGTGGCTAACTTGTTAATAGCTGGCTCTGGTCATTAACTTCAAGTAAGTGGTTAACTTGTTATTTTCTGGCTCTGGTCATTAACTTTAAGTAAGTGGCTAACTCAATACTTTCTTGATCTGCTATCATAAAACAATTAGCAACTTACGCTGATGATTCATGGATTTCACTTCCGTCATACACTCCACAACCAGACAAAACCTTTAAGAAATTAAATCAGTGCAATGTTTGATTCTGTTTAGAAATAACATTGTTACAATGTTTCACTTTCTTTTAATAATTTACTGCGTACATTATCAAGGTCACAGTGCAAAAGTTTGGAACATGTCCAGAATGGAGGAATGTACCCTGTTCTGGGTTGCACAAAGAATATCAATATTGTAAAGATGAGATATTTACTGGGGTTTTGTCTTTAAAACACATATGAACTAGAGCAGACCAATGCTTAAATGTGAGTCACCCACTGTATAAGAACACTATTGATTGCTATTGATGAACCAGCAATAACAAAAACTGCAGAAGTCTGAAATGAAATGGTCATGCAGAGAGAGAGAGAGAGAGAGAGAGAGAGAGAGGGCTCCTAA
The DNA here is from genome assembly GCA_036924085.1 of Ariolimax columbianus. Classification (NCBI taxonomy): domain Eukaryota; kingdom Metazoa; phylum Mollusca; class Gastropoda; order Stylommatophora; family Arionidae; genus Ariolimax; species Ariolimax columbianus. The sequence continues at coordinate 17,257,457 of JAVGWX010000001.1, forward strand.
GAGTATAGAAAAAAAAGTATGTACAAGCAGTGGACTATTGGAACCATTTGTATCTGCACTTTTTGTCATTTGTTGATGGAGACATACTCATATAGTACTTTACTCATCTTTACTTTAGTTTATGTCTGCATACAATTGAGTGCAGTGATGTCACAATGTCAGCTCTTTGTCTTAAACAGAACAAAATATACTTTACTGCTGACACAATCAAAAGTGTTTTTTGTGAATTACTGAATGCATCTACAGGTTTAGGAATTTTGACTATGAAAATAAAATGATGGAAATATTTTCTTTTCCTTTGAATGAATGAAAATAAATAGTAACAGCAATAATTTGAATTAACCATTTGACTGATTAACCATCACCGTGTCCCTCTGAGTCTGATGTATTCTATTTATTCACTGTCAACAGCCAGTTTTCTGAATGACTCTGTACTGTATGTGTACACAGAGGAAATCATGCGTGAACCTTCTGAATCACTCATTCACTGTAGTTAAGTGCAGTAGTTCTAGCTTAAGCAGTAGATAGACAAGTAGTTACTAAGTTAGTGATTGAATGGAGTCAATCGACCGTGTTGTGGACTGTACTGATTTATTATAATGCCATGAATTGGTAAATGACACACACAAGAAAAGACAGCCCTTACTTACTACTGCAACTTTTGCCTGCATAGAACAACTAGACTGAAGTTCTCTTGTGAAGGCCAACTGGCTAATCTTGGTTGATAAAAATGGTGTTAGGATGCTTGCACGGTGCATTTTAATTTGCAAATATCCCCTACCTAATCCGTGTATTGGAGAAAGCGAAACAAGACATTTGACCTGACGGAATTGGAACTCCTTTTCGCAAGAAAAATAATTAAACACTCCACCAATCACAGACGCAAATCATGCCACAGGTCATTGTGACGAATCGTCAGATTTAAAAGGAAGAGGGAGGCATGTGAGGACGTAATGAGATGTGCTACATAAATCACAAAGATGATTATACAAGTTAAAATATTATTACAGACAATATAATACTTAACAGCAAACATATTACAATAATGAAAGTGCGAATGTCTTGTAGTGCATTCTTGTCACGCGCGTGGCTCATAAGAGAGCGAGATTCTGCTGGTTCCTGCTCATTGGTATAATTTCAATTGTGTAAGTTAAGGTGGTATTCGTTACCCATGCTGCTTTATGATCGTGAATCTTTGGAAGTGAAAACAAACTAAATAATCCCTTGCTTAAACAGAAATGTGGTTCCTGACGACAGAGCATATTATGGAAAGCTAAGAAATACAATGAAGACACATACAAATAAAATAGTATTAGCAGACCACTACTTGTAGGCCCTATATTACTTGATGACCCGTTCTTCAGTCAGGGTTGTACCAATGCGGGTCCCAACTTCAACTCCAACGATCTCCATCCTGGGCTGTGGAGGTCCAATGGGCAATACGCTTTCATGTTAATGTATCAGACATGTTGTAGTGTGGGGTAAGGAAGTTTGACCAAAGCATTGGAGGTCTACCCCCACGGTCTTCCGTCTCAAGGGTACCAGACTCCAACATTCATCCTTTCTTCTGAGTATGTGATGCCCATCGTTGTCTTTATTTGTTTGTGAGCAGCTGCATCGCTCGCCATGATAATTGCCGTAGGTCGGAATTGTAGAGGTTCAGCATGTACTGGTTGCGAAGAGTTAGGTCTAAATGTCTCTCTCTCTCCTAGTAAATATGATAACTAAAATAAAAACAGGCAACATTTATTTGTCTCATACTTGAAACGAGAACATTGAACAGATATGGTTTTAGAAACATTGGGCCATAGTATAATCTTAGGATGAGTCCCACGCGTGGTAAGAAATATTATAATTATATCGCAATATTGAGGGTCTAATACAAAACATTTTTCAAAGACATTGGAATAACAAGAAAGTATAGTGTTAAAAGAAGTCAAAGAAAGACAAGAAAGATATTGGGTAGTGTGATAGGGAGTAATCGATGTATGGGTTTCTGAAAGTCAACCACACTTTTACTGTAGAAGCCACTCGTACTGAGGTCACTGAACTCATGACCACGTTTCTATGGTGGTTGGTTACAGCAGCTCTTTTTACATTGCGAGACATATTTGAGACGGTGGACCACGGTTCTCCTGGCTGTGGGGCGACGCGAGGCTCCTGAGTAAGCTACCAACTGCGAGATGATAGTATTGATCATCACCTCGCTGGCAGTCTGCAGTGGCATATTCTGTTTAGAGGGCGCAACACGAACGCGATGCGAAGTCTTGATCAGTACAAGTAATGTGTTTTGTTTTCTAGAAAAGATCTCTAGGTAAGGTGTCCGCCTTGGGTGACGGAGGTCTCCGGATTCGAATCACGGTTGAGATTTACATTTTTTAACGTGGATTTTCTGGTAAAAAATTCCTGTGATCTCTGGGCAGTGAGATCGAACTCAAGTATTCAGTGTCAAGGATATTAAAAAAACATTTGGCAGTTAGAAATCGAAAACAGTAGGCTTTAACGCCGCTGCTCGGACAAAAGAAACAAATTATAGTTAATATTCTCCCCAAATTATTTGTACTTTCCCCCAGGCCTTGTAAGCCGCAGGAAATTGTAAATACCTGCTACGGATAGCCTTCGGCTACCTGGCAGCATACATTAGAATACCAGGATTCTAAGTATACTGTGTTTTCTTTAACAAAAAGGGCATGCATTTTAAAATTGGTGTATCATGAAGTTTTGAAATAGGTATATCAAACACTGTCAGTGGCAACTGGAAAATATTCAAGCAATTTCAGAGCGGAGGCAGAGGCACTGAAGGCTGCAGTAAAAGCAATGCTGACAGGCGAAAGCAATGAAAGCCAGATAGTTCTGTTTACAGATGCCCTGGCCGTAGCTACAGCACTAAAAAGCCAGAAAAATACTGAACTTAATGATCTAAGAGCAGTACTCTGTCAACTATGCCAGCAGTCCGCACCAAAAAGAGTAGTGGTACAGTGGGTTGCATCCCACTGTAACATACAAGGCAACGAGGAGGCAGACAGACTGGCAAAAGAAGGTGCAAGATTACCACAACCAGATTCTAGTGTGACCTACAAAGAGTCCAAAAGGTTTATTAAGGCCAGATACATGGCCAAATGGGAAACAGAACATACTGGCTACACAAAAAATGATGCCTATTACCATTTGAACAGAAGAGAGCAGGTCGTGGTCTTCAGACTCCGCACAGGCCACAACAGACTGAGGTACCACCTATTCAATAAACTGAAGATAAGTGGCACTGACGAATGCACCTGTGGTACAGGGGAAATGACCGCTGAACATCTGCTGCAAAATTGCCCGACATACGAGGACCAGAGAAAGCACATGTGGCCATCACCAGTGGCAACACTAGACAAGCTATATGGCAGTGTCGACAGCCTCAGGATGACCGCTGCTTTCTTCGAACAAACACAAGTTGACGTCTGACGGCGTACGAAGAAGAAGAAGAAGAAATAGTTATATCAAAGCAAAGTTTTAAAAAGGTAAGTAGGTATACGACGTATGCCCAGAAAAAAAACACTCAGTACCAATATTTTCACTTGCCCTGTTATTACCATTCACTCCCCATAAAGCACTAGACACTACATATAATGCTGATGAGAGTTTGGCCATATGTATATCCGTACACAGCCCCACATGAACTGCTAGATCAGGCAGCAGGGAAATAATTAGCATAAATACACAACGTGAATTCGTACATCTATTTGGGTCAGGAAATTACGAACTACCATGACATGTATAAAGAGATCTCGCGAAGGTTAACTGAGGGGTGATTCAGCTTCAACCGCATCAAGACAGTACTTCAACAGATAAAAAACACCAAAACGAGAGCTAACACCTTCAACAGCCTGGTCATTCCAGCCATGGTGTATGACTGGGAGGCGTGGAACCAACGAAAAAGGGACACGCGCGGCTCCAAGCTACTCAACGAGCGATGAAACGCAGAACACTCACTTTAACTACGAGACCACATCCGCAACACCGCCTTTGGGAGTCAAACCTGCTTCAATGACGTCGTAGATACGGCGTTAAAAAATATAAAATGTGGGAAGGCCACGTGGTATGCATGCCTGACAACAGATGACACGTAAAGTGACGTAATGGTGGCCCTGAACTTATTATCGCCGCCTCAGATGTCCACCAATGAGATTGAGAGTTGGCCTTCGATAGGACCTTGAAGACAAAAGATACAGAGATGCGTTTAGACAACATTTGGGTACCTGGCATAGGGCACATAATGTGTCAAAATGAACACCAGAATTACAGCATACAGATCTAACGAATCAATGTGACAATTGTTTCAAAATGTCGTGTCATGATCTCTAGGCTGCTCATCAGTAACAAATAGTGTCACGAAGATGATTAATGATGAGCAAACGCAAAATTTTGGAATCAGTGTTTTTCACATGCAGGTGTCATTTTTTTATCTCCCAATAGTTTGTGTTGAAAGAATGTTTGTTTGCTGAAAAAGCTTCAGTTCAAATTTAAAATAGGCTACAGAAGACACACATTTTAAAATAGATACACAACTAAATACAGAAAGGTTGTTTTCTGCTTCATAAAAGACCATATCTATCTCGCTCATCAACTATGACTTGTCTTTTGTTCCCTCGTCATATATCCACCGCCCCCATAATCCCGCCTCCCAATCAACTATGACTTTTGTTTATGGTTCCCTCGTCTAACCATATCTAGACTTGTTGCCGCCGACAAATCTGCGTAGTTTGGAAACCATGCGAAATAGGATGGGGGCTAATGGCAAGCAGACAGACAAAATAAAAACAAAACGCGCGCGGTTTTGGAGATCACGTGATCTGGGAGGCGGATCTACTATAAATCCCGACATAGAAACGTGAGGATCATTACAGGAGAATACTTCAGAGAGAGATATGTACTTTGGAGAGAGAGAGAGAGAGAGAGAGAGAGAGGTACTTTGGGGAGAGAGAGAGAGAGAGAGAGAGAGAGGTACTTTGGGGGGAGAGAGAGGTACTTTGGAGAGAGAAAGAGAGAGGTACTTTGGAAAGAGAAACTCAGTGGACAGCAGGCGGCAGAGAGAAAAGACTTGACTTCAGAGATAACATGAGCTAGACACAGAGAGGGAACATTTCACTTTGATCAATTACTGGAGAAAAGATTACATGAGATAGGCCATGAATAACGGTCGACTTGGATCATATTACTTGAGAAGACATTGATAAGAGACGCTCGGTGGAGAGCAAGCGGAGTAGAGAAAAGACTTGACATCAGATTTGAATTGAGAACCACAGAGAGAGAACACTTCACTTCAGAGACAGATGCACTTTGGAAAGAGACGCTCAGTGGAGGGCGGGCGACAGAGATATGCATGAAGCAGATTTGAGTTGAGATTTTGGCGACGGAGAGAGGCAGTTGAGATAGACACGCGTCAAGCAAGGTAACTACTCTCATATTATGTAGTGGTCGTAATTACAAGCCATCAGGAGCTTATAGAGGCAGTATTCCAGTCATCCCATTCATCGTATTGACACAGTCCCACTTATCACGTGGACATCACCTTGATTACGTGAATGTAAGTCGTCGGTCGCAGCTAGACACAGTTTTACAAAGATCCCATGGATGACATTCCATACAGTCTATCCTGACCACGTGGAGACCACTTTGAGCTACCGTCGGCAAAGAGGAACAAGGCCACGGACGTCATACCTGGGCTCAGAACCTACGAGCATTATCATCAGCGGCAATCCGCAATTAAGTTCGATCGCAGCAGTCCACATTAGGTGAGGAGAAAAACCGGGAAACAACAGTATCGATAAGGTTATTGGAGACTAGTATTACTATTAGGTAAGATCTATTGTTGGAGACTAGTATTACTATGAGGTTAGGTCTATTATTGGAGACTAGTATTACTATTGGGTTCGATCTGTTATTGGAGACTAGTATTACTATTAGGTAAGATCTATTGTTGGAGACTAGTATTACTATGAGGTTAGATCTATTATTGGAGACTAGTATTACTATTGGGTTAGATCTGTTATTGGAGACTAGTATTACTATTAGGCTAGATCTGTTATTTGAGACTTTTTTTTCTATTAGGATAGATCTGTTATTGGAGTTTAGTATTACTATTAGGCTAGATCTGTTATTAAAGACTTATATAACTGTTAGGTTAGATCCGTTATTGGAGACTAGTTTTACTATTAGGATAGATCTGTTATTGAAAACTTGTATTACTATTAGGTTAGATCTGTTATTAGAGAGACTTGTCTTCCTATTAGGTTACATTTGTTATTACAGACTGAATTCCTATTATGTTAGATCTGTTATTACCTACTTACATTTCTATTAAGTTAGATCTGTTATTAAAGACTTGTATTCCTATTAAGTTAGATCTATTATTACAGACTTACATTACATTTTAAGTTTGATCTGTTATTGGAGACTTACATTGCTATTAAGTTTGATCTATTATTACAGACTTACATTCCTATTAAGTTTGATCTATTATTACAGACCTACATTCCAATTAAGTTTGATCTATTATTACAGACTTACATTCCAATTAAGTTTGATCTATTGTTACGGACTTAAATTCCTATTAAGTTTGATCTATTATTGCAGACTTACATTCCTATTAAGTTTGATCTATTATTACAGACCTACATTCCTATTAAGTTAGATCTATTATTACAGACTTACATTTCTATTAAATTTGATCTATTATTACAGACCTACATTCCTATTAAGTTAGATCTTTATTCGACCTTTTGAATATATGTATCGTTTATGTTCCTGTCTGTTTGCTTGAAGCCCGTATATAAACAATATTGTGCTTCGTAATATTGACGCCATATCTGAATTCAATAATAGATGGGATCAAACAGAGAAAGACAAAGAGTGAATGGACCGGCGACAAGACAAAAGTTATTTACAGATTTGATAATCTATCCATGACCTACTTTAGTCTATTACAGTTGGCCATAATCTATCACACACAAATGTAATATAAAAACGGTACTGACAGCATATTTTTATTATTTATAGTTTCGTGAACACCATTGACAACAAACACATCTTGCGTTATTTGTACAAACAATATGGCTCGTGATAGTATGACCCGTAGACTGCAACAATATCCTCTTTTAAACATACAAAATTAGAGCAAATAATGAGGGAGAAAACATTGATGGTTATGTCTGTTTAGTTTCTGAGTAAGAAAATGTACCATGATGAAAAAGGAATAATAAAGAAGGGGATGGAAATGCTCAGATAAATATAAGGAAAATAATCTTCTTCGTCATTTCAATATATTATTGTGTGTTATTGAGGCTAATTATAGCAAAACTGTTTATTAGAACAATGCTTACTTACTTACTCTGGAGTGTAGATGTTTACTAGAAAGAGCGCCATACTGTTCTTTCCGCTTTCTTCCTCTTGGCCTGATCTCAGTCTAGTCCACGGTCTTTTATAGACTGTCTTACGTTATTATCGCTGCTGACTTTGGGTCGTTCTCAGGGTATGGAACCTTGACTAATTGCTTCCCACGATGTCTGTGGTGTCGATCTTCCTTCATTCTGCAGACATGGCCAAACTATCAAAGTTGAGATTGCTCCATTCAAGTCTGCAGCGGCTGGACTTCGAGACCTTGTTGTATTGTCTGATTGCGGACTTTACCTTTTATTTGTTGCTTAGACCGCCTTCCTTACATATCACATTTTTGACACTTGGATCCGGCTTTTCTGGGTTGGTAACCATTGCATCACATCCATAAATCAAACTGGTAAATAGGAGGAGTTGTATACAGCCATCTTAGTTTTCTGACTTATTTCCCTTTTGCTGGAAAATCCTAATGAAACGTATGAGTGGGCCCCTCAACACTCCCGGTTTAAAAAAGTATAACTACCCACACAACTAAACCCAACAGGCAAACTGACGAATGTAAGGATTGAAGAATACTTGTGAAAGTACGGTAGGATGCCATTGAGCAAAACAGAGGAAGACTGCCCAAATATAGAAATCTGTGGCAAGCAACAGTTGCAGCACTTTGTTGAATGAAAACAAACATGATTAATGATTGCTGAGTAATGTCATCAGTTTGGATGGGTAATGTCATCAGTTTGGATGGGTAATGACATCAGTTTGGATGGGTAATGTCATCAGTTTGGATGGGTAATGACATCAGTTTGGATGGGTAATGACATCAGCATGGATAATTGATGAATAATGATATCAGTTTGGATGGGTAATGACATCAGCATGGACAATTGATGAGTAATGACACGGTCATGGACAATTGATGAGTAATAACATCAATAATGGATGGCTGATGAGTAATGATAACAACATTGATGGCAATAAAATATCACGTGAACGATAGATGAATGACTATTTAAATGACCGATGAATCACAACAACATTATGAACATAATCAAACAATCCTCCGTCAATTTTCTCAACAGAGTTTGTTGTTGTGGACACTATCTATACATACGTTGTCATCTTCTTGAAATGCAGTCAAAGACAATATTTTCTGTCAGTGTCAAACATATGCCATCTACCGGACGATATGTCAGTCAAACTGTCATGGAAGTAGAATTTTCGCATAAAGTTTGCCATCCTAAACATTGATAGCTTATTATCAATACTTAACAAAATATTTGTTTTCCCTTAGGATAGCATCAGAAATCCCTGCTAGCTTTATATTTCCTGATGTTAAATTCCATTTGTAGGTGTTATTTCTATATATTTCACATTATACAATGTTAGCACTTCACTCTAGTCAGTGCAAAATGTTAATCATGTTACAACTTAACATTTCCAGACATAAAATGTTAGTACTTCAAATTTCTATGTGCTATATTTTAGTGCTACACATTTCCAAGTGCTAAATGTTAATTAATTTCCCTGTGCCAAATGTTAATTTTTCAACATTTTGCTGACACAAATATTAAAACGTCTTCTTTTTGCGGAGTTAAATGTTAGTACTTCATATTGTGCTGTGTCAAATGTTAGCACTTCATATTTTGCTGTGTCAAATGTTAGCACTTCATATTGTGCTGTGTCAAATGTTAGCACTTCATATTTTGCTGTGTCAAATGTTAGCACTTCATATTTTGCTGTGTCAAATGTTAGCACTTCATATTTTGCTGTGTCAAATGTTAGCACTTCATATTTTGCTGTGCAAAATATTAGTTTTTCCCCATTTCGCATTGTCAGATGATGGTACTTTTTATCTCAAAGTATCAAATGCTGGTACTTCACATGTGCTAGAATGTGGTACTTACTATCCATTGGTACTCCACAACTTCTTCGCCCTTATCAATTTGAGGTACAATATGCCATCAAGCAATTCTCTCCAAGTAGACTTGTCCTGCGTGACTTTCTCGAATTCTTTCTAGCTTCTCCCTGTTCCCTCTGTATCAGTCTCTATGTCTCTCATACTTGTGTTCTGTGGTCTTCTTTTGCTCGTCTTTGCCTGTGTGTTCCATGGTAGGGATTGCCTGTGGATACTCACTTGGGGCGTTCACAGTGTGTGGTTTATCCAGCGCCATCTTTTGCCCAAGAGTTTTAGTTTCCCCTGTCTTTGTCCTCTTCTCTCACACAGGCTTTCGGTTGTAACCCTGTCGAACCATTGCACGCCCAAAATGTCTCATATGGATTCACTGACAAAGCTTTGCAATCTCTTAATATTGAGTTTAGTCATCCACCATGTTTCCGCTACGTATGAAGAAGACCGACTCAACAGTGGAATTGATAAACCCCAGTTTGGTATGCAGTCTAATTATGTTAAGAGTTTGAAATGTTTTCCACAAAGGCCACTCTAGCCTTTGAATCCTAGCTTTTACATCATCATCTACACTCCATGTCTTTTTTTATGGTACTCCCTAGGTATACGAAGCTCTCTACCTCCTCTATTAATTTTCCTTTCAGTTTAATAGGAGAAATGTTGTTTGCCGCATTTATGTGCAATTTTTAACTTTTCTGCATGTATTTTTAGCTCTATATACTGGGATATTTGGTCTAGTGCTTCTGTTTTCTTCTGCATCTGCAAGAGGGTTAAATCTTCTTAAAAATACATTTCCCTCCAAATAGATTCCACTGGATTCCATTTCCCACATTAGCTGTAGTTTCTTTCATAATCCTGTCGACAGCCAGCAGGAACATAAAGGGGGTAACAGATATCCCCGACACTGCACCTCCTCATAGGTTTGTTTAATCATGCTGGTGACCTATTGAGGCATCTAGTAATGACTTAATAGTTTTAAAAGAATGTCCTTGTCCAAGATGTCAAGGCCTTTTTTCAAAATCCGGCGGTGTGCTGCCATGTTGAACATCTGAAGTGATTCTTTCATTTCCTTGATCCATTGTTGCCGAGGTCGACCTTTTGCTTGTGGCCCTGAAACCTCGATGTAGTATGATTTCCCTGCAGGTTGATCAAACTGCGGTTTTGTCCGATGACAACACCTCTTTGTTTTCTGTCCTCCAATAAAGTAGTTAACCAATGTAGTCCCTCACCCTTTCCCCCAGTGTGGTGTTGCGAAATTTGTCGAGAAATGTTTCCCTTGAAGAATTTCGTACACAGCGCATCTCTCAGGTCGCGATCTAACCTGTGTGCATATCTAATAGAGTTTATGTTTGGCACTGTTAACATAAAGTAGTGAATATCAACGTCTACATCAGCATCTGTTTTGTGGGCAGAGTGACACTTGGCTGTTTCAGTATCGGTGCTAGCTGATAGTGCACCTTGTTTGCCTATTGAATTATATTTTCTATCTTTCTGCCCAGTCTGTCGTCGTAAGTCAAGACACTTCCCAGGTATGCAAATTCCCGTGTTGCTTTAGAGTTTTCATGTCAGTGTGGAAACTGCGCTGTGTCGGTTGACATTTGATTGTCCTAGTTTCTGTCTTATCACAGCCAATCTTGATGTCCTACTCCAGGCAGGCTGACTCGAGACAGGTGAGATGTTAGCTGATCTTGATGTCCTACTCCAGGCAGGCTGACTCGAGACAGGTGAGATGTTAGCTGATCTTGATGTCCTACTCCAGGCAGGCTGACTCGAGACAGGTGAGATGTTAGCTGATCTTGATGTCCTACTCCAGGCAGGCTGACTCGAGACAGGTGAGATGTTAGCTGATCTTGATGTCCTACTCCAGGCAGGCTAACTCGAGACAGGTGAGATGTTAGCTGATCTTGATGTCCTACTCCAGGCAGGCTGACTCGAGACAGGTGAGATGTTAGCTGATCTTGATGTCCTACTCCAGGCAGGCTGACTCGAGACAGGTGAGATGTTAGCTGATCTTGATGTCCTACTCCAGGCAGGCTGACTCGAGACAGGAGATGTGTTATTTTAAATCTTACTGTTTATTGTAGAAGAGGCTCTAGTATCTGCGAAAATCAATTCGTTGAGCGAATCCTCAGGGTGGGGTATCACAAGTTGATACACCCCATCTGGACGTGTCAAATGATGATGCTTCATTTCGCATCTTAAGGTGTCAACCGATGATATTCTACTCCATATCTGGACGTGTCAAATAATGTACTCCACATATGGAGGTGTCTAATGATGGTGCTTTATTTCGCATCTCAAGGTGTCAAATGTGTGATCTTAACGGCTTAACCGTACAAACGTCCATGACTGCTGTTAATGTTTCTAATGATGATATGGGTTAAGAAATATATATATATACCCATCAATCTATTATGGCTGTTTATGATAATCAAACCATAGCTAGTATGTAAGTTTGTCTAGTATGTAAGTTTGTCTAGTATGTAAGTTTGTCTAGTATGTAAATAGGTCAAATATGTAAGTCTGTCTATAGCAGGCAATGTTGTACTCCGAATAAGGAATTTAACCCTCTCAGTGCAAATCCTTGACAAATTTATCCGAAAGAACATAATTAGCATAATAGATACATTAGGGTACATCGCTTTTGATTACTCAGTGCAGGGTATAAATAGCCACAGTCTGATTGACATCAATAAGACATGCACGTTAATATAGTTGCTGTTCTATAAGTTTTCCATGAGAAGCAAACAATTTTTTAATATTACCGACTAACTTAGTAACTCTTCTACCATGGGGTGTAGAGTCTTTTACCTTACACACTAACTTAATTAGTAGCTCCTCTTCTACCCTGGGGTGTACAGGTTTGCCATAAAGAGACTTTTATATCTGCTGTCTTCCTCTAGGCCTGGTCAGTATAATCAGCAGTATCTTATTAACTGTCTCATATTTTCAACCCAGCAGTCATTGGGACGTCCTCGTGAGTCTGGATTCGTGGCGCTTTGCTTACCCTGTATTCTGTGGTAGTCAGTCTTCTTTCAATCCACAAACATGGTCAAACCACCGAAGTTATGATTGCTCGTTTTGAGTCTGCAAGAGTTGGGTTTAGAGATATTGTCGTATTGTTTGATTGTGAATATTGTCTCTTCTTGACACTTCATTAGATATTACATTTTGACACATGAGCAGATTTTTCTGGGTTGTTGTCATTACCTATGACCGGCATCCATAACTCGAAACTGGCACATAAATGGATTGGTTTACAGTCATCTCAGTTTATTTTTTTTTACTTATTTCTCTTTTGCTGAGGAGTCCTCTATTTATGGCAGGAGAATGTTTCCCAGTTGTTCCCCTTTGCGTTGCATACCTTCTTTGTGAATTATTACAGCAACAAGGTCTGTGAACTGATTGACCTGTTACAGGGGATGTTTTTTCAATATACTATGATATCGCTTCTCTTCTGGCGAGACTACCTTGGTTTTTGATTTTGAAATGCTAATAGTCATTCTGTCCTTCTCTATCTCCCCTTTCTAGATTTAAAGCTTGATCTGGCGATGTGCTCCTGATTTGGTGATTTGGTGATCAATGTGCGACGTCTTTAACAATTGGTAGCTTCTGTACGTAAGCTGGTCTCATGTTCCAGTACTAATACGCTGAGTACTTTTAGGTCCTCTCTTAGGGTATTGATGGCATCATCCATAAATAGTATGAAAAGATATGATGATATAAGGTCGCCCTGTCTATCGCGACTGGTTGTCATAACTAAAAAACGTTTTTATACTGGTTAAGAAGACTCTGCAGAGTCTGTATAAAAACAGTTTCTTTTACATTTCCTTTCTCTAAAAGCTATGTGCATCCAATCTATTCTTAAATGCATTAATTGCCCATGTCTCCACTACTTCCTGTGGAAATGCATTCCAAGCATTCAGCACTCTCTGACTAAAAACATATTTCCTAATATCTAATCTGGACCTTTCTTTAGTTAATTTGTAGCTATGCTCTCTTGTTCTTGTAGGTGGTTGTATTTTGAAAAAAAAACTTGTTGAAGTCTAATGTACCCGTTCGGGGACGGCGTGGCCTAGTGGTTAAGTGGCACGGCTCACAACCAGAAGGTGCTGGATTCGATCCCCATCACAGCACCGGCCGTTACCCCGGGGAAGCTAACCCTTAGAAAATGCAGGAGGAAGCAGACCCTTACATAAAATGCATGCTGAAGTCGGATGCACTGGGCCGACAGGCGCAAAATAAAAACCACAGTGTAACGCACACACGCCTTGGGGAATAGATAAATAAGGCAAACGCAAAAAAAAAAAAAAAAAAAAAAAAAAAAATGTACCCGTTCCTTTGGTAATCTTATAAACCTGTATTAAGTCACCTCGAATTCTTCTCTTTTCTAGACAATGTAGGCCTGTTTTTCGGAGTCTTTCCTCGTAACTGTAATTCTGGAATCCCACTGTCAGCTTTGTTGCTCTTTTTTGTATCCTTTCCAGCATGTTTATATCTTTTCACGATAAGGACTCCACACCTGTACACAGTACTCCAACCTAGGTCTAACCAATGCTTTATACAATCTAATTATCACTTCTTTTCTTCTATGTTTAATATTTCTTTTTATCATACCTAACACTGCTACCTGGACTTGCTCACTCACTTTACCTGTATAATCTATTATAACCCCTAGGTCCCTTACCTGTTCTACAGTTCTAATATTGTTCTAATATTGTTCTAATATTGTTCAAATATTGTTCTAATATTCATGACTTGGTTTCATGCCCTAATGTAGTTTCTATAAGTCTTATAGAAGCTCTATATGGCACATATCAATGGTACTGGGATTTTCAAAATCTAGAATCGATATATTATTCAGACCTATTTATTTAGTAACCGAACATGTCCTAAATCGCACGTAATTAACGCTTGGATGACCGTAATAGTGTTTCAGGTTGCAAACTCCAACTGGTATACCTTATTTAGCACTAGACCTAATCAATGGGAAAGTCTTCTAATCATGAATTAGTATAATTGATATTTCTCTGTCCTTTTTTCGGAAAGTGTAGCTTTTCATTTCTGGAAAATAAACAAGAACGTCGTAGTATAAAGGAAAGAGTTTCGAACCTCATATTTCCGCTTTATAGCTTGAATTTTTTTGGTTTTTTTTTTAAGGCAGACACTTCAGTTGTAGGTCAAATGTTAAGAAGCTTTATTGTACTCGGTCTCAGCTTTTTATGAAGTGCGGTGACTATTTTTTTTTCTTGCCGATTTGTTTGCATAACTATAAGTCCGTACCAATATACAACTTGGTAAAACGGATTGCTTTAAGAGTATTAGCGAATGTCCATCAGCAAACACTGAAAAAAGACCACAATCTTTACCAGATTTTTGAGGATGTTTATAAAAATCTGGATTAACGATTGAAGAGAGCAATCAATACCTGATTTAAAGATACACGGCATATATATTCACATGAACCAGAATTTAATTAATTTTGTAAACAAGCCCAGCAGTCTCTAAGTTGAATGTGCACTTAAACGTAGCTATGACGTTTGTATGTATATATGATTGGTCTGGCATCGTTGGGTAAGGAGACGTGTGTCTGAGTTCTGTAGTAGCACTTGGGGTGGACATGTTTTCTGAGGTTCTGCCTCTCTCCAGACACGTTGTTGTCAGACCCATTGGATGAGTTCAATTCCCTGAACAGAACAAACAAAATGTGGATAAATATAAGAATTGCTTGTTATTTTAATAATGATTGTCGCATATTTAACATCCTTCGTGAGTAACTAAAATGGATCAATGTGATAATTCATGGAAAGCAACAACGACCTCTTGGATGGTGACGCTGTAATCGATGAAACAGCAATCCACAGATTGCAAAGTTTAGAAATCATACGTGGGTCCAGCAGAGTGGTGTGCCTGAGAGGACGAAACAGGAGTGACAAGCTAAGGTAGCCATCCATATCTAAACACTTCGCAATTTTTTGAGAAAGTTCAGTGACGTTGATACTTAACAGAACATAAAGCAAATCATAAAGGTGACACAAGAGTAATATTAACGTTTTCTTCGCTTCTAAATAGCCAAGCTGAAACTTCGTGGAGAGGATTGCGTACTAACTTTCTCGCTGTCTATGTAATACTGTATGGTTAAATTGTAAACTGGTTGTGGAGATGAGCATGCAGACAATTATTCGGAAGAAAGAAACTGGGATTCTGAGAATTAGCTTTATTGACTGTTCGCAATCTCGTTTCAAGTGAATCATCGGGCATCCCAGCAGCTGGCCCCTTTACAAGTAGCCTGTATCCAGGAGTTTGCAGTGACAGTGTCATTGAAACTATTAAGTCTGATGAGATTGCTAGTCCTATGCACAATCCTCTTATTTTGCCTGTCTCGATGGTGGGTTTATTCTTTTTAAGCTGGGCACAACTAGCCGGAAGAATTAGCTTGCCCCGTAAAAGTTCAATATCGGAGACAGTGAACTTTCAGTTTTTCACTATCACATATAGTTGCAGTCAAGTCAAATGGTAGCGAATAAAAAAAAATTGTCTTTACCAAGTATTATCTCTGTTGAAGTGTGGGTGCCTGCTTTAACTGATTTTGAATTTGAGTCTGTAGCTATAACATCTCCCAGAAGCATTATGACTTTCTTAGTTTCTTAATTGCTTGGTTTCTCACAAATTAATTTGCAGATCTGATTCTGCCGATGGAATATTGGGGTGATCTTCTGCAGCTGGGCTATTACAATGTCTTTTAAAAAAATTTTATGTTCTTATTTTCATCTGCTCAATCTAATTATCTTTAAAATTTCCTTCTTTAAATCTTTAATGAATTGATTTCTTTGTGTATACTTTCCTGTTACTTTGTGCTGTTGTACATGTCTTTCATATGTCCTTGTGATGTAACTTCATCGGCCTGTCTTGCCAACACATCAATACATCTTCTTTTCTCTTTGTTAATTCTTTATTGGCTTCAGTATACACTTTCTGAGTCTTGTCTGGAGCATTTCTGGATTTGCTTTTGTTTAAATCTGACTCCTTCGTTATTCCTTCATTTATTTTTTAAACAGTTGCTGTTGTTATCAACGTTTTGTATTGGGAATTGTTTCACAATTCTTGTTCCATATTTTATTTAAATGTTGCCTGTACATTTCTAATTATTATGTATTTCTTCTAGTTGTTTGAACACATGAGGCCTATTTGATATCTCGATTTAAATTAGCGTGTATCTCTTTGTTCTCCAATCACCCTCCATTGAACCGTTGCCGTGGTTATATCTCGGTTTATACCGAGGTTAGCAGAAGATAATGCCCCGATGCCACGTCTGCTTATATACATACTTTTACATCGTATACTGATGCTTAAAAAGTCTCATTTATACACATATGGTCAATCTGGTTTTCTGTCCTGACATCTGATGACACCGGTGTTGCTTAGTGTATTTTTGTATGTGAAAACATGCTACCCCCAATCACCAGTTGATTTAAATAAGTTCATTTATTATAACTCGCCATTTTCATTGTTAGTCCTAATCTGTAAGCTTATAGTCTTTCACTGATGTATTCAGTTTTTACAATGAACTTCACTTGCTTTGGATGTACAAGAAAAGCTACACCATGATTGGCTATTCATTTTCTGACGACACGACTGCCTACCAAAATATAGTTTCCGTGGGTCCCTTTAATATTCTTTCCCTTTTTTTTTCTTATATGTGTTAACCCTAACTCTAGTTTTTAAGGTAGTGTTTCTCCTATAAATGTCTAACAACACTGGCACCTTTTCTCAGCATAGATATATACAGATGCACACATACATCCAAGCACTGCTTTATGCGTCTAATATCGCCCAGTTGACTATGGTCTGGGGTGGAATAGGCGCGTCTCCGCCAGTAGAAACTTGTGAGGCAAACACATAAAATTAAAATAAACAGCACCTTTTCTCAAAGTCCGCTAACATCTCATGTTGTCATGTTAGTAGCGTGTCTATTATGTAGTCCTTTAACGTTTTCAAACAATAATTCAGTTGCAATCAGTCCTTAAATAGTTTCCTATCAGTAGTGAAATCTCACTATTCACCAGCGGCTTCCAGGGGCATAGTTTTACTTACTTACTTCCCCTGTCCTAGGCACTACGTCACACTTCATTCTTTCACTTAATAGTGCCCTGTCTCTGACACTCAGCAGGTCATCCATGCTACAAGTCTCTGGGAGGTTTGGGCAGATTATCAGATGGTCCTGGTCTTGTGTTGCTCCACATTCGCATGTTTCATTATCCCTGTATCGCCATCTTTTCAGATTATTTTTCAGTAGGCACATACTTGCGTTTTACTGGGGTTTGGTTTGTGGTGATTTTGTGTGTGATAAAGAGCAAGGGCATCAATGGCGTTTGTCAGGCATACGCTTACTTTGCTCTATTTCCACCTACTACGAAAGAGACACTACTCCATAGTTTTGTTCTTAATTCTTAGTCGACCTGTACTTCTACAGGGGCAGGTCCCAGCTCTAGTATGAGCTGGATTAAACCGGGAGAAGGGTTTCCTGCTTAGCGGACTAGGCTCGAACAGTTTAATACTCTGTTGCTTTGGGACAAGCTCTTACAGAGGGTGGTTAACCAATGTACGAGTTTATCTTAATAGACTCAAACACTAGAGCAAAGCAGACCCGCAGCCTGTTAGGCGCATCTATGCTGCTCTAAACAAACCACCTAGCCATGGCCGGTGTTATGCCATGTCACACAGTTACGACATGCTTCTGTGAGGCAGCGGTGCTATTCTTGTCTTTGTCATGCACAAAGACCCCGGTAGACCACTCGGATCCATAGTTTGACATATTTATAGATAAAGATGAAAGTAAATAAAGTTATAGTATAAAATAGTCACCTACACCAGTTGGTATTCTACAGGACGACAAATAAAGAAAGCTGATCAGAATGACTACTTCAAGTATTGATCTACCAGCTTTACCTTGTTACAATTATCAACAAAAAATTTTTTTAAAAATCAGCTATCTGTGTCTGCTCTTGTGGTTAAATGCGAACTTTTCCTCTTTATATTCTTGTTCTACAACTGACGCCAGCAATTTTGTCCCAGATAGAGGGGCTGGAGGCCACATCACTAAGTAAATTACTGAGCCCATTCCTTTATAGCTAATAAAATAAGGCAGCAGTTATATATATATATATATATATATATATATATATATATATATATATATATATATATATATATATATATATATATACGAGGGGCGCTCAAATCAAACCGGGACTTTTTGTTCTATTTCACTCTGAATGGGTATAGTGTAATGGAACTACTATTATTAGTTAGGGGCACATGTGTCTTACTACTGCTATGAAGCCCACTGCCATGGGCCAGTCACGTGACAGATAAATAAAAATGGCGGACAACACTGCTAGGGCTTGCATGGAACAGCGTGTTGCGATAAAGTTTCTTGTGAAAAAAAGGGGTGAAACCTGCGGACATTTAAAGAAAACTGTAATTACAATACGGTGATGAGACACTCAGCCGCAATAATACTTTTAAATGGTGTAAACGTTTTAGAGAAGGCCATACATCCGTGAGTGATGATCCCGGCCGTGGTGATTCTCAAACCACCACAGTCCTTCCTGTGAATATCCAGATTGTGCAACACCTTATCCTAGATGTTAATTTTCTGCCTAAGGGTGTCACTATCAACGTGAACAGTACATACGCATTTTTAGGGATGTGCATAACCGTCTGTGGAAATAAACGGCCTGGTTTGAACACAAAGGACGTCCTGCTCCTGCAAGATAACGCTCGACCTCATACGGCTCCCTGCACCATGTGCGCTCTGCAGCAACTCGGCTGGGAGGTATTGCGACATACACCTTATAGTCCAGACCTCGCTCCAAGCGATTTGCACATGTTTGGACTCCTAAAAGAATTCTCGGGAAGTCAGCATTTCAGCACTGATGACAAAGTGAAAAGGCTGTCGTGGATTGTCAGACATACTGAAAAATATTTCTACGCTGAAGCTTTTCAAGCATTACTTAAACGTAGCGATAAATGCATAATTGTTGCAGGAGATTATATAAACAAATAAATGTCATTTTAGACTACTTGGACAATTACATTTTTTAATTATAAAAAGTCCCTGTTTGACTTGAACACCTCTCGTATATATGCAACTCGATTCAATTTAAGAAGATCGGGCTGTTTTATATCACTATAATTATTTTCAGGACTAGCATGGGCAGGGAGATACGATTGTATTTAGTTTCAGGATTGCGAGTGTCATACATCTATAACCCATAGATTGCATTCCCCCTGCTGTGACATATCATCTTCCCAGTTTAAACCTTACAGTAAAATGGGAGCTTTCCTGGTAAACTCGCACCCACTAATCACATTCGCTCTGTTCTACGATCTTTCAGTATGGCATGATGTGCCTAACATTGTCCTCGCTTATTTTCAGGATATTTTGAGTGTGACGTTGACAGACACAGCTAAGGAGATCAAGCACCTTATGTTGTTTGTTATTAGAATATAATTGTCACAAAAACTACGGTCGGATGTTTCATTAATTAGTTAGAGCATTTATTTGTCGTCAAATTCTAACACTGAAAAATGTCATGGTCATACTCAAGAATGGGCTAGAAAAGCCAAGAAAGATGTAGCACTATTTGTGATATTCACTCAGAGGTGGAAGCAGATAAGTCATCATACAGTGAGTTGTCATACCCCAACGACTACGTGGGTTACGGGGAAAAAGAGGAAAAGGAAGACAAATATTGACACGGTTATCGATATAGTGAGCGGTTATACGTACGAGTCCTGATGTTAGTGATCAAAGATTAGGACTTTTGGGTTCTATCATTTTGATAGAGAAAAGCAACACAAGAGTGTGGATAGGAATAGCAATTTTATAATGTACGAAATGCTAAGAAAATCGTCGCTGCAAGATAAGGACAGACAAAATGAGAGAGAGAGAGAGAGAGAAAGAGAGAGAGAGAAGAGAGAGAGAGAAGAGAGAGAGAGAGAGAGAGAGAGAGAGAGAAAGCGAGAGAGATTGAGAAAGAAGAATAATAATATATTTGCTTTAGCAGCTCTATTTTTAAAGTTGTTTTTATAGTTCGGAACTGGAACATATGAAAGCAAGTCGTCTGCTAACAAAATCGTTTGAAAGTCATAGTTGGTTTAACGATTTCATATGTTGCCCTTCTTCCGCTGAAATTGATATTGAGAGCTTATCCAGTGACTGAAGCACTATAAAATTATACTAAATGTATGGGGAAATAACTAACATTAGATAGCGCCAGGGGCGGGTGGCATTAAAAATGACTATCCTTTTTGTCTTAACCTGTGGTCCGCGGACTACTTGGGAGTCCGCTGGGTGCTCTCAACGGGTCCATGAAGGTTTAAAGAAATGTTATGTGCTTTTAAATGAAAAAAAGAAAAATACAAAGATTTAAATTAAAAGACAGAAACAATGACGAATAAAGCATACATTAATCTGGAAAACGTTCACACAATTAGATAAATGCCACTTCAAACGATACCCGATGGAAATTTGAGCGTGTAAAGCAGTTGACCAGAGATCACAGCAGGACTGCCCTCCTTGATCGAAGACTTCTGAAAACACTGCAACTGATCCAACCCTTATTAACGATGCGGACCAAACAGAGTCAAAATACCTGACATGGAGATATATAATTTCCTGTGGTCGGAGAAATTGGAGCCAGCGGTCTGGTTGATCGTACCTTTTCTAAATCGCTGGAAGAATAAAACTGAGTAAGATAATTGACGGAGATATCTTGGAAACGATAGGGTAAGTAAGATCATGTTGAATTTCGCTAAAATACATTTGACTGAGCATCAGCATGTATCGCTGGTTGAATTTGACAAATAAACGTACTTATAATGATGATGGAATTGCATCCTGTTCAATGCAAAATGAAATTTCTTCCAGTCATCTTAAAGAAGGCCGTCGTTATAGCAAAGAATATTTTAACGTCTACAGACCCAGAAGATAAGGAACTACCTCCATGTGTGTTAAGTTACAACATATTGTCTAACAAGGCCATAGAACCGTTAAAAATGCGAAGACATCTCGATAGAAAACATAAAAAATATGGCTCAAAAAGCATTGATTTTGTCAAAAGCAAGCAGCTGGAACTTTGAGAAAGTACGAACATGGTATAAACAACAGCAACTGGCTGTAGCAAGGAAAATGCGGTGATGGCCTCATTTGTAGTTGCTTAACTAATAACAGAAACGGAAAAACCGCACTCAAAACCTGAAGAACTTAAATTACCTGCTGCAAAAATCATGATTTCTGCTTAATTCAACAAAAATGTTGTCAATGACCTTCGTCAAATGACAGTTAAAAAGCCAATCGACGGTTTGTCAGCCAACATTAAGAAACAATTATCAGAAATATATTTTTTAAATTAATTTACTCATTTTCATAAATTGAATATTTTGGGGGTCTGCGGCAAAAGAAGACATTTAAAGGGGTCAATGGTAACTAAACGGTTGTGAACTACTCTATGCTAAAGGCATGGGCTTAAAAATAACGACAACAAAACTTTGTTCTGCAGTGCCGCTCCGAAATAAGTAGTACGGCGCATCTATGACAAAATTAATGAATATCACGTGGTCGTATTCGAAATGAATTCGCGCAACGGTTATGGCATGGACAGTATTTGGGACTTGATCGTCAGCGGAGGCCAATGTAAAGTATACCATGCATTACCTAGATAGGAGCATAAGGGAGCATGAGGGAACATGATATCTAAAAACGCACTTGAGAAGTGGCTGTCGCCACGTACTTGTTCTGATAGTTCCTGGAGTTGACCCTCAACTTGTGGCGGATGTACCTCTTTCTGATCTCTGTCTGAACCTGGCAATGAGATAAAACACATCAACTACAGAATACATGCACTTGGCTATTTCTGTGCGACATCTGTATGATTTTGGCATTTAATCTAATTATGCTATATTTTTTCGCGCGCGCGCGCACGCGCACACACACACACACACACACGCACGTGCACACACACACACACACACACACACACACACACACACACACCTTCGCATGCGCCCACACACATTCGTACACTCACACTTTCGCACACGCACTCATCTTCAGACACAGACTTTAGAATTATAGAATATAAAATCTTGTATGAATAAATGCAAAATATTTAATTAATACTCATATGAAACATTTACAAATAATGTTTATTGTATGGGAAAACAATATGTATGTGTGTGTGTGTATATATATATATATAATAATATTGCGCAATATATATGCATTTATATACATACATACATACATGCATACAAATGAACATACATTCATACTTTTATATATATATATATATATATATATATATATATATATATATATATATATATATATATATAAATATAAAGAGATAGATAGAGAGAGAGAGAGATAGATAGAGAGAAAGAGAGAGTTAGAGAAGGGGTGTAGGTGAGAAAGATATACGTCAGTATATGGAATATACACGTACAGTAGTAATCATTGACTTGAATGCACCCTCTAAATGCAAAGGAAGGAAGCTGAGTTAATAGAACATGAGATCGCTATGTAAAACTCGTAAAACACATTTTGTTTACTAACACGTGCGCTACCACCTTCACTATTTGTACACCTATTGTGCAAGCAGTGCTGGCTTTGGGTCGATTACCCCGATTTTCCAAAAGCTGACTCATCCCTCAATGGACCACAAGCACAGTAGAAGTAATCATTTCTGGTCATCTTCACCCGTCAGCGGAGATGTGCGCAGTTCAGACATTTCCCAATTTTCTTTTGTAATTTCACAAATTGAAACACCAAAACCAAAACAATTATTTTAAGGGAAGCTATTACAACAAGGAAAATTAAAGTGATATTTAAAAAAAAGGCAATTATATTTTATTTAAATATAAACATTTTGACATTTGAAACCATTTTATAAATTCTAGTAAATGGCTGGTGTCGCATATGGTTTATTTGTGTTTAAACAAAAATAAAAAAGGGAAGATGATGCGGAATTTAAAAAAAAAGACTTCTTCTTCTTCTTCTGCGTACACAGTCAGACAGTAACCATTATTTTTTCGAAAAAAGCGGCGGTCATCCTGAGACTCTCGCCACTACCATAGAGCTTGTCTTGCAGTTCCACTGGCAATGGCCACATCTGCTCTCTCTGATCCTCGTATGTCGGGCAGTTCTGCAGCAGATGTTCAGTGGTCATTTTACCAGTACCGCACGGGCATTCGTCGGTACACCCTATCTTCAATTTGTTGAATAGGTGGTACCTCAGTCTGTTGTGGCCAGTGCGAAGTCTGAAGACAACGACCTGCTCTCTTCGGTTCAACTGGTAATAGGCATCGTTTTTGGTGTAACCAGTATGTTCGGTTTCCCATTTGGTCATGTATCTGGCTTTGATAAGCCGTTTTGACTCTTCGTACGTCATACTGGTATCTGTTTGTGGTAGCCTTGCACCTTCTTTTGCCAGTCTGTCTGCCTCCTCGTTGCCTTGGATGTTGCAGTGTGACGGAACCCACTGTACCACTACCCTTTTTGGTGCGGACTGCTGGCACAGTTTGCAGAGTGCTGCTCTTAAGTCATTAAGCTCAGTGTTCTTCTGGCTTTTTAGCGCTGTGACTACTTCGAGAGCATCTGTCAGCAAGACTATATGGCTCTCATTTTCACTGTGTGTTGCCATTTCTTCCACTGCCGCCCTCAGTGCCTCTGCCTCTGCTCTGAAATTGCTTGTGTACTTACCAGTAGCGAATGACAGTGTTATTTTTCTGCCATTTGGTAGGTTCAGGAATGCTCCTGCCCCTCCGTTCTGTGTAGTGTTTGTTACAGAACCGTCGGTGTATGCATGGGTCCAGTCCATGCTTGGGTAGCTTTTCGTTATGAAGCTTAGGGTAGTGTCTCTCCTTTCTTTTTCAGTCTGGCAGTTTTTGTTTGCAATACCTGGTATATTTTCTACCACCTCTGGAAATATATCCTGCCTCCAAGTAGGTTTTCGTACAGTAGTGATGGGTTTTGGTGTTGTTAGTGCGTTTATGGGATCTTCGTGCATCTTTGCTTTGGCTATTTCTGCAAAGTTTCTCCGCTTTAGTTTCCCATTTCCCAAATTGTTTAGTCTCTGCTACATTGGATGGTCCGTCAGTCTTCTGAGTTTCTCTGACTGCAGCTGGGCTCTGCAGTCTCTTCTATCGGTCATGGATTGCAGTTTTGTAATCTTTTCAAGTTCTACAATTGGCGTTGACTTCATGCCACCTGTTATAATTCTCATGGCTTGGTTTTGAAGTTTGTTAACTTTATCGAAGTTCGCCTTCGCTGCTGTTGTCCATGCCGCAATGCCATACTCGAGAACTGGTCTCACTCTTCCAGTGTACAGTTTCTTTAGTATGCCTTCGTCTGCTCCCCAGCTTGTGCCAGCAAGTTTCCTCATGATCGCCATTCTTTCTCTGGCTTTCATTCGGTAAAAAAAAAAAAAAAAAGACTGATTAATATAATAGTATACGGGCATATTTTAGGCCAAATCGTTCAAGAAAATGTATGTTTGAGAAAGTACATTATTAAAATGCTCCAGCTGATAAAATGTATGTACCTAGGATTAGAAGAGTTTAAACCTGTCCACAAATTTGTTAGGGACGAGAATGGTTTGAAAAAAAGCACAGTTAAAACGCAATTGTACTTGAGAACAGTGATGGCCGTTTACCGACGTTTCAACATAAACAGGTGCCTATCTGTCAAAGACTGGACACGAAGTAAGCAGGTGTGGACATCATGTTATTATATATTTAAAATCACACAAGTGTACTCCAGGCAGACCTATAGGTGATCAATCTATCGCAGCAAAAAGCGAAAAGTGTAGGTACTGATGGTTCCGGTAGTTCGCTGGTTATACATACTCCCCTGCGCCCTCAAAGGCGTCTATCACTGCTGGACCTGCGTATGGTTTAACAATTTTTAAATTGATGATTTGCCATTTAATTTATTGCCCTGCGTTTATCCACGAGAAGGCCGTTGACAAATTTTAAAATGTCATCTATACCTATTGCCAATGTGTGTGCCCACTAACCGTGCTTATGAGACCAGTGTGTCAGCTCTTTCCTTCCTGCAAACTCCAACATGACCTGGTTTGAGGTCTCTATGTACTCTATCCACTCCTGCCATAGCCAGTCCCTCTATACCGAATAAGGGGATTGCCAGTCGGAGATGATTACGCCCCTCATTAACACAATCACGGACATTAATAAAACAGATTCTATTTTTTCACACTATTAAAGCAGCTCCACTTTTAAAAGTGTCTTCGTAACTTGTAAACAAAACACTCACCATCTAAAAACAATCATTTAAAAATATTAAAATGAACGTGTAAAGCCTAATGAAGACAAACAAACGACTTGTGCTACAGTCTTGCAGATCAAAATATTCCCAAAAAGGCTCATCGCTTTCCAATTCTGGCACTGCGTGCAGGTAAGACATCTTATTAATAGTATACCGCGCATTCGTTTCAAAGCATATCATTTTAAACTATTTGTATATGTACAAGAACGACATGGCGCTCGAATTCAAACGCGAGGTTGATGAATTATAGCTTTATAACATATTTCCATATTCTGTCTAACTCGCGATTTGTTTTCCAACTTCAGAGCATTTTTCTAATTTACATGAATTGTACGGCTACCTAGAATTGCATCAGGGTTATGAAGACCCCAACTCAACTCACGCCCACGCCGTGCACATGGACACATGCTGCGTTACAGCAGCCTGGTCAGTGAGGTGGAGATCAACACTGTGATCTCCATAGTGGTGAGCCTACTAAGAAGAGGATACAGTCTCATATTCTTCAGTACTTCTTGGGATATAACAAGACCAGTGTAATCCGCTACAAGAAAACAGCCACGAGTGAAGAATTCAACACGAATAGATTCTACGAGTACAATTACAACAACACAACAACAACGACAACGACACCACCACCACCACCAACAACAACAATAACAACAACACCAACAACAACCTTAATTTGGCCGGGTATTTCCTTTTTTTTATTTTTTTATTTGGCGTCCGCCTTATTTCTCTAAATCCTCAAGGATGTGTACGTTACACTGTGGTGTTTTATTTTGCGACTGCCGGCCCAGTGCATCCGACTTCATCCTGCATTTTATGTAAGGGTCTGCTTCCTCCTGCATTTTCTAAGGGTTTGCTTCCCAGGGTAACGGCCGGTGCTGTGATGAGGATCGAACCCAGCACCTTCTGGTTGTGAGCCGTGTCACTTAACCACTAGCCCACGCCGTCCCCACGCCGGGTATTCTGATAGATCTTAGACAAGGAACCCGACTCTCGTGTGAAGGCTCTCATTCAACATCCAATAATCAACAGAATGGACATGATTGTACTCGGTGCAATCACTCAGGTACCTAATCTCATTAAGCGAAGCGTAAGAAGGATGATGTTCCTGTAACTCGCTGGTTCTATACACTTTTGATCTGTCCTCATAGGAGCTGATGCAAGCCCTAACCTACCACTGTAAATCAAACTCCTGGAATTTGACGATTGGTGTTGTTGGTTGTAGAATTTTTTGATCTTTCCATCTAAGTACTGCTGCATGATCGGACATTCTACTGGATCCAAACTTCTGGAGTCTTACGAACGGTATCGCCGGATGTAGACACTTCTGATCTGCCCAAACAGGAGCCAAGTCTGCTAGGTCCTTCACATGGATGGAAACTTCTGTAGTCTGACTATTGCTGATTTAACAACTTCAGTGTCATCATTAAAAAATGCGGGAATTGGGAGATATCAGTACGCTCGTTTTCTCCGGCAAAGGGATGAAGCTCAACTCTCGTTACAATTACGCATCAGTCGATCAAGATGTAAATAACTACCTGGAGTAGTTATAACTACTGCTAGAGACGGAGAAAGCAGCTAGGAGAGGCAACTGGCGTGTATTCGTATAATGAAGTGGTTCAAGATAATGAAAGCGCATGAGCTGCAGCGGTCAACGATCCATAGCTGACAGCTTGCGTCAGAGTCAGCGAACCAGAGCTGCCAAGACCCTTCTACACCTCCTCGCGGTGGTCCTGGATAACAGGATGCAGCAAACCATTCTGACTAAGGAAATAGGATCGAAGAGGGAAGGCTAACAAGTTACCCACAAATGTCTGATAAAGTCTGATGTATTGGACCGAAATGCCTGCGCACGATGAAGAAGAAGAAGAAGACCGAAATGCGCACATATTACAGTCAATCTGTAAACTCCGACACAATTTATTGCGTTCTTCGGACAATATTTGCTTCTTGCAAATCCATTTTCAGGGTTTGGTAGAAGGTGACTGGGGACGAACGACGAAAACGAAAAAGTACAATAAATTCTATAACAGTTCATCCCCAACATCAGTGTCTGCTACAAGACTACGTTGACCTTTATCAACATACATATAAACATGTGCACTGCCGAAGTAAACAAGTTGTTTTCTTCAATTAAAAACGCCCACAGAGATGTAAGCATATGTCCTCTACTTTTCTTATAAAATAATAATTCTGAAAGTGTTTATCCCCAGTTGAAAAAGATCTAGGCCCGCCTTCCCCTTTTTGCACACCCCCCCCCCCTTCCCCTCTGCCAATGTGTATGACTGACTACCTAGCGTTAATACTGACAGAACATGTGCGTCTTAATATATCAGAGGTGTTGTCTAGGAGCATGACGTAATACACACATTATATCTGCGCCTTCTAGATGATGGAGCAACATAAATTTAATGAAGGCTATGTTTTTGGGCAGTTAATCGTGTGGGAAAACCAGCATTTTTGTGGAAATACGGGATTCTGAATGATATGAAAACAAGAGGCAGAACGTGTGATATATGCATCTAATATATGAACGTAAATATAGTTATCTCTTGTGGTTTCAAAATAGGAAGAGGGCTTTGGAAGCGGTATAAAGTGTAATCTACAAGGAGATTTGATGCATTAATGAATGCTCGATACGTGTTTCCAAGGTGGTAACCAGCCCCTAGAGTGTCATGCTCATAACCAACGAGGGCGGCTATCTAGTTAGAGCTAGATGTAAAGAAGACGGAGTGATACTTGGGGATGAAACATCATAGGTAATAGTGTCTCGGGTTGTACAGTCATGTAAATAACCATACCATGGCTTAGCTCTATGGTAGTCAATCATGGATATGGAATGATCTGAGTCCGGGGTTGTTTCGAATGCCAACAATAAGCAGGGTACAATTATGTGCGCCCTAAAAAGGATGTTAAGTGACGGATTGCAATAGCTTTCCTCATATCCCGAGCGTGCTGATGAAGGTGGACCGGGATCCTCCAGGCGGTTGGGCTATGCTTGGCCTCATCTGCGTGTAGCTCACTACTACGAAGATCACCTTGTTAACCAGACTGTTGTCCTCAACAACAGCCTGTTTCCAGGACAACCAACGAGGAGGTCAGGTGATGGTCTTTGCCAGTATATTTCTCCTGACCCTGGCTAACATTCTCTGATCAGTGTGTTTTGTATGACCAGACGTTAGCCTCATCGTCCCTGTGTCTGGGGTAAACTAAACACATTAATGTTTTTCAATATCGTCTGGTAACATTGAAAGAAATACCATAATCCAGCATTTAAACACTCTATTCCTTAGCGAATGCCATGTCGACTACTGCAGGTGAGAAAGAAAATAACAACAAATCTAAATATTAGTTAATTATTTCAAGTGATTCATCGAAGCTCAGATAATAGTACAGATAGACAGTATATGAACTGTAAACGGTGACTAGAAGGAGTGTACGAGTTGTTGAGTATAAAGAAATCTGTTTTGCTTTTGCAGTTAAAAGTACGGGACCTTTTTAAGCCAATAAAAACAATAATACACTGTACAGCCGTCTTAAATAATAGATAAATATATTATATCTAATTATGATTAGATTCTAACAAAAACAAGGCAAATAGAAACACAAAATTCAGAATCGTATAATTTGGAGAGAGGTAAACCAATGGGCAGGATTGATGTACAGAGATTGAGCTGTGGCTATAGTTGTATGTGAAAGACATACTCTTTCAGGTAGCCAACATACACGTATTCATTGTATGTATGTAATTGATAAATTGACATTTAGTGATACATAACTGGCATGCTCTTAAAATAATTTGATATAAATGGCGCATTGTTTAAATAGTTAATATGAAGTCTGCTAACCCTAATTATGACATATTCCAGACACTCATACATCCCCAGCTAGAAAATAATGGCTACAATAAGTTACAATAAAGTCTTCTACCACTAACTTGGACTGTATTTCCAACCATCCGTACACACACACAGCTATAATATGATGCCCATAATAATTAAAAATCAAACGCACGACACACTGTACTGATGTGTCATCCTCTATATTTAGGTAGGTGAGTGACCCATAACATAATCTATCGTTCGGGTGAAAATACATAATGATTAAAATCACTTACAGGTAAGTGTGATCCGACAAATGTTGAGGTCCTAATGTTATCGGATTTAGGTTGTGTTCTATATCGAAATGAAGAATATATCCGCTGTAACTAAAAGTGCATTGGCACTAAAAGCGATCGATTTGAAACATTTTAAGCAAGACCTTCAAAACAACGTTTCTATTGTTTTTGTAAGTATTACTGCTGATACTACTACTGATACTACACTTAATACCAAAGACATTCTATTATTAGAATTGCCTTCATTATTAGTGATTCCAGAAACATCTCTCCGCTGATCTTTGTTTTGTTATATTTTTTAATCACTCTACCGCTTCTAATCTGTTTCTGTCTTTCTGTATTTTCTAAAATTTCAAGATCATTATTACTATCTTAATTGTGTGCACCCAGTGATAACTCCCGGTGATAATACAAGTTATCCCTAACTAAATGGGCCAACAATTATTGCTGAACGGGAAAGCCCCTACAAAAACAGAGGAGAACAAGATGAAACGGGATTGTAGAAATGAGAGTGACTTTCTAGCGACAACCTTTCTCAAAGAGGAATTAAATTATGCACTGCATCAAATGAAAAGCAACAAAACAGCTGGCTCTATGATTTGAGGACTGAGAAAATTAAAAACTTTGGACCAGAAACCACCAAATGGATGCTAAGGCTTTTAAACACACGTATAAAATCGATGCAAATCCCTCAAATCTGGAGGAAATCCCACGTGGTTGCATTTATAAACCCACGGAAAACCCCAACAGAACCGAAGAGTTTGCGGGCGGTGACGTTATTATGCCACCTGTGTAAGGTTTGTGAGAGGATGATAGACAAGAAGTTTATCAAGGAACAAGCAGGTTACACACCTGGAAGATCATGCTGCTGTCCTATTCTTGACCTGACAAAACTAATCGAGGAAAGGCATGAGCATCAAGCAGATCACAGGAGTGACATTAGTCAATCCAAGTGCAGCATACATCACAATAAACTACAACTGCTGACAAAGCTATGTGATATGACAAATGATTGGTGCAACTCTAACTTCATTATATGCCTCTTACAGAATACGTGGTTCTATGTTCACTTTGAGGGTGGGGTAGGAAAAAGGCGAAACAAAGAAAACGGTCTGGCACAAGGAAGCGTCCTAGCACTTTTTGTTGAATTTGATATATGCCAACGACCAGTCTGTAGACACAGAGATGACGAAATTCATTTCTGCCGACGGCACATTTAGTCGAGCTGAAGGGAATGATTTTGAAGAGGTCGAACACAGAACGACAAATGCCCTGTAAATAACTAAAAAAAAATCACATCAAACCAAACCCGTGCAAAACCCAAGTAAGTGCTGTCCCACTTAGAAACAAAGGCAACAATACAGCTGGCAAGGACAGGTGCTGAAACGCAGTGCCGTTTACACATACCTGTAAATGCAATTGGATCGCACGCTGTCCTATGCGATATACTGACAGGAAATAGGGGGAATCAACTCGAAGGTGCTGGGTTCGATCCCCATCACAGCACCGGCTGTTAACCCGGGGAAGCAAACCCTTAGAAAATGCAGAAGGAAGCGGACCCTTACATTAAAAATGCATGCCGAAGTCGAATGCACTGGGCCGACAGGCCCAAAATAAAAACCGTAGTGCAACGCACACCGCCTTGGGGAATAGAGAAATAAGGCAAACAAAAAAAACAAAAAAAAAAACAAAAAAAAACTGACAGGAATCAGAACGGAATTTACATGTGATAAACAATATCATTCAAATATTGACTTGGCGAAATATTGGGATAACAGCTAGATCTTAATGATATAACAATACCTGACACTGGTCGGATAGTTACACCAGGTGTAGCACACGCGGCTTAAAACTAGATGAAGGTTCTTACAGTCAACACAGCTCCTATTAACTGGCCCCGGAAAACGGCGCGTATAAAAATGGAATGAACTGCCTCAGAACCCCTTGATCAAGGTGCTGAAGGAACCTGGGCCTAGACAAAACTAGATGAAGGTTCTTACAGTCAACACAGCTCCTACTGACTGACCCCGGAAAACGGCGCATATAAAAATGGAATGAACTGCCTCAGAACCCCTTGATCAAGGTGCTGAAGGAACCTGGGCCTAGACACCTTGCCTTAATCAACATGGAAGTCACTAAATAGACTTCAAAATTGATTAATCCCGATGTAGGAAGAACTTAAAAATATTGGGATATAGAGATGATGAGACATGCGACCGTGGAGCAAGCCCCAGATCACCTGAAGATCTGTTAAAACCTTCTGGAAATATGCAATTCAGATGGCATGTTGAGGGGAAATGACAAAGCAATTCATGTGGCTGAAAATTGAAAATATGATGTCAGACATAGTGCACAGGACATGGAAATAAATGTAAGTAATTTTATTGTACTTACGATGGGGAGGCAAACGGATACATTCGAATGGTCGGTTCTGTTACAACGAAAAGACAATTTGACAGTTACTTTTTGACTCCACCATGTATGTTTCTTATTTATTATTGTGACCAAAATGTTGCTTTATCATCTTTTATTCTTCTATATTGCATTCAATATATTATACAATATTGATGCCCTTGATGCTTGATGTTTCCTATTAATTTAAGTCTTTGTCATCCCGAGGTAGATAAGTAAGTATCTCAAGCTCGATCACAAACAGGACGCGTGAGGACATTTGTACGGAGACATGCTGCTCAATGGCTGTACGGGAACAAGATTGATGGCCTAAGAGCTGTACGGGAACAAGATTGATGGCCTAAGAGCTGTACGAGGACAAGATTGATGGCCTAAGAGCTGTACGGGAACAAGATTGATGGCCTAAGAGCTGTACGAGGACAAGATTGATGGCCTAAGAGCTGTACGGGAACAAGATTGATGGCCTAAGAGCTGTACGAGGACAAGATTGATGGTCTAACAGCTGTACGGGAACAAGATTGATAGCCTAAGAGCTGTACGAGGACAAGATTGATGGTCTAACAGCTGTACGGGAACAAGATTGATGGCCTAAGAGCTGTACGAGGACAAGATTGATGGCCTAAGAGCTGTACGGGAACAAGATTGATGGCCTAAGAGCTGTACGAGGACAAGATTGATGGTCTAACAGCTGTACGGGAACAAGATTGATGGCCTAAGAGCTGTACGAGGACAAGATTGATGGCCTAAGAGCTGTACGGGAACAAGATTGATGGCCTAAGAGCTGTACGAGGACAAGATTGATGGTCTAACAGCTGTACGGGAACAAGATTGATGGCCTAAGAGCTGTACGAGGACAAGATTGATGGCCTAAGAGCTGTACGGGAACAAGATTGATGGCCTAAGAGCTGTACGAGGACAAGATTGATGGCCTAAGAGCTGTACGGGAACAAGATTGATGGCCTAAGAGCTGTACGAGGACAAGATGTGTGCCTCAATGGTTGCATGATAATAATTTTTATGGCCCTAGTGTTGCACGCGAACCAGCTCTGGTATTTATATATATTTTATTCCAAATGTTCTGTCTGTTCTATCAAAAAAGTGCCATGAAAATCTAAAAATATTGAATTGTTTCAATAAATTTCCTTGTTCCTTATCTGGCCATTACATACGTGCTCTCTATTTTGAAATAACCATTACATCTATTTAAAAAATGTTTAGATTTAATCTCTTATGGAATATATAAATCTATTTAACTACTATAATCTTTGATCTTAAACTGACGCGTCAAACGTGTTGAAAGTAACAAGCTATATCAGGCATCCAAGTGATTGAGTAAAGTGGTCTAGAAGGTTCTTTCACTGAAATAATAATATTCCGTCATTTAATTTGAGACACCCAATCTTAAAATATATTGTCTTACCAACATGTAGATGTGAATCCGCTCACGCAATGATCACTAGTACTAGAATAGCAAGGTAACCATCCTGATATTAACGGTACTACAGATAACAATGAGAAACTCTGTCCGTGATTTACTGTGGCCAACTACACGAGACTAGACTGGCTAAAACACAGTTTTCGCTGGTAGATTGGCCAGCACTGGGAACAGCTACTCGTAGATATCCATGCACGAGAGACGACAGCAATGAACGTGAGAAGAAGAAGAGAATACTAACAGTTTCGCGTACCTCTCCATTCATGAAGCAGAATAAGCAGGCGATCAGGAGACCCTGAAATGGAGGGAAGGAACATACACAATCAACTTATGTTTATCTAACGTAAAGACACAATTGGCATTGTTGATAAACGTGGAACGAAAAATTCAAATTTAATGTTGGTGAGAGAAATGATTGGTGAAGGAAAGAATTGATGTGGGTTAGAGGAATGTAATGTGAAGGAAAGAATTGATGGGGGTTAGAGAAGAATGTAATGTGAAGGAAAGAATTTATTTGGGCTAGAGGAAAATAATGTGAAAGAAATAATTGATATGGATGAGAGGAATGTAATGTGAAGGAAAGAATTGATGGGGGTTAGATGAATGTAATGTGAAGGAAAGAATTGATGGGGGTTAGAGAAGAATGTAATGTGAAGGAAAGAATTTATTTGGGCTAGAGGAAAATAATGTGAAAGAAATAATTGATATGGATGAGAGGAATGTAATGTGAAGGAAAGAATTGATGGGGGTTAGATGAATGTAATGTGAAGGACAGAATTGATATGGGTGGGAGAGGAATGTATTGTGAAGGAAACAATTGATGTTAGTAGGATGGGGAGGAGGAGGAATGTAATGTGAAGGAAAGAATTCATGTGGATTAGAGGAATGTAATGTGAAGGAAAGAATTTATTTGGGCTAGAGGAAAATAATGTGAAAGAAATAATTGATATGGATGAGAGGAATGTAATGTGAAGGAAAGAATTGATAGGGGTTAGATGAATGTAATGTGAAGGACAGAATTGATGGGGGTTAGATGAATGTAATGTGAAGGACAGAATTGATGGGGGTTAGATGAATATAATGTGAAGGACAGAATTGATAGGGGTTAGATGAATGTAATGTGAAGGAAAGAATTGACGGGGGTTAGATGAATGTAATGTGAAGGACAGAATTGATATGTGTGGGAGGAATGTATTACCAATGATCGACAAGTTTTGAACTGTAGAATGAAGAAGTCAAAGCGCTTGCCTAACTAGAAACTGTTGTGAACACTAACCCTTCTTTATGTATTCACCCTGCAATATATTACACTTCTCTTATCTGTTCTTCACCTTCCTGATGCCCTAATTATAAAATTCATCCATCTTGGCCCGGAACCACGTCTACAGTCCTGTAATCAAGTCCTGGACTTCACAAAAACGTGCGGGTATGAAATCATGCCACATCCACCATGCTAACCAGACTTGGTGCCTAGTGGCTTCTTCCTGTTCCCAAAAAGGAATAATCCGATTCGTGAACATCGTTTTTCTGAAGTCCACGACTTGATTACTGAACTGGAGACGTTGTTGCCGGCCCAGACAATCTACAATCATGACATCATGAAGATTAAAAGTAGATGAGAGAAGTGTATCGCCTTGCAGGGTGAATACATAGAAAATGACTAAAGTTGACACCAATCTCCAGGTAAAGTGCCTTGACTCCTCCATACTACAGTGCAAAACTTTTCGATCATCCCTCGCAATGCTAGGAAAGAATTGATGCGGGCAGGAGGAATTTAATGTGAAGGAAATCATTTCTATTAGTGGTGAGAATGCAGCTCAAATAGAGACAAATGTCTATAATAAAGGATACGAGAGACACATATAAATATATAAAGATCATTAGACAGATAAAGATTTACGATAGATATATATATATAGGGAGAGAGAGAGAGAGAGCGAAAGAGAGACAGAGAGAGAGATAAAAAAAAGAAAGAGACAGAGAGAGAGACAGAGAGAGCGAGAGAGATAGAGAGAAAGTGCAAACGATAGAGCGAAAGGCAATGAGAGAGACAGAGAGGTCATCAGGAGAGACCTCGGGAGATCTTTCATTGATTTGTATTTTTCCTTTAAAAGGAAAAACATGAAAAAAGGAGGAAGAGTGCCAATAGAACAGTTTTAGGCTAGAATACACACGCGCACATACACACGCGCACATACACACGCGCACATACACTCACACACATACACTGGCACACACGCGCACATTCACTCACACACATACACTTGCACACACGCGCACATACACTCACACACATACACTGGCACACACTCGCACATACACTCACACACATACACTGACACACACTCGCACATACACTCACACACATACACTGGCACACACTCACACATACACTCACACACATACACTGGCACACACTCGCACATACACTCACACACATACACTGGCACACACTCGCACATACACTCACACACATACACTGACACACACTCGCACATACACTCACACACATACACTGGCACACACGCGCACATACACTCACACACATACACTGGCACACACTCGCACATACACTCACACACATACACTGACACACACTCGCACATACACTCACACACATACACTGGCACACACTCGCACATACACTCACACACATACACTGGCACACACTCGCACATACACTCACACACATACACTGGCACACACTCGCACATACACTCACACACATACACTGGCACACACTCGCACATACATTCACACACATACACTGGCACACACTCGCACATACACTCACACACATACACTGGCACACACTCGCACATACACTCACACACATACACTGACACACACTCGCACATACACTCACACACATTCACTGGCACACACTCGCACATACACTCACACACATACACTGGCACACACTCGCACATACATTCACACACATACACTGACACACACTCGCACATACACTCACACACATACACACACACGCGCACATACACTCACACACATACACTGGCACACACTCGCACATACACTCACACACATACACTGGCACACACGCGCACATACACTCACACACATGCACTGGCACACACGCGCACATACACTCACACACATACACTGGCACACACTCGCACATACACTCACACACATACACTGGCACACACGCGCACATACACTCACACACATACACTGGCACACACTCGCACATACACTCACACACATACACTGGCACACACGCGCACATACACTCACACACATACACTGGCACACACGCGCACATACACTCACACACATACACTGACACACACTTGCATACACCCACATACACTGACACACACGCGCCCTTACACTCACACACATACACTGGCACACACGCGC
The DNA here is from genome assembly GCA_036924085.1 of Ariolimax columbianus. Lineage (NCBI taxonomy): Eukaryota > Metazoa > Mollusca > Gastropoda > Stylommatophora > Arionidae > Ariolimax > Ariolimax columbianus. The sequence continues at coordinate 17,294,448 of JAVGWX010000001.1, forward strand.
ACATACACTCACACACATACACTGACACACACTTGCATACACCCACATACACTGACACACACGCGCACATACACTCACACACATACACTGACACACACTCGCACATACACTCACACACATACACTGACACACACTCGCACATACACTCACACACATACACTGGCACACACGCGCACATACACTGGCACACACGCGCACATACACTGGCACACGCGCGCACATACACTGGCACACACGCGCACATACACTCACACACATACACTGACACACACTCGCACATACACTCACACACATACACTGACACACACTCGCACATACACTCACACACATACACTAACACACACTCGCACATACACTCACACACATACACTGGCACACACGCGCACATACACTCACACACATACACTGACACACACTCGCACATACACTCACCCACATACACTGACACACACGCGCACATACACTCACACACATACACTGGCACACACGCGCACATACACTCACACACATACACTGACACACACTCGCACATACACTCACACACATACACTGACACACACTCGCACATACACTCACACACATACACTGACACACACGCGCACATACACTCACACACATACACTGACACATACGCGCACATACACTTACACACATACACTGACACACACGCGCACATACACTCACACACATACACTGACACACACTCGCACATACACTCACACACATACACTGACACACACTCGCACATACACTCACACACATACACTGGCACACACGCGCACATACACTCACACACATACACTGACACACACTCGCACATACACTCACACACAGACACTGACACACACGCGCACATACACTCACACACATACACTGGCACACGCGCACATACACTCACACACATACACTGACACACACTCGCACATACACTCACACACATACACTGACACACACTCGCACATATACTCACACACATACACTGACACACACGCGCACATACACTCACACACATACACTGACACACACGCGCACATACACTCACACACATACACTGGCAAACACTCGCACATACACTAACACATATACACTCACACACATACACTGACACACACTTGCATACACCCACATACACTGGCACACACTTGCATACATCCACATACATACACTGGCACACACTTGCACATACACTCACACACATACACTGGCACAAACTTGCATACACCCACATACACTGGCACACACTTGCATACACCCACATACACTGACACACACTTGCCTACACCCACATACACTGGCACACACTTGCATACACCCACATACACTGACACACACTTGCATACACCCACATACACTGACACACACTTGCATACACCCACATACACTGGCACACACTTGCATACACCCACATACACTGACACACACTTGCATACACCCACATACACTGACACACACTTGCATACACCCACATACACTGACACACACTTGCATACACCCACATACACTGCCCCACACTTGCATACACCCACATACACTGCCACACACTTGCATACACCCACATACACTGACACACACTTGCATACACCCACATACACTGACACACACTTGCATACACCCACATACACTGACACACACTTGCATACACCCACATACACTGGCACACACTTGCATACACCCACATACACTGACACACACTTGCATACACCCACATACACTGACACACACTTGCATACACCCACATACACTGACACACACTTGCATACACCCACATACACTGACACACACTTGCACACACCACATACACTGACACACACTTGCATAAACCCACATACACTGGCACACCCTTGCATACACCCACATACACTGACACACACTTGCATACACCCACATACACTGGCACACACTTGCATACACCCACATACACTGACACACACTTGCATACACCCACATACACTGACACACACTTGCATACACCCACATACACTGACACACACTTGCATACACCCACATACACTGGCACACACTTGCATACACCCACATACACTGGCACACACTTGCATACACCCACATACACTGGCACACACTTGCATACACCCACATACACTGACACACACTTGCATACACCCACATACACTGACACACACTTGCATACACCCACATACACTGACACACACTTGCATACACCCACATACACTGACACACACTTGCATACACCCACATACACTGACACACACTTGCATACACCCACATACACTGACACACACTTGCATACACCTATATACACTGACACACACTTGCATACACCCACATACAATGACACACACTTGCATACACCCACAGATATCACCTACACACACTGAAAAGATAGCACGAAATCAAGATATGGATATAGAAACAGAAAGCTGTAACATGTAGAAGGCGTTTACCTGAAAGGAGTTAAAGAACATTTCAAAGTAGAGCTTGATCGTCTCCATGACCGGGTTGATTCTGTCAGGAACGGCAATAGTCACCAGATAATGGACTCCGAACATTGGTATTAGTACCAGGGTTGACTTTCCTAGACGTCTAGGCGATAATGGCAGTAGAAAACAGGTTTTCAATCAATCAATAACAGAGTACTTTGGAAAGCAATTACTCAATAAATCAACCAATCTATCAATTAAAAAGATTAGCCAATCGATCAAGTAGAATATCAATTAATCCATATATGGATATAACCAATTAACATGCCAGTCATTTAATTCACTTTCCGATCGATCATGCAGCAATTAAAAAGGCCAGAAAATTAATCAACTAACTAATTAGTCAAATAAACAATCAATCAGTCAATCAATTAATCAACAAATCGATCAATCATTAAGTTTCCAAAGGGGCCAATCGGTCCTCGTCATCGATAATTAATTGCTGTTCCTATCAATTTCTTCATTAATGAGTCTATTAATCAACGAATCAACCAAATAACTAACCAACCAACCAATCAGTCAATCACTAATAATCTTGTTATCCATGTAAGAAACAGTGATCCTATTCTATTTGTCTTAGTCAGCCCATTGGGTGATAACAATAAGCTTACCTGTACCTACATTTCCTGGCTCTAGGCGGGGCAGTCCGTACCAGTTTTGTAAACAGCACGCGAATGATGTTGAGAAAGAATGTAAAATTCGCCTGCAAGGAAAACAATAAACGGACACTGGTTTCATTGATAAACTTTTTACAATTTCTCACAGCACTGAGATTAGAGTAGGGATAGAACACTCGCTTATCACGGCAAAAATACTAGGTTCGATTCACGTTATCAACACACTCTAGTGTATCCAATTGGAAATGGGTACCTAGTTTACTGTTGGGGAACGAAAGGTAGCAAGGAATGAAACTGGTCACCACATCTCATAAGCTAGAAGTGGCCTAGACTGGTAAAATGAAGTTTCTACAATTTCATTCCCGATGTTTATGGGAAACTGTTTTGTCCGTAAGATAAGAGGTCGTTGGTACACCACATTTCGCTGTCAGGTGATGATATTTCTGATACCACCGTAATGTCTGTCCATCGCCAGTATTTCTGTAGTGTATGTCTTCCAATGTTCCTCATCTGTTACCACGATTTAGTGCCAACAGCACGTTTAACGTTGACGCATGACCACACATTTAGAGTTTGCGTGTCTCTTGACAACGGACGCTACGTCCTTATAACCACCACCACCACCACCAGCACCACCACACCATCATCATCTTCATCATCATCATCTTCTATCCACTTGTGTCCTAAGGCGTTATGGAGAGGTGTAGTTTTCTTCCGAATGCCAGCTTTGTCGCATATGCTGTTGTCACTCCGTGTTTTTTCAGTGTTTCACTCACACCATCCATCCATCTTTTTCCTGTTCTGCCTCTTGCTCTGCAACCTTAATGTCTGGTATTGTAGATCCGCGCAGCGGTTAATTTCGGTGAATTCTTGTCAGACGTTCAAACCATTTTTTAATACTCTGCTCTCTACGTATTCCATGCACGGTGTTGCACCCATCTTCTGTCTAATTCTTCGTTTCGTGTTCTGTCCACCCAAGTAACCCAGACTTTCTCAATTTTTCTTTCTTTTGGCTTAGGAAAGTCCATGCCTGACACTGGTAACAGAGAGTTAGAATAAAAATGCTATTTATCAGCTGTCTCTTTGTTCTTACACGTCTTTATATGGTACAATATTCTGTTGGATGATGCTTTCTATGTCTACATTTGCGATCTGAAATGTGTATGCTTTCCCAGGATCTGTCCGAAGCACTTCGCCTTCATTGTTTGAATGTGCCGTTATTTTCAACATTTAATATTCTTGTCAAACGTCATTACGGACTGGAAAGAACGGTCCTGGAGGGCATGGCACCACCAAGGCAAAAGATGGATACAAGAACATGGAGCAGGCGGGAATATTGACTGCAGACCGAGATTAATATCGGCTGGGTGTGATGAGAGCGACGTTCTACAAAGGACATGCTACATAGTGATGATGCTGAATATCCGTGTATGTTTCACTAGCATATAAATAGATAAACAGAAATGTTAATTTTCACACATCTATTCTTAGCGTGTAGCGAAATATTTTGTGTCAAGTTGGCATCAGTTTCATGAGAATTATACTTGTTTGTGGCGTCGTTGATCTTAGTTCTGTATTTGTTCCATCTTCTACAATGATATAATCCAGATGTTTAAACTGTATTGCTATCACCACTGTATGACCATTTACAGTTTTGTTCTGTGCTTATTTTAATACCAGATTTTCTAGAGATGAAATCACGCAGTTTTGTTAAGATCGTTTTCGTTCTCAGTAAGTACATCTATTGCATGTGCAAAATATATATTTGCGATAATTTGTACGGTAAATTGACATTCGTTCGGGCTTAAAAATACAAACAAGTGCACGAACATTGCTAATTTGAAGAAAGAAAATACGAACTGTTTCCGAACCTTCGCTCGGAATTCAACGCTTTTTCGGTCTAAGTGCTTGTCAGTGCGATTTTAGACTTCAAGCCAAGATTCAAATTGCGTGTTACATTTTAGTAGATTGAAAGAGCTTACTTTCTACAAAATGGCTTGTGTAACGACATTTTCCAAGCAGTAAATTCTCTTCCACATTCAAGTATTAATTGGATTGACCCCTACTATGCCAGGAAGGGTAATTCTTATATGTGTATGTGTGAATACATATATTTATATACACACACACACAAACAACAACAACCGACCGACATATATACATTCATTTATATATATATATATATTTATATATATATATATATATATATATATATATATATATATATATATATATATATATATATATATATATATACATATATAAATACATAAATATATATAGCTCTTAGTTCTTAGTCGACCTGTACTTCTACAGTGGTAGATGCCGCTGTGCATGTCCCATCTTTGATATGAGCTGGATGTAGCCGGGAGAAGGGTTTCCTACTTACCAGACTAGGCTCGAGCAGCTTAATACTCCACTGCGTTGGGACAAGCGGTTACGGAGGGTGGTTAACCGATGTGCAAGTCTTTATAATTCGACTCAAACACTGGAGCAAAGTAGACCGGCAGCCTGTTAGATGCCATCTATGTTGTTCTAAACAAACAACCTAACCATGGCCGGTGTTGTACGTGTCACACAGGTAGACACCTCTTCTCTCACGACACACTCTCTGTGAGACAATGGTGCTATTATTGTCCTCGTCATACACAAAGACCCCGACAGACCACTCGGGCATACGTATATATATATATATGTATGCAAAATGGATAACAGAATCGACTTCATTGCATCGGACACCCCTATCTGTGCTCAGTCCCTTTAATTGCCGAAAGTGCCGACAACAGAGCACGACCGAAAGTGCCAACAACAGAGCACGACCAAAAGTGCCGACAACAGAGGACGACCGAAAGTACCGACAACAGAGCACGACCAAAAGTACCGACAACAGAGTACGACCGGAATTAGCTTCCGTGGTGACTCAGACATTTTCCCCTGATAAAGTCAAGTACCCATATACAGTTGGGTCGACTGAAAGCAGCGGGGTATGCCACGCGACATGATCGGTCAGAACATCGAGCACAACGTGATTGGACTTTAGTACGTTGGGATTGTAAACCAAGCTCATAAACCCTAGCCTACTGAATCTACATTTTATATACACTCATACATACATACACGAGTGTTGTCTAATAAGTATCTGGATTTTGTCAGAATAACCCGAAAACTAAATTTTTTAAATTATTCCAAATTGAACAGTATACATCTCACATCTGGAGGTGGTAGGATCAAATATTTGCTTGTTTTCCGGGCAATGCTTTTCAAAATGGCGTCAGACCAGTACCGGCGTGTTGTAATGAAATTTCAGGTAAAAGAATGTTCAACACCCGCTGAAATTCTACATAGACTGGCATGTGTGTTTGGAGAACCGATTGTAACACGTTCATCAGTGTCTGAATGGTGTAAACGCTTTCAGGAAGGTAGTGAGTCCATAGTGTGTGTATATTATATATATATATATATATATATATATATATATATATATATATAAATATATATATATATATATATATATATATATATATATATATATATATATATATATATATATTACACACACGCTTATTTCACTTTGCATGAATGTGGATCTTGATTATCGTGATTATTCCTTATTGATTATTTCCTTAAATGAACGTTTGTGTACAAAATACGTGCATACAATTGGTTAGTACTTACTACAGCTATTGCCACTTGAGGACCTTTGAGAATCCAGAAAAACTCTTGACTTGGGTGAGTATTCCAACACCTGGAATATAAAAGAATAAAATACGTTCCTTATTTTCGAATAAAATAAAAGGCTGCCTAGCGAATGCAGCTTTAACTAGCCCGCCTATTTTATATGCAGTACTTGAACAGGGAAAACTGAAACATGAAATTTCAATATTCATAACTTAATGGCAATATTCTATATCTCGTTGTTGACCGATAACTGCCAAAGATGTTATCAGTTATTGAAGATTATTTCTCACAAAGAACGTTTACTATGTGTCAACATTTCGCAGTACTGACGTCACTTAATAACGCGTGGTCCCGATGCGACATTTAAGACGTCACTTGCAGACATCTCAGTTGTTTCCATTGAAACTTTAATAATTAAACAAATCCAGTGAGCTTGGAACCTCAAACATGTTTAAAGATCGTATTCGTGTGGGTCGTTATAATTTAAACATAACATTAACATTGAAATGTAAGCATTTGATTGCATATTCAAGACGAAATTAGACATTAGTAAGTAGGTGAGAGTTGAGAGAGGGGGCTGGGGGGACGGGGTGGGGGATGTAAAGGAGGGTAGATGAGTGGGATTTATGATGCAGCTGAAAAGCACAGGAAGAGGAAGATTCTTTAATTGTTAAATTGAAATTCTTTATTTCCTATTGTACAGTTTTATTGATGACGTCCAGATCTTCTGTTCTTCATTTCCTATTGTACAGTTTTATTGATGACATGCAGATATTGCTAGTAAAGACATAAAGTACTCAGGAAAGTGTATTCTCTTAAAACATTGCGTTGGTACATTTTCCTTTGCAAGAATTAGTGTGTGATGCGCACAAATGTTCAGTAAGATAACTATTCGATTTGTTGTATGATTAATTATCCGAGTGGCTCCCTTGATAGTTGTGTGTGTGTCAGAAGCAAGACTAAGTCATTGCTACAAGAAGTCAACGACGAGACTAATAGTGTGATCTAACCCCTATAGGGTAGAAGTATCTCCAGCCAATAAGATTGTACACCCATCAATTCGGTTTAGCAATTCTAATCATGGATTTTCATTATGGTTTTGAAAGAAGAAAAGTTCTCAAAACCCAGTGTACGATACCATGCATCAAAGAGTGAATAACTTCTCTTCCTTGAGATCAAAACACAAAAAGTGTGACTGCCACATAATTGGTATATTATTCCTGAACATCTAAGTGGCTGTTCTTGTTGAGTATCCAAGTGGATATTATTGTTGAGAAACTATCTGGATTTAATTGTTGAGTATCCAATTTAGTCAGAGTTCATTATTACCAGCCTTTAAGAAGAGCATATCATATGCAGGTGTGTGGTCTACGAGCAAGTGGCCGACCTTGACGTCGGGGGATCTAGGGTGTCTCTGACACACTCAGGAACTTTCACCTAACGACAGCAGAAGCCTTCCATTTATCGATAACAAGAAATCTACCCATCCCACCTCTCTGTGACGAATCATGGCAAACGCAATAGGACGAAAGAAGAAGGGTAAGATCCAAGTGGATATTGTTGAGAAAATATGTGCATATATTTATTGTTGAGCACATGAATATATATTATTATAATATATTATTGAAATAACCTTGATGGGTGTAAAATCTCAATGGCGGGAGATACTTCTACCCTATAGGGGTTAGATATTGTTGAGCAAATATGTGCATATATTTATTGTTGAGCACATGAATATATATTATTATAATATATTATTGAAATAACCTTGATGGGTGTACAATCTCAATGGCGGGAGATACTTCTACCCTATAGGGGTTAGATATTGTTGAGCAAATATGTGCATATATTTATTGTTGAGCACATGAATATATATTATTATAATATATTATTGAAATAACCTTGATGGGTGTAAAATCTCAATGGCGGGAGATACTTCTACCCTATAGGGGTTAGATATTGTTGAGCAAATATGTGCATATATTTATTGTTGAGCACATGAATATATATTATTATAATATATTATTGAAATAACCTTGATGGGTGTACAATCTCAATGGCGGGAGATACTTCTACCCTATAGGGGTTAGATATTGTTGAGCAAATATGTGCATATATTTATTGTTGAGCACATGAATATATATTATTATAATATATTATTGAAATAACCTTGATGGGTGTAAAATCTCAATGGCGGGAGATACTTCTACCCTATAGGGGTTAGATATTGTTGAGCAAATATGTGCATATATTTATTGTTGAGCACATGAATATATATTATTATAATATATTATTGAAATAACCTTGATGGGTGTAAAATCTCATTGGCGGGAGATACTTCTACCCTATAGGGGTTAGATATTGTTGAGCAAATATGTGCATATATTTATTGTTGAGCACATGAATATATATTATTATAATATATTATTGAAATAACCTTGATGGGTGTAAAATCTCATTGGCGGGAGATACTTCTACCCTATAGGGGTTAGATATTGTTGAGCAAATATGTGCATATATTTATTGTTGAGCACATGAATATATATTATTATAATATATTATTGAAATAACCTTGATGGGTGTACAATCTCATTGGCGGGAGATACTTCTACCCTATAGGGGTTAGATATTGTTGAGCAAATATGTGCATATATTTATTGTTGAGCACATGAATATATATTATTATAATATATTATTGAAATAACCTTGATGGGTGTAAAATCTCAATGGCGGGAGATACTTCTACCCTATAGGGGTTAGATATTGTTGAGCAAATATGTGCATATATTTATTGTTGAGCACATGAATAGATATTATTATAATATATTATTGAAATAACCTTGATGGGTGTACAATCTCATTGGCGGGAGATACTTCTACCCTATAGGGGTTAGATATTGTTGAGCATAGAAGTGGATGGTACTACTGAGCATAGACGTGAATATTATTGTTGGACATACAAGTGGATAATTTTGTAGAGCAGTTAAGTAAATTAGTGGTAAGTCGCTTGTCTCTCGCATAATATCAGTCGATCTCGATCCCTAGCTGTGACACACTCCATTCTACACATCTGTAAATGGGTGTCTGATTAAAAGTTTAGGAAATCAAGACAGCGAGACTGGGACATGATCACCTTGATTTTATCAAATAGGCGGCACCATAGTACAAGAGAGTCACTACCACTCCATCACCGACGGTATTTCTGATATGGAACTACCTTGACCTTTTGGATTACTGGTTTTCATCGTTTTATCAATATTTATCTGTACAACATTCTTGAATCCTTCTGTGACCTTTGCCACGATATAAAGGTCAAGGTTATTTCCATAGCAGTCGAGGATAGAGTATTAGATACATCACTGCACCATGTCTCAGCATTTAAGGAGATGACGTGACCAGTTTTCTGTAACAGATCTTAGCTGTAGCGACAATATATAGGAAGAAGCTTAGTCATGTTTTAACATGTAACAGTAGGACATGAGAAAGACCTCAGACAACCATCTTTTTTTCTTTCTTATTCGTGGGATTTGAGTCAGAGCAGCTGAACTCAGACGACGGTGAGAGACAGTTGAGATAGACACGCAGCAAGCAAGTTAACTACCATCATATTATGTAGTAGTCGTAATTATAAGTCGTCAGTAGCTTATAGAGGCAGTCTTCCAGTCATATTGACGCAGTCCTACTGATCATGTCAACATCACCTTGATCATGTGAATGTAAGTCGTCGGTCGCAGCTAGAGGCAGTTATGCAGTGATTCCATGGATCATATTTCATGCAATCTATCCTGGCCACGCTTAGATCATTTTGATCTACCGCCGACAAAGAGGAACAAGACCACGGACGTCATACTCGGATTTAGAACCTACGAACTTTACCATCAGCGGCAATCGTCAACTACGTTCGATCGCAGCAGACCAGATTAGATGAGGAAAAATAACCGGGAAATAACAATATCGATAAGGTTAGGTTTTAGCGGTAGGAGGTGTTTTAGATAAGAGTGTGAGATACAGAATTTAAGTTGTTAGAGTTTACAGTTGGCAGTGTTACTCGAATAAATAATCGGTTGTTTTGTGTTTATATTTAGTGTTACTTGAATTTGTTCAGCGTGAGCGTAGAGTGCAATAGAATAGAGCAGACCCCTTTACCGTCTTGCGACAGAGCTCCATCAAATCGATCGGTTCTGGTACATTTCTTTCTCGCTGCCATTCTTTGCCTAACAGTAAGCCAGGTTTACATTTATAATAGGTCAACTGAAAGGTGCCAATAGCGAATATGAAACTCAGTATGTCTGTCCCGAGAAGCCCTGCCACTTGTATGATTCAGGTTAGTATAGCTTTCCAGTGAACAGAGCTGCACGCTAGTTTGGTCAGTGGATGTACGAGGTATGTTACAAAAGTATACGAACTTTTGGCCGAACAAATACAATTCATATACCTGGATGTTTGAAACCCTAATTCCCTTCAAAGCATCCTCCTTGTGACTACACACTTCTACCAGCGGTCCCGTCATTATTGGAAGTATTTCAGAAAGGCCTTTTTGGAAATGGAGTACAGTTGGGTCGTCGCATTCCGCATGTCTTCATGCGACGCAAATCGGCTTCCTTTCATCGCAGTTTTTATCTTAGGGAACAGTCAAATGTCGCAAGGAGCCATGTTATGAGAATAGGAAGCCGATGAACCAGATGAATGTTGTGATTGACCAAGACAGTGTGAATCAGATACTGATCTGATATTGATACTGCGTCATTTCGTGGTGTTTGAAAACAAAACGGGTGCTCACTAAACGCAACACCGAACACTAAAATCCAGAGACTGACGCAATTTACCGGTGGGAAACATTCACTCATGGGCATGACGGTCCCTTATACATCTCTGCCGAAGGACAACATCCATGCTTAATTTGTTGCCGCAGAAAAAAATTAAGGTCTGATACCTTTTGAATCCACATCGTACACACTCAACAAGCGTCCACACAAGGGACAAATCCTTGGAAGACCATTGATATGGAATACATAATCGTCAAATAATTAAATATGAAGAGACTCATATACTCGCCCATAGGCAATATTGTCTATATTGCTGCCAAGGTATGTGGAAGTTCCCAATTCTATCATCGTTAGTTGTATTTATTTTCGAAACCTGTGTTTTGTCTCTGTATAATTTTAGCCCCAATTGCAGTGACCTCTCCTCAAGTACAGGTATTTTATTTTGACTCTGGCTGTGGACATGGGACAGGAGAGCCAAATCATCGAGATCGTCAAGTTGTCTCATTAATGTCCTTCTAATGCCATTGTCGCTCAACGACAATGTTGACTTCATAATCCAGTCAATGGTCAGCAAGAAGAGTAATAGTGATAGTAGACAGCCCTGCAGAACCTCCGCTATTATTTCAAAGGGTTCAAAAAGCTGACCCTCATGTACCACTCGACATCTCGTTGCTTCATATGTTTTCTGGATTATATTAGAGAACATAGGGGAACATCCAAAGTGTCTGAGAAACTTCCAAGCTGTCAAAAGCTTTCTAGTAGTCCACAAAACATATCATAAGCGGTGACATCCATTACACACTTTGTTAAATTATTATTCTCAGTGTTGCTGTCTGATCTGTACAGGAATTAGAAATACCCAAATATAAAATACCCAAATATGAAATACCCAAATATGAAATACTGAAATAAGGAATACCCAAATATGAAATACCCAAATATGAAATACCCAAATATGAAATACCCAAATATGAAACACCCAAATCATCATCATCATGTAGCATGTCCTTTATAGAACGTAGCTCCCATCATTTCATTGTCTCTTTCCGTCTTGTCAGACGATAGTAATTGTGCTTTGAAAAAAAGGTATGCAACTACAGTCCATGACGGTAACGAATGTGACTCGTAAGACCATTCCGGGCAGAAAAGCGTCTTCCACAGTGTGTGCAAGGCAAGTCAGGACCGGTTACGGCATCGCATGGTGTGGCGTGCCTTCTCAAACTCTGAGTCTTTAGCCTATCAGCAATCAGTATCTCCTTTGTCTATATTACGTGCTTATTCCTGCCCCTGCATGTAACATGATACATGGCGTCATGTTTCCATGAATTCAAATAGATGCCTGTGTCATTCATATCCCGCTTATATAAATTCTTGTACCGAAGTAGTGGCCGGCCCCGAGACCTTTTCTCCAATTGTAATTCCCCATAGAGAAGATATTTTGGTATTCTGCCATTATCCAACCTCCTAATGTGTCCCAGCCATCGGATCCTTCGATGACTAATCATGGAAAAGATTGTGACAGTGCTTGTTCTCTCCAACACTTCTGCGTTGGTGATTTTGTCTTGCCACCCAACGCCCAGGATTCTGCGCAGACACCTCATGTGATAGCTGTTTAACCGCATCTACTAGTGCATGTAGGTAGACCATGTCTCACTGCCATAAAGAAGAGTGCTGAGGACACAGGCCTGGTAAATAAGTGTTTTTATTTTAACAGTGAGCGTATTGTTCTACCAGACCCTTTTTGTTAATCTGTTCATTGTTCTTGCTGAACGTCGCTCCCATCACAGCCTGTCTAAAAGAAACTATGTCCGTTGTCAAAACTCCAGCCTCCGCCACAGTCATACCCAGGCATTCCTGGATATCTTGGTGCCATCGTCTTCTTGGTCTATCCCTGCCTCTTTTGCCTGGCACTATACATTCCATCACTGTTCTGTCAGGACCGTTGTGTCTCTTGATGTGACCAAAGTATTTCAATTTTCTAGCCAAAATGGAATTGATAGACCAGTTCTTCTTTAAGTTAATAATACCCAAATGAAATACCTGAAAATGAAATACCAAACATGAAATACTCAAATATAAAATACCCAAATATGAAATATCCAAAAAGGAAATACGCAAGTACGAAACACCCAAAAATGACATCATGTAAAAAAAAACAAGAAGAAAAATTAACAGCCGGGAAAAAATTGTTGATGGAATGCTGATTTGATTTAATCTCTCCTCTTCTACCACGGCTGTAGATGTGTTCTGTTTTCTTCAGAAAGAGTGGGGGGGGGGGGGGGAGGGGGGCGGGGGGGGGGGGGTTGTGTGGCGGCTTATAGTTTTGACAGGATTGGGTAGCGTGTCCTTCTGCCATACCCTCATAATTCACATCTTACAATAAGTATAGCACTTACAGTGCCACTTTTCAAACTGACCCCGGTAACACACGGGTGATGAAATCTCGAAATGAAATACACAAGCATGCTGTACCCGTACACAGCATCCAAGATTCAGTAAATGTGGAATAATCAAGTTCACGTGGCTCAGAAAGATAAAAACTCAAGATGATTAAGAAACCGAATACTCGGAAACAAAATCTAATTACCAGTACATTATCTTTCTGCACGAAGCATTAACGTTTAAAAACAATTTTCTGAAATGAATATATATTTCTCTCTCTTTCTCTTTCTGCCTGTCTCTTTCTATCTTTCCCTCTCTCTCTCTCTCTCTCTCTCTCTCTCTCTCTCTCTGTCTGTCTCTCTCTCTCTCTCTCTCTCTCTCTCTCTCTCTCTGGCTCTTCGTCATTTTCTTTTTCATTTTCCCTTTTTATTGTGCAGATAAATTATACTAAATCGCAGAATTTTCGAAGATAGATACAATTGTTAGGTTCAAGTTACCACCTCTCAGTAATATACAGAGGATGCCGTTTATGGGATTAAGATTTAAGTGGGCACACCCTTTCTCACCACCTCCCCACCTCCTCTTCCCCCCCCCCCCCCCCCCCCAATCCCCATCCGTAACTCAATTAGATTATGAAGACACTCAAAACCGAAACATTTTCCTAATGGAGGAATATTATCCGATGAACAAATTTTAATATGACTGCCTTCAGTTACAAAATGTCTCAAATTTCTAACCTAACCGTCACGTATTTAGAAACACTGTAACAGAAACGGTAAGGATAGAAATTTCTAATTCTCGCTGAATTCGTTCGCTCGGATGTTTGTTAGGCACACTTTGTCAACTCAGGATAGCGGTCGGATTTATCTGCTTAATTACACCGTTAAGTATCTAGGAGGATCTGATGATTAATGGCTCTATTTGACAAGCGTGAAGTCAATCTATTTATTCAAAAGATCACTGATGTTAACCCCTGCTTTCAGTATATGTGTTAAAGTTGATATCTAAAATCGTGCGAATTAGAAGACAAAACACTATGCCTCAACACGGTAATATTGTTTAATGATGTTAACCCCTGCTTTCAGTATATGTGTTAAAGTTGATATCTAAAATCGTGCGAATTAGAAGAAAAAACACTAATGCATCAACACGGTAATATTGTTTACTAACAATATCATTCCTGGACTGGAAGATATCCGGAAAGTGCGAACCAGTGGACAGTAATTCCATAGGCAAGTAACGGTTCATTGATCGAAATTAAACTTACACTAAATAGCTGAATCTTGAAATTTCTTTCACAGAAAAAGATGAAATACCCTTTTCTTGATTGCTCTGTTAAATTGCCACTGCCGTTAATCCTTCTAGTTGAGACTTTTTTCTTTGCTGATTTAGTTTATTCAGGTGCTTGATAGCGGTTTTAATTAGACAAATGTCGGCCCTATCTTCTTGTGTTTTGACAGAACTGGATTTAACCGTTTGTTATTTCATTCCTTATTTTTTAGCCATTTAAAAAAAAAATGTACAATCATTATTCATACTGACACAGGTGATATTATATTAATTATTTCAAGTGGTTATATTTTTGTTGTCTAAAGATACTTGAGTTGGGTTCTTCGGTATTGATGGAGTTTTCGTGCCCTCAGATTGTAATGACTCTTCGTATTTACCGCGGTGCACTAAAGGCGATGAAGCTGTTCTCTTCTTGCTGTTGTGCAAATGGCATACGTCTCAACATCCGTGGGAACACATCGGTCTGTATATCTAACTCTATCGTTTGATGTACAGTAAGTTTTTGTAATTAAGGATAAGTTGGAGACTAACAATAGTGACTGGCGTCAAAAGAGATTCACCGCCCGATGCGAACTCGAGGTCAAATGTATCCCTATCAAACCTTAGGTGACGCTCATGCGTACTGTGTTATCAGCCGGAAAAGTGCATATCACGCTAGCTGAGAAACAATAAACCCTCCCCTCCACGCCCCCCCCCCCCGGACCTCCCTTCCCAATATCACAATGTAAATGACGTTTGTAATTGATTTGTTCTTCTTATTGGGATTTGTTCCTTCGGCTTGCTAATGTTTGTACATCTCGCATTATTTGTTTCTTTTCCCTTCTCCTGCACATTCCCTATTCTTCCCACTTCACGCGCTATGATATTTTTAAGGGCCATCTCATCGATATTGCTACGCGTAAACTGCTTTAATCAGAGATAAGTTATAGGCCTTTATAGAAGCGGGTGGTAAGAGAGGGGGAGAAGGGGCTATAATTTATGTTGGGTAGAGTGACTTACTCCGACGAAAGGCTCGATATAATCAGAAGGACTATGTTCGTGGTTGAAACTCGTCGTGCCTTGCCAAAATGAGCCAAACTTGATGAACAGAAACGACAGATCTTGTGATCTGTTTTATGTTTCTCTCAATATCGACACAATTCGAATACATGCTCTATAATCGTGTGTTTCCCACCTACTCTTCCTCCAACCATCTAATATTATTTAAACCTGATGTAACGCAGCGCTTTATCAGCGCCGAAGCTTAACTTAACGTCTTTAGACTGGTTTAGAAGACTCTACAGAGTCTGTATACAACCAGTTTCATGGAGAGTGATTTAACCGACGTGCGAGTTTATCTTAATAGACTCAAACACTAGAACTAAGTAGACAGGCATCCAGTTAGGTGCCATCTAAGCTGCTCTTAACCTGGGGAAAGGTACAAATAACTTGGGTAGATTTTTAACTTATATTTTGTCCAGGTAGGGGTCATTAAGCCTACTCTTTTGGATTTCCAACTGCCAATCAATTTTTAACGTGCTCGACACTGATCTCACTACCCAGAGATCAGGGGAGTTTTCACCAGAAGATCCACGTGAAAAAATCTCGGTCTCTACCGTGATTGGAACCCGCGAACCTCCGCTAACCCCCAGCTAAATCATGTTGCACTGGAAGTCGTAACTGAAACCTGTTAATGTAGTTATGCCCTCTAATAAAACTCTTTAGCTTTCATGGTTGCCGTCCTCCTATCGCTTGGAAATAAACATGCTGTAAATGTTGTAACAGTTCCCGCCGGAGCAGAGATTTTAGGACAGGGGTGATGTGGTTGCTGATAACAAATGTACCTGAATGCGTGTCAAGGTCACTCACCGTCTCAACAAAGGAGAACAGAGTTGGGGCAAAGAATGTGGACATGTAGGAGCTGACCACTGGCCTTCCGATTTGGGTAGGGAGAGAATGATTGACAGACGGATTGGCAGCGGGGCTTGCTGCGAGAGAATGAGGGACAGGTGTGCAAAGTGTTTCTTTCCAATAAGACTGAATATAGCCATCCCCTGAGATCCATTGGTCAAGCTCTGACTTTGCTTGAGTGTATATAACTCGAGACAAAGGTTAGCTCAGAAGGCTGGATGAAGAGGAGGGATAGGGAGATGAGAGCGAGAGAGAGAGAGAGAGAGAGAGAGAGAGAGAGAGGGAGACTGAATTTAGATAGTATGTTTAACTCACCGACTTAGATAGAGGAGCGATTGATAGACTGTCGTGCGAATGTTAGTGATAGAACAGGATCGCCCAGATAGGTGTGTGAGTTTTGAATTAATGGATAGTTTGAACGTGTGTTGTAAGGAGGAGACATTGTGAACGAGGTATGTCCAGATCGCCAGCCTGAGGGGATTTGAGTGAGGAAGAGTATTTGATAAGGTGTGTTGAGGACGCAGTTAAGGCGAGGTGTGTGTGATGTAATTGCAAGGCAATAGAACTGGGTTTAGATAGTTCGGAATTCCATCAATAGTTTATGCTTAAAATTTCCGTTTTATTTAATATTTAAATTAACTTATATATAACATAGGAATAATTAGTTAAGATGATATGTATTGAATTGTGTTTGTAATTCCACTACTCATTTTTATGATATGAATATTATGTAATAAATATGCCATCTGATGTGTGCTATATTATTTGAAGTGTGTGGTCATGATGATGTGGATGAGTGTGAGAATGTTCTGAGTTAGAATAACGGCCCGGGCAAACAGTGGGGTCTGTTACAATGTTCATCTCTTGTGGAGCAACCAGACATGAAACGAACGGAACATGCTGGTGTGTCCAACATTTAATCTAGTGAGAGTATACGGTATTTAAGTGTGCAGTAGTCGGTTCTTAATCCCGATTTCAAATGATGCCTCGCCTGAGCTAATTAGCTCGGTTTGATATAAAACGAAGCATTGGGAGAAATGTACATTATAACCAGATGCGTATCCTGGTCTCTGATAGAAATTAGGCTTCATTTTTAAAATGCAATACTTCATAAAATCAATGTTTATAGAATGACTGACACAGTATATATTCATTTAAAGTTTCGTTGTCAGAAAATATTCTACAATGCAATTGTGTTTTTCCATAATTCCATCAAACAGAAGAAATGCATCTTAAAAATATATAAAATACAGTTCATAACACTATATACACTAATAAGTGCTATATACAATAGTAAATAAACTAGTATGTACACTATAAAACTTCTTTGAAAAGTAAAACTATCACGATGAATCTAGCTGAGTGCGGGACTTTTAACGCACACATGTCAATATTTAGTTCAACGCTAACACCAATCCCGTGACGTCCTTAGCAAGAACTGTTTCTCATTTATTTTGCCCCATTTTTAGTCTCACGCAAAGGTTCTGGCTTCGTTTCCGGCCATTTCTTTTCTGGCTTTGAGCAATAACCAACATAACAGTCAGCGGCTATTACACCCAGTAACATCTTAGAGCGGTAAAAACATTTAACGAACAATTGCAAAATAATTTATCTTTGAATTAATAAAAATGATCACATAACATACTATGAAAAATACATTTTAGGAGTTTCAGTTTTCTTTATGTTTATTATTTAAAAACATGTGAACTATATTGATTGTTATGGAAAATAGTATGCCCATTAGTTTTGCCGTAGTATCCATTTCGTAAAGTATCATGAATTCATGTAAACTATCCTGATTGCCATGTTAGCTTCAGTAACGTTCGTTAAAGAAAGTAATCAAGAGTACGTAACTCTAGTACGAGTGGTATTAATGTCAGGAGTATGTAACTCTAGTACAAGTGGTATTAATGTCAGGAGTACGTAACTCTAGTACGAGTTGAATTAATGTCAGGAGTACGTAACTCTAGTACGAGTGGTATTAATGCCAGGAGTACGACGTAACTATAGTACGAGTGGTATTAATGTCAGGAGTACGTAACTCTAGTACGAGTGGTATTAATGTCAGGAGTACGTAACTCTAGTACGAGTGGTATTAATGTCAGGAGTTCGTAACTCTAGTACGAATGGTATTAATGTCAGGAGTACGTAACGCTAGTACGAGTGGTATTAATGTCAGGAGTGCGTAACTCTAGTACGAATGGTATTAATGTCAGGAGTACGTAACGCTAGTACTAGTGGTATTAATGTCAGGAGTTCGTAACTCTAGTACGGGTTGTAATAATATCAGGAGTTCATGACTCAAGTACGAGTGGAATTATCTCCAAGAACACGTAACTCAATTACGAGTGGTATAATCACCAAGAATACCTAACTCAAATACGAATAGTATTATTGTCAGTGGTACGTAACTCTAGTCCGAGTGGTATTAATGTCAGGAGTACGTAACTCTAGTCCGAGTGGCGTTAGCACCAACAACAACATGTCAATTGTTTGTCTTGCGTATAGCCATCTTAGATCCACTTAAGATAGTTCCAGACATGAATTAACAGTACAATGTTTTCAAAACTTGTAAGCCGAATGTGAACGTCGGGTAGAGGGACAGGGTTCAATCCCCGGCCTCGAAACTCTCAAGTATGTTCATATGAAACGGGACCTGATTTTCACGACTGCAAGGAAGGGAACTGGCCACTCCTCTTTAAGAAAAGCAAAACATGTGCACAATAAAGTCTCTCGCACTTTTTCCTTTATGACAGTAGATATGAACTTCTTTTACCAAACAAGTAAGAACCTGTAAAACTGAATAACAATGTTAGCTGAATTATAGCACCATTACAGTGCAGTTTTACATCAGAATCGTACAATAAATGTTCCTATGTTGTTATGTAAAAAGTCCTTCATCGAGGACTGGATACATGCAAACAGCACAAAACAACAAACAAACAAACAAACAGCCAAATGAGTTAGACAAATATTAATAGTATGGCAAAAATCATGTTAATCTTCAATCAGGCAAATCATTCAATCAATCAAAAACAAATCAACTTCAAAAAGAGCATTTGTCATCATCGAACAACGTCAAATTGCCATATTTTGAGCTAACAGTGCCATCTCATTCCACAACTTCCGTTGTCTGTTCCGTTCGAGTTTTCTTATAATTTCCTGCCTCTCGTCTCTTTTGCCGTGGGAAACCGACAACAGAGACTGTCTTACAAAGCTTTCAGGAGGACACCTTAATGTGTGAACCTATTCAGCGCCACCTGCGCCTTCAAATGTCTCGATCATCTGGCAGTTGCCCAGTTCCGTTTAACAATTTTAATTTTGCTTGTCTTTAATTCTGCACATTAAGTGAAACCAAAAATGTAATATTTCAAGGCATATTTGCCTGAACAAGAATATTCCCAGATTAAAATGAATTTCAAATATGTCATACTTACAGTACGTTCTCAATGGTGGCACGTATTATGATCCAAGGCACGAGAAACAGCAAGGGGCCTCCTGTTAAGGTAAATCAAGTCACAGGTAAAATACCAGTTGATGCTAGCTGTAGTTCTCCTAGCAGCAACTAATCTAGTGGCGCCATCGGGAGGAAAAACTATCATCAGGGTCAGGTATAACATTCTGACCAAGGTCCCCACGTCTAGTCCTCCTCGCGCTCCTGGTAACATGATGTGTTACAGCAGTCTAACCAGCGAGGAGGGAATCGACATGACAATGATGAGGTCTACAAAAAACAAAAAGCCTTATACTACAGCTAGTATAACCCAGGTGCACCATCTTCAGAACTCCTCGGGATGTAAGAAGAGCCACCACTCACACAACCAAGGAAACACCGTCAAAAGTCAAATAAACACTCTACGAGTAGCTCAAACAAGAACAACAACTAGAACTGGCGCCATCATAGTTATCCCCATTAACACAATTATTATCGTATTCCTTACTAATGCTGTTAATAGTTTGATTAGCTTCATTGAGATGATATCCTTCAGAAATATCTTCTTTAATATTATTGCAAATATACCTGTGTCCTGCGCTATTGTCTTAATTAACATTTTCGTAGCCATTTTGATTGTATTCTTCACAACTGTTTTAATTAACTTGATCTCCATTACTATTATTAAATTCGTAACTAATATCTTAGTTAATATTTTCTTTTTACTTGAATCCTGGTATTCAATCAGGTACGGTTGCCTCATGCCAGGTAGCCAGAAGTTGCTTGAATCTGTGTCTGTTCTTCGCCGTGTAGTACCAAGATGGTACGAAGACGTGATTATATCCTTTTCATCTCGTTGGCGGGCGGCCGCACGGGTGATGGTATGGCCAAAAAGACACTTTCTTCGTCCATCTATCGTCAGTCATGTGGACCACATGGCCGGCCCGTCTATCGTCAGTCATGTGGAACACATGGCCGGCCAATCTATCGTCAGTCATGCAGACCACATGGCCGGCCCATCTATCGTCAGTCACGCAGACCACATGGCCGGCCCATCTATCGTCAGTCACGCAGACCACATGGCCGGCCCATCTATCGTCAGTCATGCAGACCACATGGCTAGCCCATCTAGGGTCAGTCATGTGGACCACATGGCCGGCCCATCTGTACTTCTGCATAATGCAATCGACGACATCCAGTGACTCTAATTGGTTACTCGGCATTTTGGATGCGGTCTCTTATGGAGATATTTAGTACTCTTCACTCCATTTCTCTTTCAGCACTATGGAGCTTTTCTACGTCTGATTTGCATAGACTATAAACATCCCGCCCATATATTATTGCTGGGAAAACCTTCGTATTAAAGGGGTGATCCCTGGCCTGGCCTTTACGTCAATCAGAAACTTGAATATCGGTTTAATGCGGTTGAATCAACTCACCGCTCTCATGCGTGCGATCTTCTTAGCAATGTTGCGGTGATGTTTGTTTCCTGCCATAGGTAGACATGCGCATTGGCATTTTCGAAGTCAGTGACCTACTTGGGCAGTTTCTCAGAAAACAAATGAAATGATAGAGGTGATCGCTTGATGATCTTTCCTGCCATGCACAAGCTCCGCGACATGAACACTTACTTAAAAAAAGCGGCTGGGAAGCGATGGGCATGGCACTCACCCAACTGGACTGGACATGGCACTCATCCAACTGGACTGTACATGGCACTCACCAAACTGGACTGCACATGGCACTCTTCCAACTGGTCTGTACATGGCACTCACCCAACTGGACTGGACATAGCACTCATCCAACTGGACTGTACATGGCACTCACCCAACTGGACTGTACATGGCACTCACCCAACTGGACTAGACATGGCACTCATCCAACTGGACTGTACATGGCACTCACCCAACTGGACTGTACATGGCACTCACCCAACTGGACTGGACATGACACTCATCCAACTGGACTGGACATGGCACTCATCCAACTGGACAGGACATGGCACTCACCCAACTGGACTGTACATGGCACTCACCCAACTGGACTAGACATGGCACTCACCCAACTGGACTAAACATGGCACTCACCCAACTGGACTAGATATGGCACTCACCCAACTGGACTAGACATGGCATTCATCCAACTGGACTGGACATGGCACTCACCCAACTGGGAGAGTAAGGCTGAAATCAACTACTTGCTAGGTAGCGACGTGATGTCTGTTACCAACGTAGAGGCACTACACCGACTTGATGTAGGAAGCGACCACAGGCCGATCAGGGTGAAAATGAACCTGAACACTCCTTCTTTCAAACGGTCCTTACAGGTACCCACTACACTAGATGTTGCGAAGTTTGGAGACTTTATTAAAAAATAGAATTGACATTGCGATGCATCTCATACCCACCACCTGGAACAACTGATGCACGTTATGAATAGCTGCATCACTGTCAGAAAAACACCCAATCCAGTAGCAGGAAACCACATCAGTGTGAGCACAGGGTAACGTTTTGCAACTAATCAAATGTTGAAGATCAGAGGGGTATGAGGGAGGTTTTTTTTTTTGTGTGGATAGGATCGCCCTCTGGAAATTAAACAAGAAGATCAGACACAGGATCATAAACTTAAGATAGGTGGCACTAACGAATGCACATGTGGTACAGGGAAAATGACCGCTGAACATCTGCTGTAAAATTGCCCAACATACGAGGACCAGAGAAAGAACATGTTGCCATCACCAGTGGCAACACTAGACAAGCTCTATGGCAATGTCGACAGCCTCAGGATGACCGCTGCTTTCTTCGAACAAATTCAAGTTGACACCTGACAGCGTACGAAGAGGAAGAAGAAGAAGACACAGAATCAAAAAAGATTATGAGCGGTGTAGCTTACAACATCTGATAAATGCTGATAAGACCAGAAGCAGTATCATAAAATGCAGGAAGACATTCCAACAAAAAAAAAGAGCCCTGAAGAAGGAAGATGGTACAGAATTGGCAGATAGAGAGTAAATCGAGAACGAATGCATATAGTTCCACGGGGTTCTCTATGCATCAAAAACAATAGTGACCAACAATCCATTAAATATAGATTCCAAGTTACTGCCCGATATAGTTAGAGACGAGGTCTTGCACGCAACCCAATACCTAAAGCCAGTCAAATCATCTAGTCTGGACGGAATGACTGCAGAAATGCTCCAGGCTGGCAGAAGTATACTTACCTGCCAATTAGTCATACTTTTCAACATCTGACTTAATACAAGACAAATTCCAGACTAGTGGAAGTGCCTCAAGACAATCCTGATTCCCACCGCTACCCCCACCCTCCAAAAACAACCCACGTTTTGCGGACGACATTGTGATCTTCAGCCACAGCACTGCAGAAGCCGAACAAAACCTCAACCAGCTGAACGAATGCAAGCATGGCGGTTGGCCTAAGCACAAATAGAGAAAAGACTCCATTTCTACTGAACACTTTCTGCCCTACTGGGGAACTGCAATTGAAAAATGAGCCCATCGGAAACAACCCCTTATCTACATCAATATTATTATATTCTTCTCTAATCTCTAAGTTAACATTATCACCACTGCTATTATTTCATTGCTCACTAATGTCTGAGTTAAAATTATCGCCATAATCATTCAAGACGTAACCATCACCAGTATGACACTCTTCACTACGACCAACAATACCTTTACCATCATTACTGTTGCAGGTGTCTTCATTTCATCATCAACAACAAGGACCTCTAATTTTCATCGTTTTGCTAACATTTTGCCATTCGGTTTAGTAGTAGATAATAAACAACCATCACTATGACCAGTTCTAACACAATAACTATTTTCATCGTTTTGCTAACATTTTGCCATTCGGTTTAGTAGTAGATAATAAGCAACCATCACTATGACCAGTTCTAACACAATAACTATTTTCATCGTGGGCTTTTAAATCACCCTCGAGACAGATTGACAAACCATCTTCGAACTTGTCAGCATGATCACCATTCGTCTCCTAAACATATCTGACTAACAACAAAAAACATGGTCAAATCTCGGCTATTTTGTCTAATTGTCGAGGTCCACTTTAAGGATTTTTAGGGCCGAGGAATAAAGGTTTCTGTCGTTGCAGTCGTCACGAACCTAACAGTTTGTTTTTACCTCAGATAGAAAAATACTGCTGCCTTACCAGGTTTTGAAATGTATGTCCTTTACAGACCATTCTCTTCTTCTGCATCATTTATATTTTATGAATTATTGATAGTCTGGTCCTCATTAATGATTACTTAATCGTGTAAAAAGAACATTTATAAATGTGTTATCATTTGCATTGTTTGTTATATGTTGTCATGTGGGCTATTCCTTGTTGTGTGTGTTATGTTTTGTTGTGTGTGCTATGTTTTATCTGGAATCTAGCACGGTTCTAAAAATAAAGTGACAGTTCCAAGAATTTATAAATAAATAACTTACCCCATCCCAGAATGGTGCACCAACGAATGTAGCGCCGTTCTGAGAATATTGTAACAGTCACAAGAATGTACAAATAAAGTCCTTCCATGAAGACCCAAGCAGAGCTGGCTAACTGCACGTAATGGAATGTTATAAACAGGAGCTTGCACTGCCAATGCTGAGGGAAAATGGAATCAAAGTTAGAGCGATTACAGCTTGTAGCAGATTCTAAGAAACGTGTAACTGTTGATTGTAGGTTTCAAGCTGAAACCACCCAGTTGGTGAGGTGATAATATTTGTGATGTCCCTAACAACGCACCAACAAACAAATTGAAAGCTTTTTTTAAACTCTCTTTGTAAGTTAGGGTCACATCTTATATTTAAACATGACGATTATTTCCGATATGCTACAGTACAAATTGGATGAAAATAGACTTTAATATACTGTGACGAAATGGGAACAATTTGTGACAATTTTTGAAAGTTGCCTAACTATTGTAGATCTATGTATTCATTTCCACACACATGAATGCTTGTGTTTATATATATATATATCTGTGTGTGTGTGTATGTGTCTGTATGTGTGTGTGTTTGTTTATTTGTGCGTGAGTGTGTGTGTCTGTGTGTGTGTGTATGTGTGTGTGTGCGTAAGTTTTTCTAAAAAAATATGAGTAATCTGTAAATTACTCGCAGTAACCTGTTATCAGAGAACACTTGTGACGTTTTTCCCCCATCATTTTGTACAGTGTTCTGCGCCAAAATGTCACAGTACATCCGAATTCAGCCCGAATTGGTAATGCTTACTTAATTTATCGGCATGATCTTGTTGTTTCATTAATTCGAGCACAAACAAGTTTAGGTTGTGGGCCGGAACACTAACCGCTTTGCAACACTGACCGTTAAGAGTAGATACGAAAACAATATAACCAAATACTAGAAGTCATGTGATTGAGACCACATTTTTCATTGGTATCCTGAGTGGTATATGGGTAGGGTTGTCGTAGAATAAGCCTGCTCAAATCTTCCAACCACGTCGTCAATGCGACTGAAGAGGATTGTGCATGGATCTATCAACGAGATCAATAACTTTGAGAAAGACTACCTGTAACGGGACCAGCTGGATTGGTGGCCTCTACTTTGTGTACAGAAACGGGGACAATAATGAGAGATGTAAACAGCTATCACAGCGTTTATTGGTGGTGTCATTAGCTGAGTGATTGATTAGTTGTTTGACTAATTAATTGGTTGATTAATTTGATAGTTTGTTTAATAGATTGATCGAAGAACTAATTAATTGACTGACCAGTTAATTGATTGATTGATACATCAATCGTTTGACTGATTGGTTATTAGGTTATATAATTCTTTGATTAAATTGTTGGTTTATTTTATTTCTGCTTGTCGGATCGAATAATTAATTAATTAACTAGTCGGTTAATTGATTAAACAATATCTATATTAATTGAACGGTTGCTTGGTCAGTTTGTTCTTTAAATGATTGATTGATTTATTGAAGATTGTGTTATTGACTGAGCAATTCATTTGTTAATATGTTTTTCACTTGCATCATTGTCTTCAGTATTATTGTTAGAGGAAATTGGCAATACGTGTAATCTTGATACAGACGTAGGAGTTAAATACGATATGCATGATAATGATGGCAATAGTAATGAAGTTAATGATTGAGGACTACTCAGATTAACACTTTTTTTTTTTTTTTTTTTGCTTAGATGTTTGCCTCACTAGTTTCTACTGGCGGAGGCGCGCCATTTTCCACCCCAGACCGTAGTCAATTGGGCGATATCAGGACGCATAAACCAGTGCTTGGATGCATGTGTGCATCTGTATGTACCTATGCTAGGTTTGTGCGCCCTCAGAAGCTAGCCCAACCAAAGTGCAATGGAAGGGCTTTACCACGAGGGCGCGTGTGAAAGATGTGCAAGGGTGTGACTGTGGGACAGAGTCAAATGAAACAGAGTGAGGTGAGAAGAGAGAGAAGGGGAAGAGTGGCCCCCAGGGTGAGTCCTGATCATGACGATCTCAGATTAAAACTAACAAGTGCTGGCACTATAAATGCCATCTATTCCTTTTAAGGCAAGTAGTGGGTATTTTTGATCAATCTAAGATGGTGTGTACAATCTCTAGTGGTAATTAATTACCGTTCCCTCTTGATCAAATTCAAAGTTCCCAGGTGAGACTTCACGGACGTCCCCAGGTAAACCCAGATGTGCGACCAACAAACTGTCCTTGAGGAACGAGAGAAGAGCTCTTAGAACAAATGCTGTAAACAAATTGATGTGGATGATGTTTCGAGGGCAGTGAAGCCGTCTGAAGAGAAAAACAAATAAAGTTGCACGACGAAAGCCTAAGAAATTAGAATATGTGTAAATAAACAATAAATGCAAATGAGAGATACGATCAGATAGATTGACGGACAGACACTAGGACACAGAGAAAAGGAGAGACAAACCGACCGTTAGAAACACACACACACACACACACACATACACACACACACACACACACACACAAGTAGACAGACAGACACACGGAAGAACGACGAACATATATATATATATATATATATATAAAGACATGGAGCCAGGCAGGTAGACAGACAATCAGACAGACCGATAGACAGGCACATATACATTTATATATATAGATAGATAGATAGATAGATAGATAGATAGATAGATAGATAGATAGATAGATAGATAGATAGATAGATAGATAGATAGATAGATAGATAGATAGATAGATAGATAGATATATTGATAGATAGATAGATAGATTGATAGATAGATAGATAGATATAGATAGATAGATAGATAGATAGATAGATAGATAGATAGATAGATAGATAGATAGATAGATAGATAGATAGATAGATAGATAGATAGATAGATAGATAGATAGATAGATAAAACGAATGACGCAACTACCACTAAAAAAACAACAACTAGCTATCAAAATTGTCATGACATAAAACAAGCATTGAAAAATATAAATTATTTATGTAATCCATTCCATTTCACAGCCCTTGCTTCGCGCTGTTTATAAATAGTTATTATTTGTAAAGAAAACAGCACATTTATTGATGTCAGTTAAACATGAATTATTTATAATTCTTATTCTTCGTTCAACCTCAGATCAGAGACCCAGTTTCTCTTAACAAAGGCCGCCGTTGTTTGTAAGACTGTTTTATCGCCGCACAGCGTTTGTCTCGTATCTATAGATAAAAAGATGGCGCCGTAACTGGCTGCGGGTCTACATTGCTCTACTGTTTTAGTTCATTATGGATGCCGCCAGACCACGAATTTGACTGGAATTCACACTAGTCGACGACTTACACTAGTGTTCACGGAAACGTGTTGTTGTTTTTCGTTTGGACTGGTTAATTCGTTCGTTTTTTGTGATTTCTTCCGTCCGATTATCCGGGTTTGGACATCGGCTAAATGAATAGTCCTACGCTTAAATCTTTTTCGTATTTCACGGCCTAGTTCCCACGGCCGAGCTTCACGAAATTGGAGCGTGAGAAATTTAGACACTACTATAATGAACTGGACACAGCCGGGTAGAGATGCCAGACTCACTCACACGCTGAGTGATGTCTCTACCAACTCTTGTGGTTATGGAAAAGGCACGACACACAACCTTAGATGTCACCCCCCCCCTCCGCTGCCTTGCGGGATACATGTTTACGGGAAAGGCTTCGGGAGTAAGCCCAGAGAAAAAAATATGCATCCTAAGCTATCTCCAGTCGTCTCGATAAATATCTTGCCACTGGTCAAAGGTAGCTCAGGACGAGAGAGGAGGTTGACAAAAAGCGCAGTGTTTTCCTCACTTAAATCTAAATCACCGCACAGGTCACCCATCTCAGCGGACACAGCATGAGAAAAGACTGTCCACGCGGCTGAACAAAGAGAGTGGTCTTCCTCACATGTGATGAACGAACATCACCTTCTCGCGAGACCAGTATTGTTCTCACTCTTCCTGCGTGAGAGTGAATCTACGTAGAATTTGTTCCACGAATTTGTTACAAATCGCATGTTCTTCCCGTGGACACCTGGCATATGTCCAAATCAACATTGTGTTCTATATATGATCATTGCGTCTCTAGTTAAATTATAATTGATTTCTGCTTTTCGGAAATAGGGGTGTTGATCAGCCCATTTTCACACGAATATCGCTTTTTATTATGGTCTTGGCCTGATTATATGGGATGTTCTGGTATGTTTGTGGGGAAGCTACTCCGCACTCAGATAGTCTGTCTGCAGCTTCCTTGCCTATGATATTGGAGTAGGAGGGGATCCACTGAATGATCAGCCTTGGATGTTCTGCTGATAGATCTGTCAGGGATTTCATGCAACGCTCGAGATCTTCATCTCTGTGTTGATTTCGTATTGGCGGGCCATCAGTGAGTCTACACTCTCCCCCAACCCCCCTAACCACACCCCCCCCCCTCCCACTCGAAAAATGTAATGACGTCATAAAAGTGTATATGTGTTTACCTGACTAAAACAAAACAAGGTCACAAACGGCTTCTAGACTAGGAGGAGAACGGATTACCATGGGGTTATGTCTATACTTACCGAAAATATGTCATGATAAAAATAGCAACAGCAAGAGCAAACAGTGAGACCCCGTAACCAATGCTATACATCAACTTGATCCGTTCCATATGATCCTATGGAAGGTAAACAATAGCATTCTATGGTGATCTGCGAGAAAGTAAACAATAACATTCTATGGTGATCTGTAAGAAGGTAAACAATAACATTCTATGGTGATCTGCGAGAAGGTAAACAATAACATTTTATGGTGATCTGCGAGAAGGTAAACAATCACATTCTATGGTGATCTGTGAGAAGGTAAACAATCACATTATTGGATGAGCAGCGAAAAGGTAAACAATGAATGCAAATGCTAATTAAATTTTGTTTTACTTTTCTTTTTTCAAGCATAGAATATAAAGTGATGGTTTTTATTTCTTGTGGCTAAGTTTCTACAGAAGGAGGTATTCGGCCACATGCACACACCTTCATGGTGTTATTTAACAAGTTAAGGCGGTGTCTACGATCTCTATTGATGATATTCCCTCTGGATTAAATTTAAAGTTCCCAGGTAAGACTTCACGGATGCCCCTAGGTAGACCCAGGTGTGTGACCTTGAGGAATGAGAGAAGTGGTCTTATGAAAACAATTTACTGCGGATGATGTGTGATGCTATGTGTTACTATTATCAACTCCTCTTTTGGCTCCAGTAACACACGTCGGAATGTATGAGTTGCAGAGAGGTGATTTTAATTGATTTTATTAGCAAAGGTGCTGGGTTTAATCTCCGTTACCGACACGATCTCGCCGACCCAGCAGTAAATGTTACATGGACTACTGTTAGCGTAGGAATGAAAGGGAACTGGGCACCCTTAAAACAACTGATACCTAGAACACAGAAATTTGTAACACTTTCATTTTCTTCTTCTATTTTTTCTTCTTCTACCTCTTCCTCTGTATCTTATTTATCTTCTCCTTTATTCTTCTGCAACTTCCTCTTCTTGTCGTTGTTCTTCTTCTTGGTTTGCTTCTTCTTCTTCTTAGTTCCTCGTTTTGAAAATGGTAGATATTGTGACGCTATGTTGTAGTTTACAGCAAAGATGCGATATCTGCGTCTTTCGACCCAACACATCAGGATCCAGCACGTCATTTTTGATACCGGGTTTGACATACTTCTACGGTCCATATTCTCTTAGTCAGACTGTATGGTTGCAGTCTATTTACAAGGTCGTCATTTGGAGGCGATACAAAGAATGGTCTACTATGGTTCGCTGATCCTGATGCAAGCAACCAGCTATGAGTCCCTGGCTGCTGTTAACAAATTCATTACAGCATTTTCGGCTTCCATTTTTAACACTCCCTCCCCGACAACAGAGTTTGCTATCGGACTAGCCTGCACTTATTCCACGGAGGTGAATGAAAGTATACAAAGTATACAGACAGACTATCACTTGTTACTCTTATCGTAGTGTCTGCAGTACTATCAATGGTCCGCGCTAGAAAAGCTCAAAATACGAACAGGAAAGGGTATCTAGATTGATAAGCGCGGTGAAAAAGCTCTCACTTTTTACGACAAAGGTGCAGGGTTCGATACCCGATATCTGCAGGATCCATTTTGATTCAGCTGTAAATTGAAACATGGCACTAACAAAATCATTGACTGACACATGCCGTTTAAGTTAGTATCTTTAAACTCTTCCCGGTGTAAATGCCAAGACGTCTGAGTAAAACAACTGCGCAATAATATGTTCTCATCTTTCCCGCAACCCTATGAGGTCGAAGGAGCAGCACATCTCACTACCTCTTGCTCAGCCTCTGAGCGATTTGTCTTGGGCATGTCTTGAACCTAGCGGGACCCAGCCCTCTCCCGGCGGAGTGATAGCGTATCGATCCAGTATTTATGCTCAATTTCTTTGTTTTCACCTTTCGTTGTTATCTTCGGGTATGCGATGCGAAGTGCTGATTCTACAAAAGACATCGAGGCCCGAGAATTTGTCCTAACCTCGTTTTCTGGACTGTCTTAACTATGTTGCGACCAGCGCTCACTAGTAGTTTTCCGAGGCACCTATCCCAGTCTTCACAATAACCTTCAAATCACTTCACAGTTGTTGAATTTATGTGTCTAAATGTACATTTTCTTCCAGTGAATATAGCTTAGATTGGGAGTCATCACTTGTATTCGTTTTAGTCCGTTTATTCTAGTTTAATCGTATGCGTGCGTTGTCTCCTTGCGACCATGGTAAGCTATTACTGGTGTAAGTTTAAAATGTATCCGTTTAAAGGGCTAAACGATTTCAACAAACAAGCAAAGAAAAAAAACAACACAGCCATCTGAGCGATGTGTATCAGCAGTCTGCAAGGTGCGTTCTACACACAATAAAATGCAAAATACAAAAGCAGACTCAGAGGTTGACAACTTCTTCATGTGATTATAAAGGGATACAGAAATTGCTCCTAAAAAAGGACATAATTTGTTTGTTCTGACTGCCCCATGTGCCTAATATTGCTAGGATGGATGGATTAATATTAATATTTAATGAATGGATGGAATATTGCTGATATTACCATTAATTAACATATTTTTGTTCAGTGTTGTTGACTGACTCAAGAAGAACTGAACGAATGTTAATGATCAATGCTCGTGTGTAGAAACTAGAAGCCTGAAAATCCTTCTGTAACAGAGCAACAATCACCACAACTAAACCACCAAACAAAAACTTGGCTACATTACATCAACTGATCTTACTTACTTACTTAGTCTCTCCTCTTCTACCGTGAGGTGTAGAGGTGCTTGTAATCAGTTTTTTTTAAGACAAACAGGTGATTAGCCTGTTGTGTCTTTGCATGGTGGATGGGCTGCCTCATTACAGCCTCCATGCCTGCCGACCCGTTTTTGTCCACGGCTGCTTATTTATTCGCAGCTAACCTCCAAATTAGGAGGCCTTTCAGCAATCCGCAACCCTGCTGACGCGCCTAGTAGGAGGTAGGTTCCTCCCCCAGGATCAACTGATCTACAGTGCATTTATACCAAACTTGTACCAGCAATGTCAAACTTGGTCTTTAACTAAAGAATACGTGAGAAAAGTAGCAGCGTATGAAATGAAAAGCCTAATAAAGGTCAGTAGTGTCACTAGGAGAGATACAATGAGAAATAATGACATTAGAAATATGGTAAGAGCTACCACATGAGATTCTACGGCGTATATAGGGATTGGGTAGCAAGAGAAAGTGCCACATAATACAGTCTTACATGGAGAAAACACTCACAGCACGTACTCCATGTTGAGCCTGCGACGTCACCGATTTTGGGACATGTTTATCGCTTTAACGATGAGAGGCTGCCAAAGGTTATCCTTTATGGACAGCTAGCCACTGGAGTAAGAAGAATTGGCTGTCTCACGCTGCGATTCAAGGACGTGTGCAAGAGGGACATGAAATCATGCGACATCCCATCCCAGGGCTGGGAAAAATTGCACACGATCGAGCTGTCTGGAGACGCTCCTAGAGGCCTTCTAGCTGCAGAGAAAATAGAAAGACTGAAGAGATCAAGAAACAGTCAGGCAAGCCAGCTTCCTCAGAATGGTTGTAGGAGCTGTGGCATGGACTGTCACTCGCAGGTCGACCTTTACATAGCAGACAGTGTCGAAATACAGGAGACAGAGCTGGACAAAACTCAAAGGGCGCCATGCTCATGGTCTATAGAGACTGAGACTCCTATAATGACTACTTGTACTGAGACAGATATACAAAAAATACGATGGTTTGGTCAGCTAATGAGAATGCTACATAATCAACTGCTACTACACACGTACAACACACACACGATATGGCTGCAAGGTACGAGGAATCCTGCGTGGAAGATCGATATATGACATAAAAGAAATTTCTCAATAACGCAGACTGAAAACAACTGGTGCAACAGATTTGACCCAAGAAACGGACGTAATCTCTATGGGGTGCATATCAGCACAAGTGAACGGAAAAGTAAATAAATATAGTAAATCGGTAAGCACATGTGTTACCGGGGTCGAAATGGGGAGCACAAAATAGTAACGCCGTAACATACTAGACATGTAACACAAGGCGGCTAATGGGAGTTTGGCGTAGTTTAGTTTAGTTTAGTTGAAGAATCAATATCACTTACACGGTTTAACCCATACTTATTCTGTTCTTCTCCACATTTTCTAAGAGAATCTCAGCAAAATGCACGAACTCCGTAGTACCAGAGAATCTCAGCTAAATATACGAACTCCGTAGCACTGGTGAGAATCCCATAATAGATTTGGTAGATTTTTAACATAATTTTGAATTTTGCCCTAGCAGCGACCGTTAAACTCTTTTTGATTTCCAGCTGCCGATGGATTTTTAACGTGCTCGACACTGAACTCGGGCTTCCGATCTCTATTACCCAGAGATCAGTGGAAATACCAGAAAGTCAACTGCAAAAAATACCTGTCTCCACCGTGATTTGAACCCACAACCTCCAGCACTCCCCGAGTCCGACATCCTACCTCGAGACCACTCAGTCTAGTTTGACATGGGCGGTTACTCTATTCTGTAAGGACTATAAGTCACAATGAAAAAACCGCTACACTCTTGATAGAAGAGAAGTCACTTCTACATCCTTGGTAGAAAAGTCACCTCTACACTCGTAGTGAAATAGGTGTATCTTCTACACCCGTGGTAGAAGAGGAGTCACCTCTACATCCGTGGTTAAAGGGGAGTCAACTCTACATCCGTGGTAAAAGAGGAGTCAACTCTGCACTCGTGGTAGAAAAGGAGTGACTAAATCAAGGGACTCATAAACAGTATTGTCATTAATATGAAAAAAACAACACTTTATTATTTGCTGCTCCAGCAACAATATTCAACAATCTAAAAATAGTGAAACAAACATAGATATTAGCTTTCAGTGGCAGCTTCATTTGCGCGTCCAATTTGGGTTAGGTATTCGATTATTATTATTATTAATGATGTTAACGATTGACCGATTAAATGTCATATTATCATGAATTAAGATTTCTATTGACTCAGATATTACGTTTCAGACGAGGAGTTACAGAAATATCGAAGGCAAGTCAATAAGTAGTTGACAAATTAATTGTCGATTGGTGAGAAATGTAGCTGGTAGTTCTGAAGGTGTCATTAAGTAGTGCAACTTCCAACATAACTTTCTGCAGAGGATATTCATTAGGACATGTTACCTATTTGCGATGAGAAATGTTTGCGATGCATAACTAGACCAATACAATTTCTCCGAGACGCTGAAATATTACCTAGTCGTCTTGTTTAAACTGCAACAGAAGCATCTGTGCGACAGGTAGAGGGAGGTGATTCTGGTAACAATAAATAATTAAACAAATGATATTGGGTGTTTGCATGGTTTAGCCTACAGCATAATTCATAATGAATTCAATTTCCGAAAAGCGTGGTCACGGTAGGTAACGAGACAATTAATTGACGAACACAAAATGAACCAAAAAAGCTTGTCCTTGCACTGATAACTCGATGGGATAAGTGTATCAATGTTGGTGGAAATTATCTTGAGGACTAAGGGACAATGTACGTGAAATAATAAATGGTTTTCAAGTTAGAATATCATTTAGTTTTCTATTAATTGATATTTGTGACCTATTTACTGACCAACTTTCATGAAAAGATATCAGTGTAAATGTTCATCAGAACTGACTGATAACTGATTTACGCTATTGAAAAACAAAATACAAATTCAGAAAATGAGTATGGAAATATTTCAAACAAATGTCCAGATACATGGAGAAAAGTAGTTATTAAAGTATAATTGCCAAGACTTTGATCTCATGTACAAAGATAGACATATAGCTAGACTGAAATGCTGCAGCGGCCAGCGGATCAAAGCTGACTGCTAGCGTCAGGGCCAGCGAACCAGAGCTGTCAAGACCCTTCTACACCTCCATGTGTTGATCCTGGATAACAAACTGCAACAGAGCAGACTAGCTAAGAATAAGGGATCGAAGGGGGAAGGCTAACCTGGTACTCCTAAATGCCTTTCTGAAGTCGGATGTGTCGGACTGAAAGGTGCAAGTATTACAGTCAAGCTGTAAACTACGACACAACTCATTCCCGTTCTCCGGACTACATTGCAAAGTCCTTTTCAGGGTTTGGTAGCGGGAGTTTGAGAACGAACACAGAAGAAGAAACTTCTGACATATAGAATAATGGGTAGCGCTGTCTCCACCAGGAGCGGTATACGAGATCAACAGCCATGGAAACAAGTAGAGCGGCACAGACTTAACCCTCATTTACATAGACTGACTAAAACATGACGATGGGGAAAGCAAACACACGCATTCATGCATGTACCCAGACAGTCATTCTCTACCAACCCGACAGTAAAAACACACACATACACACACGATTACTCACACGCACACAGGGAACACACACATGCATAACACGCTCACTCACACGCACACACACATACACACAGATATGGATGCAAAAGCACAAGTATCACAGATTTACCTTTGGCACCATTACAGGGGGCATTTCCGGATTGAAGGCATCCATTTTTTGACAGCTTGTGTAGTTGGTCCATGTGGTGTTTATCTCTGAATGGACGAACCATTCTCCGCTGTCTGTACATTTTCTTGTTGCTTTCGCTAAAGATTAAGAATTACAAAACACACACACTATAATTAACATCGATAGAGGAGACAAATGGGGACATTAAACAAGTCAGACAAAGACAACGAAAACATGATTAATTTCATTTTACATTTTACATTAGTAAGGTTGTCACTGTTATTCTGGTGTGATCGATGAGGGCATAGTTACTGTTATTTTTTCGGCTGTCGGAGTATATCAGTTAAAGTATTATCAATACTGGGAACATACGTTACATCGAAGTATTAACCGCTCGACGTACGTCTCTTCGTGAAGACGCAGCGTCACTTGATGCATCCATAAAAGTAGTAGCTGAACAACGGAGACAGGATAGACATCGGGCGAAGATTCCTTGTGCCCAAGGATTATCTCAATCCCGCTTCTCGGTCATCTTCGAACCAATCAACTCATCCAACATATTCCAAATGGCATATAGATGAACAGACTGAGTGGTCTACATCACCCGTGATGGACGAATAACAAACAAATACTAACGCTGCTCTTATTTCACAGGCGCCTGATTGATTGACATTTCAGTAATGCTGTTAAAAATTAACTGCACTTTTCACCTCTTTTCATTGAAGAAAATGGTGGTAATATATGGTGGGAGAATGTCATCATAACAACAGTGTACAAACTTGAAGCTTAGCACATATCGTCATGGATTTCACTTGATCTTAAGTTATTTCCCAAATTTAATAAGATTATTATTTATGTGTTGTTATCGCCCATGATAAAGACCCAGTAGTCGAAATGTGAACTTTGTTCTGTCGCTCAACCTGCCATTAAAGTTGTGACTGTTTAGATATACATTGTTATCGATCCATTAACCTCATATTCGCAAATTAGCATCAGGGTATAGAGGCTCCAGACGATCTGACTTTGAAGCTGTATTTCGCTAAATTGTTTCGTGTCACTTAGTCAACGTTTCTAAATCCAGCACATGACTTGGATGTGCATTGGAAATATACAAAAAATGGCATAGAGGAAGGAGTGTGTCATTTATGTACTCACCGTGAAGATAAAACTGGTTAACGTACCAAGCGCACTGTAGCTCAGCTGTTTCTCCCGCCTGAGTAACAGGCCAACACATCAGCCCATCCCATGCAGCACCGCAATAGTTGCCTACTGCATAAAAATACATTTGTGAAACAAACAAGTCGAATGATATAAGTACGTGCAAATGAAATAATCAATCAATAAAATGTTCTTTCATTAACAAAATAATACATTCTTAAATGTCCTTGTTAACGAATCAATTTAAAAATGAGTTTCTCATTAATGGATAAATGGAGTTTTCATCATTTAATCAAACGATTAATTGGCTTTTCATCAGCACATTTAAATATACATATGTTTTCTGCCTGATATTCGACATTTATTTCGGGTTTAACGAAAAATAACACTTTCATAAATGGGTTGTCCATTTAAAAATAAACCAAGCGAAAGTTCGGTTTTGTATATCTCGTTCAAACATATGTAGTTAATCTGTTTCTAACAGTAAGCATGCGCCTCGTTACGTGTTTCTTACATGTCCACTTACATGCTCCCATACATGTTCCTTACATGTTAATTACATGCTCCCTATGTACGCCTTACATTTCCATTACATGACTGTGAAATGCTCCCTTACATACCCCTTACATACACCTTACATTCCCCCTTACATGCCCCCTTACATACTTCCCTCCTTACATGTCCCCTTACCTTCATCCTTATATTCTCCCTCCATTGCATACCCCACAATGTTCTCTTATATGCTCCCTTACATGCTCACTTACATGTTTCTTTCATGCACCTTACATATACCGTTACATATTCCTTAAATCACTGCCTTACATGCTAAGTTACATGCTCCTTACATACTCCGTTACATGTACTTTAAACATTCCATATATGCTCCCAAACATGTTCACTTACATGACCGTAACACGCTCCCTTACATGTCCCTTACATACTCCCTACATGCTCGCCTACATGCTCCTTTACATGCTCTCCTACATGCTCCTTTACATGCTCCCTTACATGCTTCCTTGTATGCTTCCTTACATGATCCCGTACAAGCTCATTAGATGTCCCCTTACATGTTCCTTACATGTTCCCTTGCATGCTTTCTTATAATGCTGCCTGTCATATTCCTATCATGTTCCCTTACAAGCTTCCTTAAATGTCCGCTTGCACACGCCCTAACATGCTCCCTTACAAACTACCCTTACATAGCCATTACATGTCCCTGACATGCTCCCTTACTTACCCCTTATATTCCCCATTACATGTCCCCTTACATGTTCCCTCCATTACACGCCCTTCAATGTTCCCTTACATGCCCCTTATATGATCCATTACACGCTCACTTACACGACCCTTATACGCTCACTTACATGCCTCTTTACATGGCCCTTACATGTTCTTTACATGCCCCTTAAGGCTCCCTTATATGTTTCTTACAAATTCCTTACATGTTCCCTTCCATATTCTTTTCATGTTCCTGTACATGCTTCCTTACACACTCCCTTACAATCTCCCTTACATATTCCATACCTGCTCTCTTATAGACCTCTAACATATTCCTTACATGCTCCTTTTCATATTCCTTTAACGTTTTCTTACATACTCCCTCATATGCTCCATTACATGCCCTCTTAAATTCCTTTAATGTTCCATTACATGCTACTTTACATGCTCCCCTATATGCTCCTTACAT
Organism: Ariolimax columbianus; assembly: GCA_036924085.1. NCBI lineage: Eukaryota > Metazoa > Mollusca > Gastropoda > Stylommatophora > Arionidae > Ariolimax > Ariolimax columbianus. Next base: position 17,333,313 of record JAVGWX010000001.1, read on the forward strand.
GCTCCCCATACATGCTCCCTACATGCTCCCTATATGCTCCATTACACGCTCCCTTAAATTCATTTCATGTTCCATTACATGCTACCCTACATGCTCCCCTACATGCTCTCCTACGTTTCCCTACCTGCTCTCCTACGTTTCCCTACATGCTCCCTACATGATTCCTACATGCTCTCCTACGTTTCCCTACATGCTCTCCTACATGCTCCCTACATGCTCTCCTACGTTTCCCTACATGCTCTCCCACCTGCTCCCTACATGCTTTCCTACATGCTCCCTACATGCTCTCCTACGTTTCCCTACATGCTCTCCTACATGCTCCCTACATGCTCTCCTACATGCTCCCCTATATGCTCTCCTACATGCTCTCCTACATGCTCCCTACATGCTCTCCTACATGCTCTCCTACATGCTCTCCTACATGCTCCCTACATGCTCCCCTACATGCTCTCCTACATGCTCCCTACATGCTCTCCTGCGTTTCCCTACATACTCCCCTACATGCGCCCTTGCATGATCTCTCATTAATTGATCACGAGTGCACCCCAAAGGTTGGTCTCGTTGTACAAAGACTGAACCATTTATTTGCGCTTGTAGTGGTGATACCCGTGTCCCTTTGCGTGATGATGTTCACATCACAACACACACTTTCTTATTAGTCTCTTACAACGTTCATTGTTAAGAACATTGGTTTAATTTTTTTTCTCACAAAAACTGAAGATTGTTTTGAATCAACACAGGGTCTAAATGTTTATGCCAGTTATTGAAACAATGATCTATTTCAGACACTCGTTTTACATATATTTCATACGTTTACATATTTTTCTCAGCTGTGGAGTCGGTATACCAAAAAATATGACTTCTGTAGTCTTTATAATGTTGCAATAGGCAAGTATAAAATGATTTTACATGAGGATAATAACTTCGTTATGTAAACAAAATTACTTCAAAAATTACCACTGCTCATGCTTGATACAGACTTCCTGTGCAGGTTCAACTGTAGTGGTGGCCTTAAAACGTGAAACTTGAAGGCGATATCGATGATGATGAATATATTTTAGGGAGGAATATAATAGTATATTTCTAAAAAACGAGACAAACGAAAGATAGTAGGACAGTCACACAACGGAGATTCAATAGGAAGACACGACACGACACGCAAACCTATTGAATTTGCTTCATCGATTCCGCTGTCTGATATACTTTGGTAGCATAGATTCTTGGCCTCATCAATAGCTCTGTTTTGTTCCTCCAAGGAAATATAGACCAGACTCTGTGAATGGAGTTAAAGCTTATCTTTAGGATTCTATCAGGAAGGAAATCCCGAATAAGAACAATGCGCAAATCTTATTTTCCACATCTAAGCTGCAAACTTGTGTCGTGGTTACTTTGATAAGATGAATGTGAAGCAGGTACAGATAACAGGAAACTACTGCAGGAATGAGAAATCTGCGCTTTAGATGCTGGACTTGACTTCGTGCCTGGACAGGTGGATAGTTTGAAATCGTGTGTTAACAGTACGACCTCGTGTTTGGACAGTTTGACCTCGTGTGTAGACAGTTTGACCTTGTGTGGGCACAGTTTGACCTCCTGTGTGGACAGTTTGACTTCGTGTGTGGATAATTTGACCTTGTGTGTGGACAGTTTGACCTTGTGTGTGTACAGTTTGATCTCGTGTGTGGACAGTTTGACCTCGTGTGTGGACAGCTTGACCTTGTGTGTGGACAGTTTGATCGTGTGTGTGGACAGTTTGACCTCGTGTGTGGACAGTTTGACCTCGTGTGTGAACAGTTTGGGATCGTGTATGTACAGTTTGACCTCGTGTGTGGACAGTTTGACTTCGTGTGTGGATAATTTGACCTTGTGTGTGGACAGTTTGACCTTGTGTGTGTACAGTTTGATCTCGTGTGTGGACAGTTTGACCTCGTGTGTGGACAGCTTGACCTTGTGTGTGGACAGTTTGATCGTGTGTGTGGACAGTTTGACCTCGTGTGTGGACAGTTTGACCTCGTGTGTGAACAGTTTGGGATCGTGTATGTACAGTTTGACCTCGTGTGTGGACAGTTTGACCGTGTGTGTGGACAGTTTGACCGTGTGTGTGTGGACAGTTTGATCTCGTGTATGGACCGTTTGACCTCGTGTGTGAACAGTTTGGGATCGTGTCTGGACAATTTGGCCTTATCTGTGAACATTTTGACCTCGTGCGTGAATAGTTCGACTTTGCGTGTGGACATAAATATTACAAAGACCCAGGGGGTACGGAGCTTGACAGGAAGAAGACAATGTGCACAGTTTCGAAGAGAACAGACATAAAGTGTCGAAGAGAGAATAAACTGACCATACAAGACATACACTCAACGTTATCCCTGACAGGGCAAGCCAATAGTCAGAAATAGCGAAGTGAGATGACTGTTCACGTCAGTTGATATGTAACATCAACAATAAAAACATTAATGTATCTCCCATTTCTTTAAGCCCCATAAGAAAGAACAAAAGAACAAGTTACTGATTCTATCGGTTTAGTGATTGGTTCCAGTAGGAAACAAAATTAATCGGAGCAAAAGCAATGAAGACTTTTGGACACAATAGAAATGACAGCATGATCTCACACACATATACAAATATGCACACACACGGAGACACGCACAAACACACACAGACAAACACAGAGACACACACACAGACACACACGCAGAGACAGAGACACACACATAGACAGACACACATAAAGACGCACACACAGGAACAAAGACGCACACAGACACACACACACACACACATATATACAAAGACACACTCAGTCACACACGTAGACAGAAACAGAGACACATACATAAACAGAGAGATACACACATATACACACAGACACGCACTTAGAGATACAGAGACACATACTTAGTCACACACATAGACAGAGAGAGATACACGCAAAGACAAAAAGATATAAACAGAGACAGACACAGAGACACACACATACACACAGAGATACACACATACACGTGCACACAGATACAGAGACACACACTCAGTCACACACATATACAAAGAGACAGAGAGACACACGCAGAGACCCACAGAGAGATACGCAGAGACAGACATATACACTCATACACGCAAAGACAGAGATACACAAACAGGCACATACACCCAGACAAAGATATACACATAGACACGCACACACACCCAGACAGAGATAGAGAGACGTGCCCAGATACACACAGAGAGACAGAGAGAGAAACTCACACAGACAAACACACACAGAGACAGACACAAGAAGACATACACACACACAAAGACACAGACACAGACACACAAAGAGACACACACACAGACACTTAAACAGACATGCGCGCGCACACGTACGCACGCACACACAGAGATGCACAAAAAACAACAACACACAGACACACACGCACACACACACACACATAACAAAAATACAGCACACAAGCACACACGCGCACACACACACACACATAACAAAAATACAGCACACAAGCACACACGCACACACACACAACAAAAATACAGCACACAAGCACACACGCACACACACACATAACAAAAATACAGCACACAAGCACACACGCACACACACACACATAACACAAATACAGCACACAAGCACACACGCACACACACACATAACAAAAATACAGCACACAAGCACACACACACACACATAACAAAAATACAGCACACAAGCACACACGCGCACACACACAACAAAAATACAGCACACAAGCACACAGGCACACACACACACACATAACAAAAATACAGCACACAAGCACACACGCACACACACATAACAAAAATACAGCACACACGTACACACGCACACACACACACAATTAACAAAAATACAGCACACAAGCACACATGCACACACACACGCATAACAAAAATACAGCACTCAAGCACACACACACACACACATAACAAAAATACAGCACACAAGCACACACGCACACACACACACATAACATAAATACAGCACAAAGCACACACGCATACACACATAACAAAAATACAGCACACAAGCCCACACGCACACACACACACACATAACAAAAATATAGCACACAAGCACACACGCACACACACATAACAAAAATACAGCACACAAGCACACACACACACACACATAACAAAAATACAGCACACAAGCACACGCCAGCAAACAAACAAATAAACAATAATAAGTTGCACATGAAGCAGGAATGTGAACCTGCATGGAGCCGTGGTCGATTACTGCAGCTTGCATGGCGAAGATGTTGAATCATTTACACACTATCAGAAAACGACAAATGAAGATGATAATATAGAAAATAACTGGTGGCTCACGACAGAGATTAACGAGCGATGAGAGTGAGAATGAAAGGTATAGAGGTTGGCCACGGCCAACAGATGACCGTTGGTTGACAGGAAGCTGAGCTAACGGGTGTTACCATCAACAGGAAACGCTCCATATTTACTTTGAGATCTGCACAAAGTCTGCAACGCTGATGGATGATACAGCTGAAATGATCTGATCGGATCTAAGAGGACACGAACAGAATACGCGGATAAAGTATTCCCAATCTTGGCACACTGATACGGCTTATGTGCTTAATTGAACCGATGGCGATGTCGGCGGGGAACTCGTCATTCTGGCACGTTAAATATACTTGAATAGACTAGTTTGGGGGGGGGGGGGGGGTAGAGGAAAGGTTTCCCCGATAGCAGACGCTGCTGTCAGGGATGAAACAAATACATATGTACTAGGCAAACAGGAGTACGGGATAAGTACGTGAACTTATCGATGACAACAGAGGAGATACACAATATCGATTTAATGATTACGATACCAGTATCCGCAAATCAGAAGTAGAGAAAGCAAAGATAGAAGCAAAAGGAAAACAACAGGTATCGATATAATAGTTACATAAATGCTGGAAGTTTTAGATGAATTCGGTGTGGATTAAGTAAATCACTAACATGTGTAATTACATCTACGATACGTTATCTATACCGTACGTGATTATATGACTCTTCATAACATTACTAAACAAAACTCGTGCAACTAAATGTTCAGATTCTAGAACAACCAGCCTGATAAGCCACATCATTAAAATACTGATCAAAATCATACAGGAGAGCAGTAGACGTAGAGTAGACAACGAAGTTCACAATGAACAATTTGGATTTAGACTGAAGAGCGGAACTGTGGAATCCATATTATGTATGTGGACACTGGCAGACAAATATCTAGAAGTACAGACAAATATTTAAGTGTGCTTTAGAGGCTGCAAAAAGGCTTTTGACAGAGTCCAGCGTGAGACACTAATGACATGTCTGGAAAATATAGGTATAGATGGATAAGATCTGTAAGATCTGATAGGCTTTACTCACCCTGTATAGATATAACAAGTGCAACAAGGATGCGCACTGTTTGTTTAACATTTAAACAAAACCAATTTTTCATCAGATAGTGGAAAAGCCAGGAATCATTAACGGTGGAGTATCAATAAATAATCTCAGGCATGCGAATGTCGCAGTTTTGCTGGATGAAAGCGTACAAGAACTATAAGAATTGGCGATCCAAGTTAAGAATAAAAGTCAGGTATATGGATTGAATGTTAGAAATGAGAAAATGAAAACTGATAATTATATTAACAAAGCATACTCTCGAAATCTACTCTGCAAATTAAAAAAAAACCGATTAAACACTGGAACAGGTGAAGAGAATCTCATAACGTGTAACAATAATAATGGAATATTAAAGATGCGTAATGGAAATAAAAAAGAAAATAGGTTTGGTCAAATATATTTTCACCAGTAGGGGTCATATATTGTTATCCAAACAACTAACTTAACCAACTAGAAGATAAGACCGATCATGTATTATGTATACTTGTCATTACAGAATGACGTAGAGACATAGACAATAAACAACTCATTGAAGAAACAAATTGTTGTATTTGAAATGCGGATATAAATATATACAAGGGAAGTTGTCATAAGCCTTTACCCTGACTATGAAAGTGTAGAAGGACAAAGTTGAAATTTGGCACATATGTAGCTCATTCAATTGGTACTGGACTTAAGAAGTATGAATTTCCCTCCTCAACGGGTTTTCCTGGTATGGCGCATGGCGCAACATACCTTATTGATCGGATCTGCTGCTCAAACGGTTTGTCAGAAGCTTGAAGAAATCAGAGACCAGAACTGTGATAACATTCTTGATGTTGCAGGGAAAAACATCTACAGAAATACATAGGGAGATGGAACCAGTGTTTGAGGAATTCTTTCCTTCGTATTCTTCTGTAAAAAAAAACTCGTACAGGCAGTTTAAATGTGGCCGTTCCCATGTTGCTGATCTTCCAAGATCAGGAAGACCATCCTCAGAGTGCAGCGATGAAAATGATGCAAGAGTGAAGAAAATCATTGACCAGGATAGGAAAATTACAATTGTAGAGATATCTAGGTCAGCAAAACTGAATGAAAGTACAGTTTTTAGAATTTTACACAACAGACTGAACATGAGAAAAGTGTGTACCCGCTGGGTCCCGCGTCTGCTGACATGTGAACAGAAACAAACGAGGATTGATTGCTGTGGCCAGTTGCTCAAAATCTGTCGGTCTGAAAACATGTACCGATCATTGTGACAGTAGATGAGACTTGGGTTCACCATTATGACCAGAATCCAAAACTTCCAGTATGCAGTGGAAAACACCGGGCTCACCAACACATATCAAGCCAAGAGCACAGAAATCTCCGAGAAATGTGATGCTGACTGTTTTTAGGGACATCAAAGGTGTGATATTGAAAGATTATCTGCCTCATGGCAACACGGTGATTCGGCAATATTATGCAGATCTCATTACCAAACTAAGATAGACTGTGACCAGAAAACGAGGGATAGCGCCCATTCAAATTCTGCCTTTGTTTCAGGATAACGCGCCCTGTCATAAAACAAGGCTTGTGCTGCAAACAGCCAACGATTTGAATATTGAAATTTTTCCACACCCACCATAGTCTTCGGATTTAGCTCCATCAGACATTTTTCTTTTCCTAAAACTTAAAAAACAGCTGAAAGGAAATCATTTTGAAAGTGACGAAGCTGTCATACTGGGTTGTGATAACTGGTTTATTTCGAAACATATGTTATTTTATTCTGAAGGTCTTATCAAGATCACGCAGAGATGGCAGACATGTAGAATTTCAGGTGGTGGCTACATTGAAAAGGAATAAGCACTGTGTCAAATTTCAAATTTCTCCTCCTATTCCTTCATGGTCAGGGTAAGGACTTATGACAAGCCCCTTCCATATATATATATATAAATATATATATATATATATATATATATATATATATATATATATATATATATATATATATATATATATTAATATATATATATATATATTCGTATATGAGAACGAGGCACATCTTGAGGAAAGAAAAGAGAACAAATAATGACCTCTTGGAGATATTAGAGGTGCAAAGTGAATTAAAAAGGTCCACATAGTTTGCGTGATCACATAACATTTTATTGAAAACAATACTTGAATGTACGGTGAGGGAGAAATTGCCATAAGTAAACAACGCTTTAAGTGGGGTAAGAGCAACACAAGATGGACAGGAAAAAGCCTGGAGGATTGCACCAAAAAGACTAGACACAGGCGACGTTGTAGCCAACCTGTGGTAAGAGATATAACCTGAAATGAACTGTACTGGAACTCAGCTTTTTATGAGGAGAGGTGGCCAGTTTCCTAACTCGCCGCCTTTTCTTCACTAACAGTATGCTGGTACCCATGTACAGCTTGGTCGACTGAAGAGGGTCGACGATGGACATCAATCACTTTGTAACTTAGTCATAGGAATCAAAGGCCCTAACACTGCGTACCCAGACGCCAAGTTAGTCAAGCATGTTAGTTTGGGTTGTTCCAGCGCAGATCGGAGAAAAGAAAACTACGGAGATTCGAAGAGCAGCAAATGTTCACCAGTATACCTACAAAAGAAGCTGATTTGAAGTTAATATTAGCAAAGTGGTAGTGCTAACGGAATAAGCTAGAAGGGAAAATCGAACCACTATCGCTATGGCAATGGATAAGTACTTTACAATGAACTTACTGTGATCCTCTCCAACTTGCAAGTAGAAACCCACATACACAACACATCACACGTGATCATCTCATCTACACACTGACGTCGTTAAACATATATTACCGGCCGAAGATGCAGCACAGTGAATGAGCTGACATCAGCCAACGACTCATAGCTGGCTGCTTGCATCGGGGTAAGCGAACCACGGCTAACCCAGACCCTATTCCGTTTCCAAGTGGGAGCCCTGGAAACAGGCTGCACTAATGTAGTCTGGCTTAGAGAATAAGGATAGCAGAGGGAAGACAAACCCGGAACCGCAATAAAGCAAGCTGAAATTTAATGTGTGGGCCGAATGGGGCAAAAGTCACAGACTAGCTGTAAACTACCACATCTACTTTCTAGTGTCCTTGACCTCATTTCTCAGTCTTTACATTGTGTCTCGGACCTCCGTTGTACCTGTCTCTTTCCAGTCTCCCTGACCTCGGTTCTCGCTGTCTCTTTCTAGTGTCACTGACCTAATATCCCACGTTCTCTTATTCTAGTGACCTTTTTCCCACTCTCTTTCTGGTGTCCCTAACCTTATTTCTCACTCTCTTTCTATTATCCATGACCTTATTTCTCACCCTCTTCTAGTGTCCCTGACCTTATTTTTCATACTCTTTCTAGTGTCCCTGGCCTAATTTCGCGCGCTGTCTCTCTTTTTCTAGTTTTTCTAGACCTCAGTTCCCACTGCCTCTTTCTAGTGCCCCTGGCCTAATTTATCACTTTCTCTTATTCTAGTGTCCTTGACCTTATTTCTCACTCACTTTCTGATGACCCTGACCTTATTTCTCACTCTCTTTCTATTGTCCATGACTTAATTTCTTACTTTCTCTTTTTCTAGTCTCCCTGACCTAATTTCTCAGTCTCTCTTTTTCTAGTGACCCTGACCTCAGTTCTTACTTTATCTTATGCCAGTGTCCCTGACCTTATTTTTCACTCTCTTCCCAGTATCCCTGACCTCATTTCTCACTGTCTCTTTCAAGTGTTCCCTGACCTCATTTCTCACTGTCTCTTTCAAGTGTTCTCTGACCTCATTTCTCACTGTCTCTTTCAAGAGTTCTCTGACCTCATTTCTCACTGTCTCTTTCAAGAGTTCTCTGACCTCATTTCTCACTGTCTCTTTCAAGTGTTCCCTGACCTCATTTCTCACTGTCTCTTTCAAGTGTCCCCTGACCTCATTTCTCACTGTCTCTTTCAAGTGTTCCCTGACCTCATTTCTCACTGTCTCTTTCAAGTGTTCCCTGACCTCCTTTCTCACTGTCTCTTTCAAGAGTTCTCTGACCTCATTTCTCACTGTCTCTTTCAAGTGTCCCTGACCTCATTTCTCTCTCTCTTTTCCTAGTGTCCCTGATCTCGTTTCGCAATAATCTCATTTCACAAGCAATAATCTTTGTTCTTGTGGCTCTGTAATGGTGTGTATCTAAAACTAAAAACAGAAAGTTGATCATTCGCCTTTTTGTCCGCGCTGTAATGTTTGGATTTCTGAGTAAAAAGGATAGCTGGTTTGTCATTGTAATTGCTTTATGAGTTCTTTTTTCAACCATCTTTTCCATTCTGCCGTCGTTTGTGAACATTATTCGGGGATATCTGTATTCACAGAACATAATGAAGTTACAAAACCTGACAGTGGAGTGGCTTTTCTGTTCTGCTAACTTCCACTACCTCCCATTTTTCATTTGCATCTCAGTGCAGTATACAAAGATTTATGCCCAGAGATCATATTCCTATAATTAATTCACATAGGCACACTACCAACGTTTTACAGTGAAATTAAGGCTGCTATATGCATCTATGATTAAGTTACAGCTGAAGTAACTGATCGATGCCCCAGTTTAAATAAATCCCATCTCTTATTAAAATCAACAAAAACAGAGTCTGAGAATTAAGACGATTCTAGCAAAATTTACACGTGACGTATATTTTTCTGTGAAATGAGACCGTTAATTTACCCATGGAGGACTGGAGAATTCATCCGGGTAATACGCAAAAGTCGAGGCAGCAGGAGATTTCCTTTTATTTAGGGCATCATCACATCATGTTTTTCTATGAGTTGTTGTTGTTTAATGTCCACAATAAGTATATGTTCTCTTTTGTAAGCCCTGAAAATGGCGTTAAGTGACGGTTTGTACTAGCTCTCTTCACATTACAGGGAATTACAGAACACTACAGGGAATTACAGAACACTACATGGAATTACAGAACATTACAGGGAATTACAGAACACTACAGGGAATTACAGAACACTACAGGGAAGTAAGAACACTACAGGGAAGTAAGAACACTACAGGGAATTACAGAATACTACAGGGAAGTAAGAACACTACAGGGAATTACAGAACACTACAGGGAAGTAAGAACACTACAGGGAATTACAGAATACTACAGGGAATTACAGAACACTAGAGGGAAGTAAGAACACTACAGGGAATTACAGAACACTACAGGGAAGTAAGAACATTACAGGGAATTACAGAACACTACATGGAATTACAGAACACTATAGTAAAAAAATAAGAACACTACAGGGAATTACAGAACACTACATGGAATTACAGAACATTACAGGGAATTACAGAACACTACAGGGAATTACAGAACACTACAGGGAATTACAGAACACTACATGGAATTACAGAACACTACAGTGAAGTAAGAACAATACAGGGAATTACAGAACACTACAGGGAATTACAGAACACTACAGGGAATTACAGAACAGTACAGGGAAGTAAGAACACTAAAGGGAATTACAGAACACTACAGGGAATTACAGAACACTACAGGGAATTACAGAACACTACAGGGAAGTAAGAACACTACAGGGAATTACAGAACACTACAGGGAAGTAAGAACACTACAGGAATTACAGAACCCTACAGGGAATTACAGAACACTACTGGGAATTACAGAACACTACAGGGAAGTAAGAACACTACAGGGAATTACAGAACACTACAGGGAAGTAAGAACACTACAGGAATTACAGAACCCTACAGGGAATTACAGAACACTACTGGGAACGGACCAAAAGTGCTTCTGTTCACGCTGCTTGCAGAACCAGAAAATAAAATATTAAGTGACTCCACATTTAGAAGCAGACATACTGACATCTTAGTCTTAGCCTTAGTTGACCTGTATTTCTACAGGGGCTGGTGCTCATCTGCAGGTCCTAGCACTAACGTGATCTGGATGTAGCCGAGAGGAAGATTTCCTGTGTAGCGGGATAGGCTCGAGCAGCTTAATAATCAGCTGCGTGGGGACAAGTATCGCGGCCGATGGTTAATCAATGTTCGAGTCCATCTTAATAGACTCAAACACTAGAACAAAGTAGACCCGCAGCCTGTTGGGCGCCATCTATGCTGCTCTAAACAAACCTCCAAGTCATGGCCGGTGTTATGCCACAGTCGCCTTTTTCGACATGCTCTATGTGGTGCTATTCGTATCCTTGTCAAACACAAGGACCCCGGCGGACCATACAAAATGTTATTTTGTACAATCTTGTCATTTCTTTTACATCGTTTTTCATTTTTTTTTTAAATTTTCAGCTTGAACTTAGGTATTGCTTAAGATAATATTTATAAATAAATTTTGGCAACGATTGGAAACATTTGGTATGATTATTATTCTCATTGGTTTTATGTAATTTGGTATAAAGGCCTCTCGTCCAAGGCCTAATTCGGCGCCGTTATTTCTGATGGACTAGCATCTGGTTTCCTAGCTCCATACTGCAACAATACTTAACGAGTTATGCCAAACGTTAAAGTAGACATTTAACGACTGCTGTAGACAGAGATGAAGCATTAGAGACTTCATTGTACTAGGTCTAAACATTTAATGATGCTGGGGTGACAATTTTCCTTAAAAGCAGTCAAGTCTTCCCTAACAGTGTGTCTGATTTTACGGCTAGGTGGACTGGAGCGTGTACATGCTCGGGAGCGAACCCAGTGTCTTTACTATTTTAAATAAGCACTTTAACAACTCTGCCACTTACAAGTTCTGAGAATTGTGTGCTGGATTGTTTCACCATACGTGTGTTAAAGTCTGTTTAATCTGTAACAAACCCTGAAACCTTCACAATGTACTGTTCAAGATCAGGGTTTGAAGCTTCGATGTAACAAGTGGATAACGACACAACAACATCAATTTTAAAAAAAGACCTTATGAGCACAATTGCTTGCGGGTTAACGTCATTTTCAGGGCTGGAAAAAAGAGTAGTCCTTCTCATTGTGGGCATTCTACAACAACAACTTATACAGATGTAAGGTCCCGTTCGTGTGCACGAAGTGACATTCTACAACAACTTATACAGATGTAAGGTCCCGTTCGTGTGCACGAAGTGACATTCTACAGCAACAACTTAAACAGATGTAAGGTCCCGTTCATGTGCACGAAGTGACATTCTACAACAACAACTTATACAGATGTAAGGTCCCGTTCATGTGCACAAAGTGACATTCTACAACAACAACTTATACAGATGTAAGGTCCCGTTCGTGTGCACGAAGTGACATTCTACAACAACAACTTATACAATGTAAGGTCCCGTTCGTTTACACAAACTGAGTGTCAAGTCGTGTTTCTGACAATCTATCTGATTTTGATTTAGAGTTGAAGACACGTTTATTGAAGCTTGACAGACCAGTTAATGGCCTATCTCAGACAGCTGATTGCTGCTGTTAATGTTACACCTACGTCAGTTATGTGCTAAAATGTGTCTTAGTGGCAACGACATCCTTTGACCTGATATAGACATAAACACGGTTCCGGGAGATGTTATTTTTTTATACTTCATACGTTATTTTGTCTGAAATAAACAACACTGCCTTGTATCCAAGAAATCCAAATATCATTTTCAAGAAGAATGAGCAACTATTTTCATTTATAAATACGTCCCACGTCAGCCGCATTTCATTTCCGGCGTGGACCAGTTTTATCCAATCACAAAGTTCCTTTTCTTGAATATATCACATTTTATTCATTCTAGTCTGAGCACCTGTCTTGTAGAGATTCGCTGGCACATGATACCTGTTTTATTTATAGAGCCAGAAATAATATCGTTGACATAATTTTGTTCTAGAATTTTACACCTTGATAATTTAATTGCCGAGTTTAAATTCCCAATCTGTAGATTGAAAAGATGCGTTTTCTTCCCCCTGATTATTTACCTTTGACTTAATGGCAGTGGCAATGTAACACATGATTCTTTCAATTTTTTGAAAAACATATATATATATTCCAGTAACATTATCTTTTTGAAGACGAAAATAAGTTGGTTTTAATGCTGATTATCAATGTCGCTATCGTGTGGCATATCTAAAAAAAAAAAATACATGAACCAAATGAAAATATAGGCATCTTACATGTCTTTCATTAGGGGTGTTGTGTACTGCTCCCATTAGGTACCGATAACGAGATCCTCAGTACAGGAAATGACTCGATACGACATCTGGAAAACGGTTTCAGCCGAAAACTCACGAGACGATGACGATCACAAGACAGTGCTGCAGGCGCCTAAATATGGGTATGTCTTCCAAAACCCGAACCCACAGTACTTTGAAATGGGTTTATTTCTGGGGAAATAAAACGAAACCTGATTTTTTTTTTAACAGTATTAAACATATACTAATTTGTTGAACAGAATGCTCATTTAAATACACGCAACAAACTAAGTAAGATATAAGACAATGATGTGTCTTGTAAGATCATACATACGTGTTTCAATTGTTGATCACAGAATGGAACCCACATATAAATTATGCTTGTTTCATTTTAGAGACACGCGCTCTGTCACGAGATGATTATCTCTCTCTCTCTCTCTATCTCTCTCTCTCTCTCTCTCTCTCTCTTTCCTTCTCTATAGCGGCAAGTCTGTCTATGAGTTTGTATTTGTTCCCATCTTATTGTCTATAATTTCATGTCTCACAAATACAACAAAAGGCATGTATTTTGTGAACATTTACAAATATGAATATACAAAAAGGCGCAAAAATGTACAGAGGTCTTGCACTTTTTATGGTAAATAGAGCAGTCAAATACTTCAGGGCACTCAACAAATATAATAAACATGAACAAACAATAACGATCATGACGTTTAGTTATTGACCATTCATTATGAATTGGTTTTTATTCGTAAACTGTTGATGTATATTACAAATAGAAATGATATTTTAAATCACAAGAGTTATAGGTTTGAATAGTAGAATACGTAAATCTGTATGTATTTGTTTGTGTGTGTGGATGTGCGCGTGTGGGTGTGTGCATGTGTGTTCGCCCTCGAATGGATTTGTATAAATAAACAAATAAATAAATATATCTATAAATATTTAAAGATTAAAAAGTATCTCTGTAGACACTTACAGATATTTAAAGTTTAGAAAGTATCTCTGTAGACATTTACATATATTTTAAGTTTAGAAAGTATCTCTGTAGACATTTATAGATATTTAAAGTTTAGAAAGTATCTCGGTAGACATTTATAAATATTTAAAGTTTAGAAAATATCTCGGTAGACATTTATAAATATTTAAAGTTTAGAAAGAATCTCGGTAGACATTTATAAATATTTAAAGTTTAGAAAGGATCTCGGTAGACACTTTCGTTACAGATGTTATTTTAAAGGCCTAATTATAGGAGTTCTACATTTCCATTCTGCTATTTCTTGTCTGTAACTGAAGACCAGCGACTCATTTACAACTTGGTAAATTAAAGCATGTCGCAACCTGGGCGGACATCTATATCCGTTTCTTTATGAGAGAAACACTCCGTTTGTCCTTCCACTGTATTCACACTTCTAAACTATCCAAGATGTCGTACAAGCTAACAAAACAAAGTACGCTGGTCATGTAAAGACGATATTTTAAACATAATATCGCGGTGATGAATGACGTAATATATTTACTCGGGTTTACATGTTTATCGTATTTCCATCGAAACCAGGCCTCAAGCTGCATGGAAGATGCTTTTGGAGCAACCTCGACAAAATGGAGATGTCACAAGTAACGAAGGAAGTAATATGTTGCGAGTAACTGTCAGCCAGACATATCCAACATAATTAAGATAGTAGAGAGAATGGCGTATTGTAAATATATCTGCGCGCAATGTCATCCATATGTTATTTGAAAATGTTAAAATATTGGTATTTACATGAGAAACGTTTTTGTCAATTCTTTAAAAAAATGATATTGTTTTACGCATGAAAATATGTAGAAGTAGATTAACGCGGCAGTGTTAACTTAAGGTATGAAGCATTGAAGATAGGTATGAAATATGGGAGATGAAATTCCCAAGCCGACCACCGAAAACGAACGATGACTTGAAAATTTGAAGCTAATTTTAGCTGGACAGTAAGCAAGCAGGTGAGAAAGACATTACGTAAGTGAGTTCAGACAGAGATTAGATACATCGGACATTTTAAACAAAGTCAGCCTGGATTTTATTGTCTGAAAATCAGATCATAGGAAGTTAGATCGTTAGACTTGCGTTTGCTATTTTCAAGATGTTATTATCCATAGTTTAGTGCGAGAGTATTACAGATTTAACACGTATAAGACGATTGTTTACAATGGTAGGTAGGAGTCAAGATTCAGAGAGGTGGTGGAAGAGTTAGCAAAATGGTCAATGCTGTAATGTACAGTTGTCACTGGAAGTTTGATAGATGTTTAAAACCGCCCATGTTGTAGTGTCTAGGTGACACAGGGAGATATGTAGGGCCTATAATATCCAATAATAAGTTCATGGGGGCTACAGAAATGAAACACTTTACATATTGACAGACGGTACAAGCCAAACATTTACTAGCTGGCTAACGGATTGGCGACTGAAGTACCACGTGACTAGCGGCCATGTTGGATTGGCAGACTTTGAGGCTAGGTCTAGGCAGCATAAGAGACGGATACAAAACTTCTGAGGGAGCACAAACCTAGCATAGGTACATACAGACGCACACATGCATCCAAGCACTGGTTTATGCGTCCTGATATCGCCCAAAGGACTACGGTCTTGGGTGGAATAGGCGTGCCTCCGCCAGTAGAAACTAGTGAGGCAAACGTCTAAGCAACAACAACAAGCAGAATTAATTCGGGAGAATCGGAACGTGATGTCTAACTGTGGATTTCAAGGGCATTACACTCTAGCCTGTTGAAAAGAACAATAGCCGGACCTCGCAAGCAGGAGAGAGAAACATTTTCGGAAAGGCGATCAGAAAGCTCGAGTTTGCAGTATGAAATCTTAGAAGTGGTAACTTCGGCCAGGCCAAACAAATACTTACTTTATGCAGTAGTCTGGAGTACAGTACGTAAGAAAGTCTGGCGAGTTCGAAAGGTTTAGGTAAAGCACCTAACACTCTCGAAACTGTCCCTGTCAGGTTGTATGTAATTAATGCAGGCCAAGACACAGAAACACTGTCTTGAAACAGCCCCTGTCATGTTGTACGTAAACCGTGCAGACCAAGACACAAAAATACTGTCTCGAAACTGTCCCTGTCAGGTTTCATGTAATCGGTGCAGGCCAAGACACAGAAACACTGTCTTTGGTTCCAAAGCGGAGACTAGATGGACAGAAGCTGTCAGTCTGTCAAAGACCAGTCAAACCACCAGAGACGAGGACCACAAGACTCAAGATGTTAATTTAGCTTATATGTTGTTATTGCTAGATATAATAGAAGCAAAAGACCTTCAAAAGATATGGCTTTATTGCCAGAGATACTATCAAGTTTATTACTGAAAGTCCACGATATGAGAGTTTGGCTCTATCTAAATCAGACAAGATAAATGATGTGAATGACTAGAATGTGCAATCATGGTTAAATATTATTTTGTTATGAAAGAATCACTTTCCGTGTCTCCTGTGGTTTCATTTGAAAGAAGAAATAATTAATGTAAGGGGGTTAAGTTTATTTTACAGCACGGCAATATACATTGTTGTAGTGAGGATAGGTCTGTTACATTAAAAGTTCCGACTGCGAATACAAATATTTAAGCTCAAGACAGATCAGATGCAATCAATTTGTCTTTTGGAACTTCATGTCTCTCTCAAGACAAGCAATGTTTGGGGAAATAGCTGTAGTTGCATTCGGTAAAGTGTTTTCGATCATTGAAAACAACAATGGCAGTTGTAAGTGCGGGCAAATAGCGTTATTCTTCCCCGTTCAAAAACTTTCCTTGGGAAAATTTCTTACAAAAGGTAATGAAATGTTCTTAATTTGTGTCTTCAGATATGAGTTCTCCTGTATTGATGTTCATATCAGATAGCTGACATGATTTTAGGAACGTCTGAGTTTGATCCAGTCATTGCTGGAGCCTCATCTGTTGATATCCCATTTAGAGCATCCCACTTAAGGTCGATTTTGATCAAAAACCATTTTTTATACTTCCTGGAAAATGTCTTCTCAGTCTGTACTATTTTCAATTGATTGAAGACCAAGCAATGCAAGTGATTTTAGTTTCGGCTCCGCGGACAAATATAGCCAGCTGAACGGTATCGGTGGGGTCTGTGCTCTAATCTAACGCAATTGAAAATATTTTAAATTGTGATGCGAGTTTTTAGGCTTATTTTTATGTAATTGGAGATTCCGTCAATTTGCCACGGCAGTCCAAAATGAAAGACTTAGTGGTTCAATTTCATTGCTTTTATCTGGACATAGCACTTTAATGGCAGCACTAACACATTCTTTGAATAAGTCTCCATCAGACTTTGGCTTCTAGTGACGTGCACCTTTTCACTGACAAAAAAAGCTTGTAAAAACAACGTGTCAGTTTCATTATTCTATTTGTGGAAAAGTATCTGTTGGCAAAATATACTGTGTATTTAATTGTTTTATCTGATCTCCTCTCAGCTGACCGTAAAAATAACTGTAATGACTCTGTAAATTGTATTATTTCAAAACGGAAATAATTTAAAAACAAATCAAACAAACAAGACAAAAAAGTATTCATCAGTCCAATTTCTTTTCCATGGCCTTCACTATCCACTGTTCTCTTTTTTTCTAATTTAGAACACCGACACAATTATTGCAATAAATTTATATAATGAAAAAAAAATGTTTTTTGAAGTAATAAAAACGATATTTAACTTTTTATATAATCTCCTGCAACGCTTATGCACTTATCTCTGCGTTTAAGTAATGCTTCAAAAGCTTCAGCCTAGAAAGATTTGTCAGTGTATCCGAACCAATTCAGAACAGCCTGTTTCACTTCGTCATCAGTGCTCAAATTATGATCTTGGGGTCCAAAATGGTGGAAATCGATGGTAGCGAGGTCTGGA
This sequence comes from Ariolimax columbianus, assembly GCA_036924085.1. Lineage (NCBI taxonomy): Eukaryota > Metazoa > Mollusca > Gastropoda > Stylommatophora > Arionidae > Ariolimax > Ariolimax columbianus. The sequence continues at coordinate 17,351,708 of JAVGWX010000001.1, forward strand.
CAGTAAGGTGGATGTGGCAATACCTCCATTACGAGTTGCTGCAGATGGCACATAGTGCGGTGAGCCGTATGAGGGCAAGCGTTATCTTGCAGGTGCAGGAAGCCCTTTGTGATCAAACCAGGCATTTTTTTTTTCGCAGTGGGCTATACACATCACTTAAAAGGCGTATGTGCTTTTCACTATCGATAGTGGCAACACGGGGTAGAGAATCAACGTGAAGGGTGCAACAGTTGCCATACAGTACTTGAATCGATGTTGTGAAACAACTTTTCATAGTCCATTAAATTTGCGTATAGGGATGATTTCAATAAAACAGAGAAAATAGGGAAGGCAAACGGACATGTGGAGACCGACGATATCAGAAAATGTAAAAAAAATGGGGAAAAGGTGCATGTAAAAAGATTCAGGTAAAAAGTTCAGGTAAGAAATGTATAATAGCAAAAACTATTTTTAAGTTGAAGTCTTATAGACTTCTTTGAACGAGGAGAAGTGACAGTGATCATTCTTCTCTGGCGTGTCTTATAGACTTCATTGTACGAAGTAGAGTCACCGGCTTGTCTTATAGACTTCATTGTACGAAGTAGAGTCACCTGCTTGTCTTATAGACTTCATTGTACGAAGTAGAGTCACCGGCTTGTCTTATAGACTTCATTGTACGATGTAGAGTCACCGGCTTGTCTTATAGACTTCATTGTACGAAGTAGAGTCACCGGCTTGTCTTAATGACTTCATTGTACGAAGTAGAGTCACCGGCTTGTCTTATAGACTTCATTGTACGAAGTAGAGTCACTGGCTTGTCTTAAAGACTTCATTGTACGAAGTAGAGTCACCGGCTTGTCTTAAAGACTTCATTGTACGAAGTAGGGTCACCGGCTTGTCTTAAAGACTTCATTGTACGAAGTAGAGTAACCGGCATCATTCTTCTCAGGCTTGCTTTATCCAATAACTGTGATGACGATCATACTATGAATAATATTTAATACCTTCAGCTTTGAGCTGGTAGATTTTGACAGTCAAATGCTTCCAAGACTAAAGCACGCGTCGTTCTCATGTGATGTGGTAATGGTAACTGGCTGAGCAGTAGTGCATGTATTGGTGTCACAGAGGCATCATAATTTCGAAAGTTCCTTGCACAGTACGGGCGGATCTTATGAATATTCCCAAAGGGAATCAGTCCAGTGTATCGGTGTCACAGGATCGTCACATCAGTCAGAGCACGTACATCTGTCTCGGATTTTTACTCGTTATTCAGTCATACTTGCCAGCCCTTCTGTGGTGATAGTATGTCTGGCATTCACCGCTGTCTGTGATATTATCACAAAGTGGCAGAGGTGCAATGCCAGCTGGTCTGCATCCCTTCATCAACCATAGGGATAACTGATAGTGGACACAGGAAAGAACGAGATAAGAATTAATTTGGGGTGGGTTGATGCAGACCAGAGCGCACACCAATGGCCGGTCATTTCTGCAGCTATATCTATAGAACTTCACGTGCCCCTCATACTTTTAGTCCGTTCCGTCGTCTAGAATCTGCCCGGCTTGGGTATCCCTGCCGGCATTGCTTTTGTGATCATTGGGACGCGTACATCTCCAACCTTGACAAGGTAGGCTTACATGAGAAGTATCTAACTGGAAATCAAGTACGGCTGGGTAGAAAAGAACGTGTTGAAACCGGAAATAGAACCATGCAAAATGAAAATGGGTTATCTAGTCAGATCTAAGGTTTCCGATACGTTTTCCGGTGCAATTCTCTGTACGCACTACGAAATACAAATCTATGTTTAACAAGTGAATAAGATATTAAAAAATCTGAACCTTCATTTGACGAATCTAAACACTTTAAAATCCCTGACAGTTTTTAAAATTAAAATGTCTGGGGGCATGGACGATTTAAAAAAAAAATGCATCCATACAAGCTTAAACTCTTGGAAAGTGCTAACATTCAATTAAAGAACTTGGCCTTGATAATGCTCCAGCTAGAAAGAAAAAAACAAAAATGATGGTTGACTTCTGGGTTGGAAATAAAGTTCAAGAAACACTGTCCTATATATGATTATATAAACATTATAAAAAGGACGAATAACTGGGTTTCTTGAAGATCAGAAAAAGTAAAAGAAGAAAGTCTAGTGCTCCAAAAGTTTACTGCGCACGTTGACAATTAAGTTCCGAGAGCCATTGTTTGCTGTAACTATCTCCCTTATCACTACTGACCTAGATTGCGGACGCACTTATCACAAAGATCTCGTTTGTCCTACACTAACGGACATGCGCTAGCAATTTTCTAGTTTCTGGAGAGGTCGTTTGTCGTCTCTCGTAGCATTCATATATCTCTAATTTGCACTTGTCACGCATCTTTCTAACATTTCAGAGAAGATATTTTTTTTTAAAATAAAGAAAGGGAACTCTTCAACGTCTCAATAAATCACGTAACTAACAACAAATAGAGAAAAATGGATTGGAGGCTAAAAATGTAACAGGCTAAACTGTAACAGGCTGAACTGTAACAGGCTAAACTGTAACAGGCTGAACTATAACAGGCTAAACTAGAAACTAAACTATAACAGGCTAAACTAGGAACTAAAGTATAACAGGCTAAACTAAGCACTAAATTATAACAAGCTAAACTAGGCACTAAACTATAACAGGCTGAACTATAACAGGCTAAACTTTAACAGGCTTAACTGTAACAGGCTGAACTTAACAGGCTGAACTTTGGCAGGCTGAACTTTAACAGGCTGAACTTTAGCAGACTTAACTATAACATTGTAAACTATACACTAATCTATAACATTATAAACTAGACACTAAACTATAACATTATAAACTAGACACTAAACTATAACATTATAAACTAGACACTGAACTATTACTTAAACTAGGCACTAAACTATAACATTATAAACTCAGCACTAAGCTTTAACATTCTAAACTAGGCACTAAACTATAACACGCTAAATTAGGCACTAAACTATAACAGTGAAAACTAGTCACTGCAATGTAACAGGCTAATTAGGTTCTAAACTATAACATTCTAAACTAGGCACTAAACTGAAGCAGGCTAAACTATATCAATATAAGCTAGGCACTAAACATGTTAATCAGGCACTAAACTAAAGCAGGCTAAAGTATACATTAAACTACAATAACAAAAGCTAGCCGCAAAACTATAAGTCTGAACTTTAGCAGACTAGGCACTACACTAAAACAGACTTAACTTCTCAGATCCAGATTTGACTTTCGTTCGGACAAAAATCAGTATATATTAATCGTTAGCCCGAGTTTTACCAGTGCCCTAAAAGGGAGAAAATAATGTTAACACTGTAGCTTGTCAGGCACGTCGTAAGAAGCTGGTACGGAGGGCTGGGCATGGGGCTGACTACAACGTCCAGTAAGAATCTTAATACACCGAAACTTCAATGGACACCGTTAGGTCAACATTTATTGACTCGGCGTGCATATACCGAAAACTTACGCTCCACAGAAAAATTAAAATATTTGGATTGATCGGTTGATATATTAATCGTGAACTCACATGAGTTGTTCATTTTCTGTTGGCTTGCTCTCAGTCTCTGATGAAAGCAAGTTAGTCGTTATGTAGGATTTGTTCAAATGTTTGTACCGACGCAGAATTTAAACGATACTTGTACATATTATGATATTTTGTACTGTAAGCACTAGCTTCATTCCCACCCCAAACAATTCTTAGATACGTCCGTCACTGAAGTAATTACTTCCAACTTCCCAATCTGTTGTTACATTACTACAGCTACCAAAACTGTTACTATAACAAACACTAACACTCCGTTAACAACAGAAAAAGCTGATTAAAATAAGGAAAATTGGTCTGGGCTATTTCCGATACCAGTTCGCTCGTGTTAAACCACCTGTCAAGTTCTTCTTGTGTATGTTACCTGTCGGTTCGGTAAAAATCAATACAAACACAACCGATCAATTTATTTTGCCGTACTATTCGCACAGATCAATATGGATTTAGGTTTATTACGAAAGCATGTACAAATTGTAAAGAACTTTGTCCTTTGTTAATAAAGAAGAAAATTTGCATATCTAGTAAACAATGACTATATTGTAACTGTTTTGTCATACACAATAATCGGCACACGGGACTCAACCCTATATACTGACAATCAACGGGCCATTAGGAAAATTGAACTCTATACATTGACAATCAATAGGCGACTAGAACAATGAAACTCTATATACTGACAATCAACTAGCCACTAGAAGGATTGAACTATATATACTGACAATAAAATGATGATTAGAAGGGTTGCACTTTAATATACAGACTAGAAGACATACTAGAAGGATTAAACTATATACTGACAACCAGCTAGACACTAGAAGGATTAAACTATATACTGACAACCAGCTAGATACTAGAAGAATTAAACTATATACTGACAACCAGCTAGATACTAGAAGAATTAAACTATATACTGACAACCAGCTAGATACTAGAAGAATTAAACTCTATATAGAGGCAACCAGCTAGATACTAGAAGAATTAAACTATATACTGACAACCAGCTAGATACTAGAAGGAGTAAACTATATATTGACAACCAGCTAGACACTAGAAGGATTAAACTCTATATACTGACAATTAACGGGTCACTAGAAAGATTGAACTTTAATTTAGTAACATTGAACGGGCACCTAGAATGACTGATCTCTAGCATACTGAACAACAATGGGCCCATAGAAGTATTGGACTAACAACAAAATGTCACTAAATTAATTTAAAGTAACATCAGCGACGAAAAATTAATCCATTCGTGAGAAAACACTTTAAAATAATGAAGACATTAACCATTTCGTGTTGCTTTTCTCACGACAGTGTAGAAATACTTTGCGATGCCTGATCGCAACGCAGAGGCGCGGATAATATTTTCATTGATGAAAAGTCAAAAGACAAAATATGGAAGAGTCACGTTCTAAAACTTATAACTAATTGTTCTTGTTCTTGTTTGTAAGAATCGACTTCACTGCACTTCGGTCACACTCGTGGGTGCTCAGTATCAACGACTGGTGTGGATAATGATGATTTCTCTCGTTCTCTTGTTTTAAGCGTTCCTGCTTCATTCGTTCTAGTGCCCCACTCCGCTCGACCCTCGTTTCATTGCAAAGTCATACAGTCTATGAATTGAGATTAATTTATTTCTGTGTATTTATCCAATAGATACGTATGTAGGTATGTATGTAGGTAGGTAAGAAAGCAGTTAGGTAAATAGGTAGTCCGCTTAAGCGACAAATGTCTGTCGCGCCATCCATCCATATTCACGAAAAATGGCTAAATCCCAGGAAGTCGTTGATAGACTTCGAAATGTCACGGCTATCGATCTCTAATGTGCCTTCAATGATTGCATTTGAAACCAACATGTCAGCGCCTTTGTTGTCGTGAATCCTAACATGACTATCACAGTAGATGCACAACAGCCACTTGACATATAAGGTTTCTACAGCTTATATCTACTCTTGCCTTAGTAAGCCTTTTTCCAAAGTAAGTACTGAAAGTCTCACACAAAGATTGCTCTTGTTGATGAGGTATCAAAGAGCTGAGGTCTGAAAGTCTTACACAAATATTGCTCTTGTTAAAGAGGTATCAAAGAGCTGAGGTCTGAAAGTCTCACACAAAGATTGCTCTTGTTAAAGAGGTATCAAAGAGCTGAGGTCTGAAAGTCTCACACAAAGATTGCTCTTGTTAAAGAGGTATCAAAGAGCTGAGGTCTGAAATTCTCACACAAAGATTGCTCTTGTTAAAGAGGTATCAAAGAGCTGAGGTCACTGTCTCTATTTCCACCTCTCGCACTGGAGATTGTTGCTCTGCATGACTCGCTTATCTCGGCAACAACTTGAGCTCTCACGACAGCTAGAAATTAATTAAAATAAAGTACTAAATATTAAACATCTAATGGTCACAGAGGAATGCGCTTTTATCGTTTTTGTTATTATTACTAAAACAATAATTTTAAATGACATATTATTAACGCATTTCTTATTAGTTATAGAGACATCAATAAAGTATTAAATTATTGACATTTATATACCCTCTTTTTAAGTCTTTTGTTTTTATCTTTTCCTTTGCTGTTTTAAGGTCAAATGTTAGAAATTGTCCTCTTTTTTTTCCAGACAAGCACTCACCCTGATCGATTTATCAGAACAACCTCAGGGTTACAATGTCTAAACACTTAACCAGGAGATTGCCATGTGTCCTTACAGAATAATATATATGAAATAAGGAAGAAAGTGCAGTAAAGAATATTTTGGTAAGAAATATAAACTGATAAAAATACAGCAGTTCATATAAAGACATAAAATATTCTCGTCAACAGGATTCAATTCAGAAAACTAAGAATAGTTCAAGTGAATCTAGTCCACCCCTCTACCAGTTGAGTTACGTGGGGTTGTGTTTGACTGATTTTAATGTAGACGCGCAGATACTATTTTCATTGTTGGAAAGCCTGAAGGCGCCAATGACGCCTAGTTACATGGCAGGATCATCAATCGCCAAGGACGCCTAGTTACATGGCAGGATCATCAATCGCCAAGGACGCCTAGTTACATGGCAGGATCATCAATCTCCAAGGATGCCTAGTTACAGGGCAGGATCATCAATCGCCAAGGACGCCTAGTTACATGGCAGGATCATCAATCGCCAAGGACGCCTAGTTACATGGCAGGATCATCAATTGCCGAGGACGTTTATTTACATAGGATGTGATTCATCTAAAGCAGAAGTGGATATATTGAGGTCGGATTTAGATAAAATTAAGGAATGGTCTAAAAGCTGGCAAATGTAGTTTAATGAAGATAAATGTACAGTCAGCCCCGTGGGAAGATCCAATATGGAACATAACTACAGAATGAGAGAGAGCAATATAAGACAGATCAAAAAGGAAAAGGAAATAGGGGTTACAATAGATTATACAGGTAAGGTGAGTTAGCAAGTTCAGGTATCTGTTTCTTATTCTTTGCGTTCGGTTTCGTATGCACGTTTTATGCCACCAGATGGGCTGCATCCATGAAGTGACACGTCAGTCGCAGGTCCTCAATGGATCCCAACAGTTTGTCTTGTATGTTTCTCTCCTCGGGCCAGGTCTTCTCATGGGAGTCCTGGTGCAGTGGACATGTTTGCAGTATGTGTTCTGGAGTCTGTGGTCCTCTCTGACATGTGCATTGTGCAGTCTGTTGATTTCATTTTATGCATGTGTGCATTTAGTCTGCAATGAACTGTTCTGATGCGAAAAAATGTGGTATACTGTTTCCTATTCAGTCTATTGATTGGGTCCTGTGGGTATTTACTGTTTGTTATCTCTATCCACTGTTGTTTATATTTTTTTTTTTATGTTTGCCCTGACTTCTGGCAGTGACACTGGGTGAGTGAATTGTTCTCTCTGTCTTCTCTCCCTGTCTAGCCTGTCCGCCCATTCATTCCCAGGTATGCCGCAGTGAGCTGGAATCCACTGGAGGGTGATTTTATTGTCGTCTGAGAGTTTGTTTAGCTGGCATATCAGTTCCCTTTCCCTATTATTTCTTGGTTGTCTTTGTGTGGCCTGCAAAATTTCCACGCAGTCGCACAAAAACACTATTCAGTTATCATTTAACCCCTTTTAATCCAATCTTTAGACTGCTTCAATTCATGCCTGTTGCTCTGTTCTTAGATTTGTCGAGGGCTCCCCGGCAGCACTTGCTTTTTCTATAACGGTTCCATCTTGTAGAAATATGACGAGTCCCGCCCCTCCTTTCCTCAATGCTTCCTCTGATGATCCATCTGTGTAGACGTGCGTCCACATGGGTTGAGGATAGGCGTCTCCAATATGCTTTAGGTTTTTTTTCTCTCAATGCATGGTCTGATTCTTCCACCTTTCTATCGATACCTGGTATTTTCGCTTCCACCGTGAAGTTGGGCTGTTGGTCTGTATTTACATATACTTATATTATTACCCATGTCGTTGGACATTTTGATATGATGTTACTGTTCCTTGCTGTAGGGGCTTTTGATAGATGATTGAAGCTTGTTCGTTTTATGCAGTTTTTTGTTAATTCATTGACTTTTCCCTGCATTGGATGGTTTTTCATGCGCTTGTATTTTTCTGTCAGATTTAGTAGTTTTCCTTCTCTGCGCTCACCAAGGCTCTGGAGGCCTGCTACCGCTTCGAGTTCTCTTATTGGGGTGCTTCGCAGACCTCCAGTAATAATTCTCAGTCTGGTATTCTGTGCCTTGTCTAGTTTCTGTAGGTTGGTCTTTGCCGTTGTTGCATAGGTACCCATGCCATATTCCAGTGTTGGCCGTACGTATCCAGTGTAGACCTGTCTGACTGTGTTTGCATCTGCGCCCCAATTTGTCCCTGCCAGTTTTTTCATCAGCCTTAATCTGAGTGTGGCCTTCTTTAGAGTATCCTCTATGTGTGGGCCCCATGTTAATCTTTTATCATATCTCATTCCTAGTTATGTAGGATTGTTTTCTCTAGGAAGTAGGCTATTTTCTAAATATAGGTCGACCTGCTCTGGCTTTGTAGAGAGCGAGAAGAGTGTTGAGAGGGTCTTGTTTTTGTTTATTGCGACACCCCATGAGTCTGCCCATTTCTTTACTCCATTAGTTGCTTCCTGCATTCTTGCTTTAGCGGTTCCAATGTTTTCGGCCTGGGTCCATATGGCCAGGTCATCCTCATGGAGTGCCTTGTGGATGTGTGGTCTGAACTGTTTTGGCAGATCATTAATGAAGAGGATAAACAAGGTAGGAGATAGTGATCCTCCCTGGGGAACCCCCTCATGCAGTTTGACCATTTTGCTGCTGTGTTCTTCCAGCCTGACTCTCGCACATCGTGAGTGGAGGTAGTCTTTGATCCAGTCAAGTATTCTCCCCTTTATTCCGCGGCCCGCTAATTTTAGCATTAGTCCTTTCTTCCAGACTTTATCAAAAGCTTTGGACACGTCAAAGAAGGTTGCCAATAGTTTGCATTTCCTGTAAAAGGCATCCTCGATTTCCTGGGCCAGATAAGCGGTCTGGTCGTCGGTACTCCTGTATTTTCTATAGCCAGACTGGCACTCGTCCATGATTTGGTTTTTCTCAAGGAAAGTTCAGGTATAAGAATACATTGGATGCGAAAAGTTATTTTTTTAGATAAAGTGTAGGCAAAAGAAACTTGTTGTTATTAGACTTTGCAGAGTCTTATAAACTAGTATAAAGACGTTACGTTAAGCTAAGTAGGATCATTATTCGGCAAGGACGTTTATTTACCTTACAAGATCATCAACCGCCATAGACGTCTATTTACCTTACAAGATCATCAACCGCCATAGACGTCTATTTACCTTACAAGATCATCAACCGCCATAGACGTCTAATTACCTTACAAGATCATCAACCGCCATAGACGTCTATTTACCTTACAAGATCATCAACCGCCATAAACGTTTATTTACCTTACAAGATCATCAACCGCCATAGACGTCTATTTACCTTACAAGATCATCAACCGCCATAGACGTTTATTTACCTTACAAGATCATCAACCGCCATAGACGTCTATTTACCTTACAAGATCCTCAACCGCCATAGACGTCTATTTACCTTACAAAATCATCAATCGCCAATGACGTTCATTTACCTTACAAGATCATCAATCGCCAAAGAGGTCTATTTACCTTACACGATCATCATTAGGCTAGGACGTTTGTTTACATGGTAGGATCATCAAACGCCAAGAATGTTTATTTATCTTCCAAGATCATCAATCGCCGAGGACGTGTATTTACCTAACATGCTCGTATGTGTAGTGCGAATGTACGATTAATGTGACTATTTTCATCAGTGACAAATCATTAAATTAGCTTATCTATAAATTATGACTTTTAATAAATATAAGAAAACTATCTCACCTATTGACTCATTACTTGTCCTTCGACATAAGTAAACTAAAGCACCACTAAACCATATTGCCTGAAGATGCAGCAGTAAATGAGCTGACGGCAACCATATTATATCAAGCTGCTTGCATCGGGGTCAGCAAACCGGAATTGACCGAGCCCATATTGCACCACCAAACGGCGGTGCCCGAAAAAGGAGGAGCATTAGCCCGAGAAAAAAAACCCAGTTTCTGCCAAACTGGACATAGATGGGAATTGAACCCTGGTTCAAAGCCTGGTTAAAATAAAGGGATCGGAGTGGGAAGGTAAATCGGTAACCAAATAACGTCAGCTGAAACCGGTTGTTTCGCAGATATCGCAGCCGCGCTGTAAAGTGTGACACAAGGTTACAGCGTTCTACACTAAAACAGGCGGTCCCTATGTTAGTTAGTCAATTATATGACCATTACAGAAACACACGGAAACTATTGCATCTTGCAAACTTTAACTAAGGAAACTTAATGACATAATTCGGACCGAAAGGTGAAAATATCGCAGTCAAGCTGTAAACTACGACACAACGCTTTCCGTTCTCCGGACAACCTCCTGCTACTTGCAAAGCCGTTTCCAGGGCTCGGTAGCGGGAGATTGAGCACGAACGAAGAAGAAATAAAATTTGGTTCTTTGAGGTATGAATGCCAGAGACCCATATGTGTGCAAACCGCAACAGTCCCGTAGGCTCTGCTAATCAAGGCAGACTGACCATTAGAGTAACAGACGTAACAGTCCCGTAAGCGAGATTCTCCGCTCTGCTAATGAAGGCAGACTGACCATTAGAGTAACAGGCGTAACATTCACGCAACTATAAGGTAGGCGAACGTCGAACGAGCTCAGACGCTGGAGATAGTGGAATACCCAGAAATTACAGCTCTATGGCAATCGAAGCGATCAAGATAGCGTCGAGGACTTCGACGAAGGAGGTTCTCCGGCGTTAGATCATTTTGTCTCGGAGACAACGATGATTGATTAGAGTCGAGTAAACGTGTCCCTTAAGAACTGGAGTAAAAGTTGAGCAAATGAATCATTCAGAGAGAAAAGAGACAGAGAGGGAAGAAAGAGAGAGGATGAGAGAAAGGGGGAAGAAAGAGAGAGAGAGGGGGGGGGAAGAAATGGAGAGGGGAAGAAAGAGAGAGAGAGAGGATGAGAGAGAGAGAGAGAGAGAGCGGTAGGATCTCACCGGACAGGACATACAGAGATACACATAAACACACGAAAGATCTGAGCAAATTAATTATTCAGTGAGATATGTGAGAAAGAGTGAGAAAATTGCGTCCTACGTGACAGGAAGAGGCATACAGAGATACATATTAACACACGTGTTTCGAAATTTAAGAAGTAAGGAAGCGGTAAGATCTCCCAGGATAAGAGCAGAAGCAGATCATTAGCTCGACGTAAAGAAGAGAGTGCTAATTATGATTATTGCCTCACTTAGAGTCCCACAGAAACATCGCAAGATCTTTGAAGATCTATATCGTCACACTTTTGATTTCATCCATCAAACAGAAGAATTGTGAGATAAAACGCTGAGTAGTTTAGAACTGGCAAATCTGAGTTAGGTGTAGCATAAGTATCTATAGGTAGCAAAGTACTGGCCACAGAATCGAACTCTGGGTTATACAGCGAGACAAACACGTGTGCATTTGCACCGTATGTCTGGATAGTTAGAACAGGCAGAGGAAATAAATCTTAAGTATAGATTTAGAACTATGTCTGTGTGCACTAGACGTATGAAAAAAAGTGTGAAGAATTCAATAAATGTATGTTTACCATTTATGTAATAAATTAAGCTATGCTTCTGTAATAGAATAATTTAGGTGTGCCACACGATTGTGTAGTGTTGTTGTTGAATACACACCATGAAAAGGATTACTATTTTGTGCGCCCGTAAGTCGCTCACTACTACGGGCATCTCGCCGATCCCTCACGTCATTTGACAGGCTGCCATGAAAACAGCCCGTTTCCATGGAGGGCTACGAGGAAAAAGAGATGAGGGTCTTCGCCAATAAATTTGACCTAACCTTAACAGGCCTGATCAGTATGTTGGGCCTGGCCAGACTTTAGTCTTCCATGCCCCATTGTGTAGTTTCAGCAGTATAGACATTCAAGGTGTGCTATATTGTAAATAGTGCCAGTGACGAAGACAACAACAACAGTATCAGAACAGTAGTAGTTTGAGGACATAATCTGGCGACATAGAACTTCACTCAATCCCAGCAGGAGAGACTTTTACCAATTTCAGAGCTCACTAACTCAAATTCTTATTAGCGAAAGCATAACTACAAAGAAAACGGTCATTCTGACAGACTCCTGGAGTATATTCCAAGCCATCTCAATCCCCAAACAAGATAGACTCTCACATGAAATAAAATACAACATGGGATTGCTGTCTCAAAAAACAGATTTCGTCCTGCAATGGATTCCGGCCTACTGTGGGATCATGGAAACGATAAAGCAGATGAACTCGCTAAAGCCGGAAGTGGAGGCACGCAGACTCCCCATCCACATAGCTATAAAAAATCAAAAGACACTCATCAAATGATCTATGAGGACAGAATGGAGAGACTATCACAAATAATACAAGCCAGAAAATGACAGCATAGACAAACTTGGCAGGGATGGGCAGATAAAGATTTTCAGATTCAGAACAGGGCATTGTAGACTACAGGCCCACCTCCCCAGAATGGGTCTCAGAGAGACTGCCATGTGCGATTGTGGAGCACCCAAGCAAATACCAAAATATATTCTGCAAGAGTGCCCTATCTATGCAAACCAAAGAGATGCAGTCTGGCCTCGGAATTGACCGTGCTCGAAAAGCTGTAGGGGACCGGCGAAGACTTGAAAAGCGCAGTCTCTTTCGAGAACCTCACCGGACTAGAAGCAGAGCATCAGTTGATCGTGAACCTCACCGTACTAGAAGCACAGCATCAGTTGATCGTGAACCTCACCGGACTAGAAGCACAGAATCAGTTGATCGTGAACCTTACCGGACTATAATCACAGAATCAGTTGATCGTGAGCCTTACCGGACTATAATCACAGAATCAGTTGATCGTGAACCTTACCGGACTAGAATCACAGAATCAGTTGATCGTGAACCTCACCGGACTATAATCACAGAATCAGTTGATCGTGAACCTTACCGGACTAGAATCACAGAATCAGCTGATAATAAGTAAGGCATTTACTAGAGCATAGCAAACTATCTAACCTAATAAACTAAAAAAAAATGTTCCTAGAAGCCTTTCACAGACACGAGGCTACTTCGAACACAACAGGAGCTCGTCCTATGTGAATGACAGGGTATGGAATGTCACAAGTTGGCGAGAATTCTACCCTGCATGTGTGAAATCCCCATTTTAGTCTCATCTTACATCGTGCTTTTTCTTTTGTGAGCCTGTTCTGGTACGCCTCTGTCACAAACATTGCCGTTGTTGAAATCAGTTTGGGGATATTGTTTAGTACACCGAGACCTTTGCTAAAATATAGGAGAACTTTCTTATACAATAAAACGAAGACATTTGATAATAGACATCAAATGTTCCAACTGATAAACAACCATGTCCTTGCCTGCAATATTTGAACAAAGTTCAAACTATTTTAAATGTGCCTGGTGCTAATAATGATTAGAAAAATAACACTCATACTTTACAATAACCTTCATAGATGTACAACAAAGGAGCCGTTGAATACTTTCATTTGAGCAGCTGATGGATAAAATATGTGTCAATTTAAGTTTAAAAAATTATATCCCGCGAGCCGGATTCGAACCAGCGACCTAAGGATAACTTCAATTTCATCTACAGTCCTCCGCTCTACCAACTGAGCTATCGTGGGTTGATGATAACAGACTTATTTTTATTATCTTTTGATAAAGTCAACAATCGCAAGGGGCGGCTACTCACAGCCGAGTTCCTGATCATTGGTGTAGTGACCAAAGGAATAACGATTGGCTTTTAAGAGTAAACGTGTTGGGTATTGTCCGTCCATGACGGGAAATGAAGCCCACTCTCTCTGCTCATCCATTTAAACTATGTTCGGTAAACAGTTTAGTGACTGTAGTTACTGCGACGTACAAAAACAATCTCACCTCACAAACTATGCCCTATTTTCAAACGTCAAGAAACTAGTTCGCATAATAAAACTAAAATTAGTTAGATCTAAAAGAAATGCAATGGTACAACTGATAAATTGGTTTCCAAAAATATATTAATTAACATAGTTTAAGATGTTCGTTTTAAAAATATTATTAAAAGTTAATCCAAACTAAGTCTTTCTAAAGTAAGTTTAGATTAATGTGAGTCTTTCATTTATTCCCGCCTTTCCATTTCTCTTCTTGTCAGACAAATTGTCGCTAACAACCCTGGCTACAATCCTAGTTTAGCATGACATTTGGAGGAAAAACGAGACATAAATGTTTCCTTCACTTGGTCATTTTCTCAAGTTCTGTCATCAAGTACAACTTTATACTAAGACAGGGTCATGTCTGTCAGAGACAAAGGAAATCAAATCTTAGCCACTTTCCACTTTTTCCGTTTGTTTCGATGAGATATATTATAAAAAATATAAAATTGTTGACCTATGTCCACAACAGCTTTACCGTGCACTAGGTCTGTAGTTTTACCCGTTTTCCACAGAAAGAATTAATATAGCATATAATTAATCATTCTCGATTCAAAATAATCGGGCTATATGAGTCATGGTTCACGTGTTAACAATCACTTAGCCCCTACAAGGACTCAACTTCGATGAGATGTGAACACAATTTCTGAAAGTAATGTAGATAATTAGATAATTAAATTAAATAAAAGTAAAAAAGAAAAGTAGATAATTAAGTATTTATTGGACGCGAACCAGTCTCTAGCAAGCAGATTGGCATATTTTCGAATGGAAATTGCGTCTGTTCTGTTCTTGTTATGAATCGATGGCATTGCACTCCGGGCAGACCCATAAGGTGCTCAGTCCTTCTCAGTAAATGGCGAAGAGTGTAACTACTGATGGCCCCTGTAGCTCGCTGGCTATACACAATTCTGCACCGTCCTCTCAGACTTCCCTCTCTGCTGAACCCGCGTGTGATTTCAAAAACCTGACATCTGTGCATTGTTTGTTCATCGAATTCAGTGTCTCCGTCCAAAGGGTTGTCGTTGATCAACTTCAAAATCGCATCTCTATCTTTTGTTAATGTCCCTACTGCGACTTGCCCCTGAAACCAGAATGTCAGTTATTTTCATTCCCGTAAACACCAGCATGACCAGGACAGTAGATCCGTAGTTTTAGGGCCTCTTTGTTCGTTATCCAGTTTTGCTATAGTTAGCCATTATGCTCCTCACGACGCAAGGACTGGTAGTCAGAAACGATTACGGCCATAATTAAAAAGGTCCTAGATCGCCACCTAAAGTTAAAGTCACTGCCTTGATATCCATTCTGATATTCGGCGTTGTTGTCAAGTATGCACTTTTTCCTCTCAGAAACGACATGCCTCTCCCTTTAGTAGAGAAGATAAGAAAACAGCGACGACAATACTTGCGAATGCGATGATGTCCAAGACAAAGAACACTTCATGACATGCCTAAATCTTCCACACGCATGTACGTTGTAAGACCTGCATGATGGAGACGACACGGCAGTCAGATTGTCTGAACACTAGACCGCTGCCATATGACATGGTGCAGTGTAAATACAGAGTAAACAGAGTAAATAGGTACTCTAGCAGACAAGTTCCAACTGGCTTTCCCACCGCTTAACACAGTCATCAGTTTATATGACACTATCGGATTCTTAAAGATTATCGCGCATTAGTTGTTAGACATCGAGGTCTGCTTTCCCTCAACACCAGTCTCTGTATTTTCTCATAAGTGATAATGACTCGGCGGTAGTTCATCATTTTATCTCCAGTGTGAATCCGTTCTTCTGCGTTGTTTATGGTCTCTGTTGTAATAATCTCACCAATCTCTCTACCCATAGCTGACTGCTAGTGTCAGGGCCAGCGAACCAAAGCTGCTAAGGCCCTTCTACACCCCCACGAGGTGATCCTGGATAACAAACTGCAACTCATCAGACTGGATAAAGAGAAGAGATGAAAAGGGAAAGGCTAACCTGGTTTCATAAAAAATGTCTGCTGAAGTAGGATGTGTTGAACCGAAAAGTTGGTTACTGTCTGACTGCGTACGAAGAAGAAGAAGAAGAAGAAGAAGAACCGAAAAGTGCAAATATCGCAGTCAAGCTGCAAACTACGACACAGCGCATTCTTTTCTCTGGACAACATCCTACTACTTGCAGAGTCCTATTCAGGGCTTGGTAGCGGGAGATTGAAAACGAACGATGAAGAAGAAAAATAGGTTATGTGAAACGGTGCTGTTAATATATTCGGTTAAATACAGTCACTCATATAGACTGTGAAATCAGTCATTTACCCACACACACACTACGAAATACAGTCACTCATATAAACTGTGAAAGACAGTCATCCATATATACAATCAAATACAGTCACTCATATAAACTGTGAAAGATAGTCATCCATATTTACTATCAAATACAGTCACTCATATAAACTCTGAAATACAGTCACTCATATAAACTGTGAAAGATAGTCATCCATAAATACTATCAAATACAGTCACTCATATAAATTATGAAATACAGTCACTCATATAAACTGTGAAAGATAGTCATCCATATTTACTATCAAATACAGTCACTCATATAAACTCTGAAATACAGTCACTCATATAAACTGTGAAAGATAGTCATCCATAAATACTATCAAATACAGTCACTCATATAAACTATGAAATACAGTCACTCATATAAACTGTGAAAGACAGTCATCCATAAATACTATCAAATATAGTCACTGACATATACACTATGGGGGACGGCGTGGCCTAGTGGTTAAGTGACACGGCTCACAACCGGAAGGTGCTGGGTTCGATCCCCATCACAGCACCGGCCGTTACCCAGGAGAAGCAAACCCTTAGAAAATGCAGGAGGAAGCAGATCCTTACATAAAATGCATGCTGAAGTCGGATGCACTGGGCCGACAGGCGCAAAATAAAAACGCAGTGCAACGCACACCGCCTTGGGGATTAGAGAAATAAGGCGAACGCAAAAAAAAAAAAAAAAAAAAAAAAATATACACTATGAAATACAGTCACTCATATAAACTGTGAAAGACAGTCATCCATATAAACTATCAAATACATGTTTAGTTTATTTTTACAACTCAGCAGCAGAGACTAACGAGGCGTATGGTGGAATATGTTGACCTAGTTCCAACATTATGTCACTGTCTTGCTCCTGAAAAACAGATTGTGCTACACAAGCCTGGCCAAAGAGATATCTCGACCATCGATAATTTAAACTCCCTAGTTGTTGAGCCTACTGGAAAGTCTTGGGTCGCACATCAGCAGATGGGTTCTCCTTGTTCAGCACGCCTCTGGATTCAAGAAGAGCCACTGTAACCCCTTAGAAATGGAAAGTCGTCAAGAGAAACGAGTCACGATTAGCTTCAAATAACTTGAAATACATGCCCTAGGGAGCTTAAAGCCTTTCAACAATAGATCGGTACTCACTGATCTCATTTTATTACCGTCCCCGATATTTATCTTTCAAAATATACCATAATCCAAGAGAAAGACAATACATAATTTGAAAAAAATGCGTCCGTTAGGCAGAATAGCAACTTTAATGGGAAATTTAAAGGACAAAACAAATATATTCGGGGGAGGAAAAAATACTCCCGCGAGCCGGATTCGAACCAGCGACCTAAGGATATCTTTTCAATCAACTACAGTCCTCCGCTCTACCAACTGAGCTATCGCGGGATGAGATTATATTTCTTTCAAACCATATTTAGGGCGCGTCCGCCAGCGATCTCTAGGGGCGGCTACATCCGTGTGCCGGTTCATTGGTGTAATATCCAACGGAAATTCAATTGGCTTATTGGCTTGTCTCCCTTTTGAAGTGTACGTGCACTGTTGTCACAGAGACACACGCAAAGAAACAAGCTAACCTCATAAACTACGACCTTTATTAAAAACATAAAGAAACTAGCATACATAATAAAACCCAGGTATTTGCTGACACAAATAAAATGTTTGAACAGATACATTTTTTGTGTACTCTTATTCGAAGTTCACTAATGTTTCTGTTTATTAGATTTATTTTGATGTGTTGAATGAAGTGGTTTAAAAAAAAAATTTTGCTTTCTTTCGTACATTTATCACACCAAATTGTCATAATAAATTGTTGTCAGTTCAAAGACCACTAGTAGTACCCATACAGAAAGGAGTCCGTCAGGGGGAACCCCCATCTCATCGAGCCTTTTTCCACATGCCTGGAATCCGTCATCAGCAGGTACGACTGAGATACCGTTGGCATCAACATAAATGACAGGTTCTTAAATCACCTTCGCTTTGCAGATGATCTAGTACTCATCTCGGAGGTAGCCACAGACAGGTGATCTAGTACTCATCTAACAGAGGTAGCCACAGTCGGGTGATCTAGTACTCATCACGGAGGCAGCCACAGACAGATGATCTAGTACTCATCACGGAGGTAGCCACAGACAGGTGATCTAGTACTCATCACGGAGGCAGCCACAGACAGGTGATCTAGTACTCATCACGGAGGTAGCCACAGACAGGTGATCTAGTACTCATCACGGAGGCAGCCACAGACAGGTGATCTAGAACTCATCTCGGAGGTAGCCACAGACAGGTGATCTAGTACTCATCAAGGAGGTAGCCACAGACAGGTGATCTAGTACTCATCACGGAGGCAGCCACAGACAGATGATCTAGTACTCATCATGGAGGCAGCCACAGACGCCAATGAAATGCTTCCGCGAACAAGTCTTCCTGGGTATAGAGAGATTGGACGACGTAGACGAGTAAATCTACATTGGACGCCTGCTCAGCATGCAGAACGACTTAAGCACAGAGTTGACAAGGCGGGGTCGTGCGGGTTGGGCGGCTTTCTATTCGATAAAGCATATACTGGACAACATCCACGACCAAAGTCTGCGCATCGCTCTATTGAACTCCACAGTACCATCTGCAACATCCTATGCGCCGGAGACATGGACACTCATGAAGGAGATGGTGCAAACTCAGTGACTCGAGCCTCTCTCTCTCGAGACGCATGGTCGGCCTCACCCTTCACGGAAAACGAACAAACGGTCTTCATAGCTCGAACAAACGGTCTTCATAGATCAAACAAACGTCAATTGTCCCTGGTGGAAGATGCAGTTATTTATGCAGGCTAGTTGAACCATCCCTAGGAGGGGGAGGGGGGGGGGGGAACTTACTGAGAAAAACGGGGGATGGATGAAGCACAGAGACATTAATATGCTACCCCAGAAACAAGAAACAACCACAATCACATTGGCTCTTGCATCTCGCAACAACATTCATGATTCCACAGATTGGCGACTCATCATCCACTGGTCCACTGTGGCCCAATTCAGAGACTGTTGGACGAGAAGTTGGGACCCGCGACGTTGTAACCGCCGCTGAAAAACGGGTCGTCCAGTAATTGCTGTCCCTTAAAACATCATGTTTGTGTGAGAAGTGGACACATGTTGAATATCCGGTAAACTCGACTCCTATAAGTGGACACATGTTGAATGTCCGGTAAACTCGACTCCTGTAAGTAGACACATGTTGAATGTCCGGTAAACTCGACTCCCATAAGTGGACACATGTTGAATGTTCGGTAAACTCGACTCCCATAAGTGGACACATTTTGAATGTTCGGTAAGCTCGACTGCTGTAAGTGGACACATGTTGAATGTTCGGTAAGCTCGACTCCTGTAAGTGAAAAAATGTTGAATGTTCGGTAAACTCGACTCCCATAAGTGGACACATGTTAAATGTTCGGTAAACTCGACTCCCATAAGTGGACACATGTCGAATGTTCGGTAAGCTCGACTCCTGTAAGTGGACACATGTTGAATGTTCGGTAAGCTCGACTACTGTAAGTGGACACATGTTGAATGTTCGGTAAGCCCGACTCCTGTAAGTGGACACATGTTGAATGTTCAGTAAACTCCACTCTTATAAGTGGACACATGTTGAATATTCGGTACTGCATAGTAGTTGGAGATTTCAACAGCCACTCGGAGAGATGGGGATACTCTGACACAGACAGCAGAGGTGACGAAGTGGAAGATTGGGAGATAGATACAAATCTCTCCCTAATCAATAGGCCGGAGGATAGCCCTAGTTTCTATTCTAGAACATGGCGTACCACCTCGACTCCAGATTTGGCCTTCTCCACACAGGACATACACCATTAAATAGACCGCCAGGTGCTAAACCAACTGGCAGGTAGCGACCACAGGCCGATCAGGCTAGACATTGATATGGAAGTAGGCCCACAGGAAACAAAACCGCTCCCACGTTGGAATTACAAACGAGCCGACTGGAACAGATTTGCAATCCGGACAGATGGGCTGTGTGAAACCATCAACACACGAAACAACAAAATGAAGCCCATGGTGGAAAGCCTAAGCAAGGCAATAATGCAAGCCGCCACTGAAACCATCCCAAGAGGAGCTAGGAAAAACTATAAGCCCTATTGGAATGATGAGTTGCAGAAAGCGGAAGATGCAGTAACAAATGCTTGGAACATGGCAGAGCGAGAACAATCTATGGAGGCAAACATCGCCCTCAAAGCCGCCACGGCGAAATACAAATACACTCTTAACCAAACAGCAAGGGAGAGCTGGAAAAAACAAAACGGAAAGCCTCAACCTGGACAAAGAAGAGAACAAGATATGGAAGCTAGTCAGAGCCATGAATGACGAAACCCCGTCAAACAAACAAATTACCATCAAGCAGGGCGAAAACTTGCTCACTGGTAAGAAAGCCGCAAACGCTTTTGTCGATCACTATGCCAGAGCAAACCACATCGAGGTCCCTGCAGATAGGCA
This sequence comes from Ariolimax columbianus, assembly GCA_036924085.1. NCBI lineage: Eukaryota > Metazoa > Mollusca > Gastropoda > Stylommatophora > Arionidae > Ariolimax > Ariolimax columbianus. The sequence continues at coordinate 17,372,571 of JAVGWX010000001.1, forward strand.
TACAGACATTAGTGAAGAACAAAAGGGGCCCGACAACATCAATACGACACCTGAAGAGCATATGATGGCCAAATTAACAATGAGCGAAATGGAAGAGGCCATGAGAACATTAAAGAAAAGGAAATCTCCCTGAAAAGACGGGATAACAAACGAAATGCTGATGGGGCTGGGCCAAACAGCGAAGAGGAAACTGCTATCGGTCCTGAACCAAAGCTGGAAAAGGGGAATTATACCCCAGGCATGGAAAGACGCAGTACTTGTACCAGTACCAAAAACAGGAAAGGACAAAACAGATCCAAATGGATACAGGCCTATTAGCCTACTGAGCTTTGTCGGCAAGCTGATGGAACGTATGATAAACACCAGACTGATGTCGCATCTGGAAGAAAAACGAATACTAATTCCACAGCAAGCCGGCTTTAGACAGTACAGATCCACTGAGGACAAGGTCATCCTCATAGCGCAGGAAATAGAAGATGCCTACCAGGCACAGAAACACACAGTAGCGGTGTGGGTGGACCTGGAAAAGGCATTTGACAAAGTCTGGAAAGATGGACTTTGAGTCAAGCTAAAAAGAAGTGATGTTTGTGGGAAAATGTACAAGTGGATCAACCACTACCTCAAAAACAGAACGGCCAGAGTCCAAGTACAAGGGCAGATGAGCAAAAAGGTGACACTCGAGCAGGGAGTACCCCAAGGGGGAGTACTGTCACCCCCACTCTTCCTGGTATATATAAACGACATTACAGAGAATATACCAAGGAGAGTCCATAGCTCAATGTTTGCAGACGATCTGGCTATGTGGACCTCTGAAAAGAATCTCACCATAGCAAGAAATCGGATGCAGCAGGCCTTAACATCGCTGGAAGAGTGGGCGAACTCATGGCTGGTCAAAATAAACGAGGAGAAAACCACATGCACAATATTCTCGCTTTCCATCAAACCCCAAAATACCAAATTAGGTTTAAATGGCAAATTCCTGCAGCCAAACGACAACCCAAACTATCTGGGAGTCACATTTGATCGGCGCATGACATGCAAAAGTCAGATCGAGAAAAACCGAATGAGAGCCAGAGAAAGAATGGCAATCATGAGGAAACTTGCTGGCATAAGCTGGGGAGCAGACGAAAGCATACTAAAGAAACTGTACACTGGAAGAGTGAGACCAGTTCTCGAGTATGGCATTGCGGCATGGACAACAGCAGCAGAGGCGAACTTCGATAAAGTTAGCAAACTTCAAAACCAAGCCATGAGAGTTATAACAGGAGGCATGAAGTCAACGCCAATTGTAGAACTTGAAAAGATTACAAAACTGCAATCCATGACCGATAGAAGAGACTGCAGAGCCCAGCTGCAGTCAGAGAAACTCCGAAGACTGACTGACCATCCAATGCACCAGAGACTAAACAATTTGGGAAATGGAAAACTAAAGCGGAGAAACTTTGCAGAAATAGCCAAAGCAAAGATGAGCGAAGACCCTATGAACGCACTAACAACACCAAAACCCATCACTACTGTACGAAAACCCACCTGGAGGCAGGATATATTTCCAGAGGGGGTAGAAAATATACCAGGTATTGGAAACAAAAACTGCCAGACTGAAAAAGAAAGGAGAGATACTACCCTAAGCTTTATATCGAAAAGCTATCCAAGCATGGACTGGACCCATGCATACACCGACGGTTCTGTAACAAACACTACACAGAACGGAGGGGCAGGAGCATTCCTGAACCTACCAAATGGCAGAAAAATAACACTGTCATTCGCTACTGGTAAGTACACAAGCAATTTCAGAGCGGAGGCAGAGGCACTGAGGGCGGCAGTGGAAGAAATGGAGACACATAAAGAAAATGAAAGCCTTACAGTCCTGCTTACAGATGCTCTGGCCGTAGTCACAGCGCTAAAAAGCCAGAAAAACACTGAGCTTAATGACTTAAGAGCAGCACTCTGCCAACTGTGCCAGCAGACCGCACCAAAAAGGGTAGTGGTACAGTGGGTCCCATCACACTGCAACATCCAAGGCAACGAGGAGGCAGACAGACTGGCAAAAGAAGGTGCAAGACTACCACAAACAGATACTAGTATGACGTACGAAGAGTCAAACCGGCTTATTAAAGCCAGATACATGACCAAATGGGAAACCGAACATACTGGTTACACCAAAAACGATGCCTATTACCAGTTGAACAGAAGAGAGCAGGTCGTTGTCTTCAGACTCAGGTACCACCTATCGACAGCCTCAGGATGACCGCCGCTTTTTTCGAAAAAATAATGGTTACTGTCTGACTGCGTACGAAGAAGAAGAAGAATGTTCGGTAAACTCGACTCCTGTAAGTGGACACAGGTTGAATGTTCGGTGCGGGATCAAGATGCTGAGCAGCGCATGAGCTACAGTGGTCAGCGACCCATAGCTGACTGCTATCGTCAGGGCCAGCGAACCATAGCTGCCAAGACCCTTCTACACCTCCACGCGGTGATCCTGGATAACAGGCTGCAGCAGGGCAGACTGGCTAAGGAGAAGGGATCGAAGAGGGAATGCTAACCCGGTACTAAAAAAATGCTTGCTGAAGGCGGATGTGTTGGACCGAAAGGTGCAAATATCGCAGCCAAGCTGTAAACTACAACACTACGCATTCCGTTCTCTGAACTACATTCTGCTACTTACCCTTGCAGGGTTTGGTAGTGGGAGATTGATACCGAACGAAGAGGAAGAAGAAGAAGAAGAATGCTCGGTACACTCGACTCCGATAACTGAAATACGTGCAGGACAGAATGGGGGAGGGGGTTTCTGGAGAATGAGCTAACATCAATTAGCGACTTTTAGCTTCCTGCTTGTGTCAGGGTCAGCGAACCAGAGCTGACAAATTCTCTATTCCCCCTCTAAGCGGAGGCCATAGAGCCAGGCTACACTATTGTGGCTAAGAGAAGATGGTCGCAGTGGGATGGCTAAGCCGGTAACTAAAGAAAGCCAACTGAAATCGAATATGTCAGAATTAAAGGCGCAACTATTGCATCCTCGCTGTAAACTACAATACAAAGACCCAATCCTGTTTTGAGGATGAACCTCAGAGAAGCATTATGAGCAGGAATGTTTTTGATGTTGAACATAAGAACAACCTAAACCATGCTCTGACATAACTAATAAAGCTATCCCTTACATGAAGTTTGTACCGGGGTCATAGTAGAGGCTCATTATAAAAGGTTTTCTTAATGAAGAGTTTGCCAGCCCAAGAACAACCCTTTCTAGCCGTCTTTACAACAGGCTTGGAAGATGAAAGTAGACCGTATCCTTGATACCAATATCACTTTATGCATAAATTCAGATAAGAGTATAGCAATTACGTATGTACGTCTACCTGGAATATTCCTGGATTGTTCAGAACCAGTTCAGGACTATGCAGGATGCGTGGCTTAACAGCAAAGCTGATTAAATCTAGCGGTACGCAGACTAAAATGACCCAAAGCAATTTTACGATGCCCTGAAGACGGTCTATGGTCCCAAGCCGTATAATTTATCTCCTGTCCTTAAATGCTGATGGCACGGCACTGATGACCGACAAAGTCGACATTCTGGAGCGATGGTCAGAACACTTCAGTGATATTCTAAATTGCCAATCCACTATCAGTGAATTAGCTTTAACACGAATGCCTCAATTTGAAGTCAATGACGATACTAGTATGACGTACGAAGAGTCAAAACGGCTTATCAAAGCCAGATACATGACCAAATGGGAAACCGAACATACTGGTTACACCAAAAACGATGCCTATTACCAGTTGAACCGAAGAGAGCAGGTCGTTGTCTTCAGACTTCGCACTGGCCACAATAGACTGAGGTACCACCTATTCAACAAACTGAAGATAGGTGGTACCGACGAATGCCCGTGCGGTACTGGTAAAATGACCGCTGAACATCTGCTGCAGAACTGCCCGACATAAGAGGATCAGAGAGAGCAGATGTGGCCATCACCAGTGGAACTGCAAGACAAGCTCTATGGCAGTGGCGACAGCCTCAGGATGACCGCATCTTTTTTCGAAAAAATAATGGTTACTGTCTGACTGCGTACGAAGAAGAAGAAGAAGAAGTCAATGACAAGCTGGGTATCTCACCCAGTACTGATGGGGTTAAGAAAGCAATCAGCTTAATGTCCAGTGGCAAAGCCACAGGGCCAGATGCTATTCCTGCTGAGCTCTTCAAGGCAGAAGGCCCTGCGCTGTTACACAAGCTAACGGACCTCTTTTGCTCAATTTGGGATACAGGTCATATTCCGCAGGAACTGAATGATGCCACCATTGTCCGCATGTACAAGCACAAGGGCAATCGCCAATCTTGTCATAACCACAGAGAGATGTCCCACCTGGCTATCGCTGGAAAATTTTTAGCTCGAGTTATGCTCAACCGCTCAGAACAGGACATGCAGATAACCATGAGTGAGTTCTCAACTGCGTGCACTAATTTTGGTCTTAAACACAAAGTAAACGGAGGTAGTGTTTCTACCTGCTTTCGGGGAGCCCTACCACGAATCAAAGGTCTCTGTACAGGGACATTGCTAAAACCAGTTGATAGCTTTACCTACCTTGGCAGTACCCTCACCAGAGAAGGAAATATTGACTGAAGTCCACAACAGGATTTTCTAGGTGAATGCTGTTATCAGAAGACTATGAGAAAATGTTTGGGACCGGCAGGGATTCAGTGTTGCCAGCAAGATTAGTGTGCATCGTGCTGTTGTGCTAACCATCCTTCTGTACGCATGCAAGCATGGACAGTCTATAGCAGGCATGTCAGGAAACTTAATTATTTCCATGTAAACTATCTCCGCAGACTGCTGAGGATCGGTTGGCAGGAGAGAGAGTGCCCAAACTCAGCAGGGCTTGACTCTCTGGCATTCATTCGCTGCTACAGAGAGCCCAGATCAGATGGAAGGGGCATGTCGTTCGCATGTCAGATTAACGCCTCCCTAAACATCCGTTGTACGGTGAACTCATGACAGGACAGTGTTCGCCGGGGGGGGGGGAAGAGAACGGTGGTTGGGGTGGGGAGTACAAAAGAAACGATACAAAGACACTCTAAGTGTCTTTGAAAAGTTTCTCAATTGATGTTGCTGACGGAGCTGCTTGCTCTGAGCCGCTAAGCCTGGCGCACTGCCGTCACATATGGTGCTTGCACTGCTGAGCAGCGGATCATCACGGAGGCGCAGGAAAAGCGAGCTGCACGAAAGGAAAGAATCCAAGACTGCCAAATTAAAAATGCTGTTCATGCTGTGCCCTACATGAGGTAGAGTTTGTCACGCTCAAATCGGAATGTACAGTCACATCTGAATAAACATGTCTGACGCTGTCGCATCTTCGCCTGCGATGGGCAACTAACTAACTAACTAACGATTAACGGTCAAAACAGGTTAACGATTAGCAGTGGAAAAGTATGCGCATGAGTATTTTCAGAATAAATAAAGCTGACATGCATGAGAATAAGTAGGTATGGACCAATTCATAAAGGTACAAATGTATGCATAAGTGTATCCATGGGTTATACTACGTGCACAAGTACACACGCATAAGGGTTGACAGAAAAGTACATTTGTGCATGACCAAATGTAAGTGTGTAAGTACCTTTCTGCGTATAATAATATTAATAATTTTCGCCTAGGCATATAGGGTCCGTTGCGTCGATCGAATACTGCCATGTCCAACTCCTGAGGCCTATAGCCAACTTCACTGCCGAAGGGAAAACTGCTATCTGTCGGAGCAATGTAGAACGGGCACGCCCCCCCCCCCCCCCCCACGCCTCCAGCTGGCCGGTGGGAGACCATTGTTACACATAGCAGACTTGAACATTATCTGATGAGCCGGTACTCCCTGGTCCAGTCTAACCACGTGGCCAAACACAGACAGGCTGCGGTGGCGGACCAGAGTGTCCGAGATGGAAGGAAAACTCGTCATCTGCAGACACCTCGACATTACGGACGAGATCGAACCACAGGATACCGAGGATGCGTCGCTGGTTGCACAAATGAAAGGCATCTAGTGCTTATATGTCCTGAAAGTAGGGTCAAAGTTTCCCTTGGCGTGGATCGTTCATAGCGGAAGCAACCATCCCGATCCGCCATAACATGTCAGGAGCACTGCGTCCATCAGATGAAAAATAACTCCCCATGTATGTGAATTCATTGGTGCAGTCATGGTGTGACCATGGACAACGCTGCTGCGAAGACCAGTGTTGGAGCAAAGATTCTGAATTGTCGTCTTGGCACAGGATAGTGATAGACCTAGGTTTGATGTTTCGAGATCCAGTTTCTCGAAAGACTGTTCCGGAGTCGAATTGTCTGGGCTGACTAGGACTATGTCATCAGTATAGGCGAGGTCTGTGATGCGTGTTAGAATCCAGTGTAGCAGTCTCTGACATGCCATTCTCTGGTGGCTAGCTCTCTGCCCAAGCTTATAGCCCCCGTAAGGAAGGACGACAAGCGGGATCAAAGGGAGAACTGAGTTATCTCCTTCGAGAAATGCGGGATGGTTTATGGGTTTGGGAACAACACCAACAACAACCCTGCCCAGTTTCCAAGTGATATGAATAAATAATATAATTAATCAGCATAAATAACGGCACACAAACTATAACACCCACCATCTTCACGTTACAACTCAAGGATTTGTGATCCTCACTCTGCATGATATATCCTCACGGTTGTTTGGTACCGGTATAGAAATATGCAAATCAAGACAGGTAAAAACAAATAAATCATAAAAACTAATTTGAACCACACCTTTCTATCCCTGAATAACATAAAGATAAATAACATTATGGTTTTTAAAAAAAAGAAAAAAATACTCCCGCGAGCCGGATTCGAACCAGCGACCTAAGGATAACTTCACAAATACCTCTACAGTCCTCCGCTCTACCAACTGAGCTATCGCAGGTTGTTTTTGAAGCGTTTCTTCTTTTTACATTTAGTGAAAGCTAGAGATCGCCAGGGGCAGTTACGTACACCCGTGTTGCGGAACATTGGAGTAATGTTGAACGGAAATTCGATTGGCTTGAATGTCTCTTTTGAGGAGCACATGAGCTGCAGTGGTCAGCGACCCATAGCTGACTGCTAGCGTCAGGGCCAGCGAACCATAGCTGCCAAGACCCTTCTACACCTCCACGCGGTGATCCTGGATAACAGGCTGCATCAGGGCAGACTGGCTAAGGAGAAGGGATCGAAGAGGGAATGCTAACCCGGTACTCAAAAAATACATGCTGAAGTCGGATGTGTTGGACCGAAAGGTGCAAATATCGCAGCCAAGCTGTAATCTACGACAGAACGCATTCCGTTCTCTGGACTACATTCTGCTACTTAAGCCCTTTCAGGGTTTGGTTGTGGGAGATTGATAACGAACGCAGAAGAAGAAGAAGAAGAAGAAGAATGTCTCCCTTTTAAGAGTGCACGAATGAGACATGGCAAACTATATCCCCTCACACCACATACTATGGCTTTTATTACAAACATTAGAAAACTAGCTTACATCGTAAAACTAGGATAAGTTATAGCTGGCTGTCTTCATCAGGGTCATCAAACCATAACTGACCAAGACTCTATTCCGCCTCCACGAGGCGACCATGCAATCAGGCGGCACTATTCACTAGTGAAGTATGGCCAAGCGATAGGGATCGCAATGGGAAGTCAAACCCGATACTCAAAAAAAGGCACCTGAAATCGGATGTGTCGATGCCGGGCCGAAAGACGTAGATATCACAGACTCGCTGTAAACTACGACATAGCATAACTAAGTCCTTCTCAGGAAGAACGGGGAAGAAGAAGAAGAAGAATCGTACCATGTAACCAAAAGTCGTTCAAATTCGTGTCTATAGTCTATCTTTTACCTTGGGATATCGGAACGCCCCTCGATCATGACAGACCATCTCTCCATCTTAATGGTAGGCGCCCTTATGAGTGATTGTAGTTGTATGACTACTAGAAAAGTAGAATGTCACTTTTCCTATCTCTGTCGTACGGCAAGCAGAGCACGGGATGAATACTTAGTGATTCAAAGTGAGACTTTATGGAATTTGCTAGAAGAAATTATATGCATCAGCTGATAGTCTGATTTGCTAAAATATATAATGGGAAAAAAAAAGGAAAAAAAGTGAAAGTTTATTAAGGTTGAATTTAATCAAAATTAAAATTAAAAAACAAATTTATATTAAACTCAACCGTAATAAACTTTTACATTTTTTTCATCTTTTTTCCCACAGAGCTACCGCAGACTCGCCTTATTTTAATTTTAACTAAAATATTTAACAAAGTCAAAACTATTGTTTAGCTGGGTGGTGTTAAAAATATGATCGATTGATCAAACTTAACTTACTTTAAATGGTGTGGAATAAACTGCGTTCTTGATTTATTTCCGTCTTTCCAACATCTCTCTCCTAAATTGTCAGACAAATTGTTTCTAACGACCCACGCCACGACAGCAGTTTAGCAGCAGACGTGTGAAAAAATGAGATAGAAAAGTTGATTTCGTGTGGTCATTGAATTTTCTGTTTCTGTGGTAATCACAACTTTAGAATAACCTAGTAACAGGCATGGCTGTCAGAGAGAAGAGCAATCTTAGCCATTTTCTACATTGTCCTGTTTGTTTGGAAGATACATTTTCAATAAAAACAATTGGTGACGTTTGTCGAGATCAGTGCCAAATGTAGATGTTATTATTGGAAAAATGAACACATGCAGTACATTAGACAACAGAAGAGAAAAGAAAATGGAATGTTCAGTTGGCCGTATGCGTCTATATTTATTAAAGTCCACTACTTCCCTTTGCTGTCAGTTTGTTTGGGTAAATATATATATATATTAGCGTGCGTGTGTGCTTGTGTGCTTGTGTGTGCATGCATATGTGTGACTATAATAACTATCGAGATGTCTGTCGCTCAGTCATGCAGGCAAAGTTTTCGCCAGTGTAATATTCCTGCGCCTACAGAAATTGGCTTAGCGTATGTATCCGAGGTGACAGTCTGGATTCAGGTCTGGGAGATAAACGATCGATATTTATTTTTTTTTTTTTTTTTGGGTGGAAATTTCAGTAAAAGTGACATGAACAGAATCAGCGTTATACATGTATATCGAATTTATTTACCTGACAAAGGGATTTCATTTGGTTAGGACGCCTGTACTCTCTAAAATCCTCTCTAAAGTAGACTGCCTAAACAAACTGCTACGGCTAATAATATCGTTCCATGAGGGCAGAGCGAGAGCAGTCTTAATTGATGACAGCATATTACAACCATTTGGCATTCGCAGTGGTGTTAAGCGTTTTGGCGTCACACGTACCCATAACAGGCACAGTGGACATGGATAAAGGGGGCATAGTGAAGATTATCAAGGACGACTTGATGGAAAACGACACTGCTTTGGGTAAGTCTGCAAGGCACAGGCTGCGGCACTTTGGAATCAAATTAGGATTCAGTGGATCAGGGAACCTGAGAGGACGAAACAGGAAGGTGCACAACCAACAGGCATCCATCAGCATCCACACTTTGCGCCATCTGCTGAGAGAGACTGAGCCCCTATGGATATTCCCGGAGTGCAGTGAAGTCGACTCATAGAACAGAACAGAACAGAACAGTGGTATTAAGCAATCCTGAGTTCCGGGACCCAACGGATCTGTTACTGAAGCAAGCATTTGGTAACGCAAATGAAGGAATCAGACTTCACACTATTTCGGACCTTGCAAGGCCAATAACTTTGCAAGGCCGAAGCCAAAACGAAGATCAAGGAGATCACCATCAGGGACTTCCTATTTGATGATGATTATGCAAATGACATTCACTGTCAGCCGGAAGTTTGGAGCTTGATAGATTACTTCTCCCAGGTGTGCAAATATGTTTGTCTCACAATCAGTCTCATCAAAACAATATGTGTTGGGATAGAAAGTAGATGTTCAACCGATTCTTTGATAATTATGAAATGACAGCTGAGCACCAATTCACAAATCACAGGTCCCTCAACAACGACAAGCTGTCTCTAGTCCCAGGAAAGGACAACAGAATCCGCCCAGAGACGATCAGCGAGCGGTGATTTGGTTTCTAACAGCTGAAGGATGTCGAGCAGTTAACATTCATCGCAGAATACAGGCAATGTATGGTGACAAAAGTGTGTCGAAGACAACAGTCAAGAACTTGGCAAAGATGTTTAAAGAAGGACACGAATTAATGGAACAATATGCGCATGGCCTGGTCTCGGAAAATCTTTCGTTTCCTTTTTCATGACGCCATTTTCGCCGCGATTAGATGTGGTCTGTGTGTTCGCTTTTTGATATTGTGGTACCCATATGTTTAGTTTATATTTATACCTCGGAAGCTTGTGAAACGGGATGTGTTACAGCAGCCTGGCCAACGAGGTGGGTATCGACACAGTGGTCCTCATAGTGGTGAGTCTAATGACACGTCTCTCATCGTACTGCAACAAGTAGGATGCACCTTCTTCAGTACGCCTCTGAATATAAGAGCCGCTGTGGCCTCCTACCAAAGAGAGAAGACTAGCGTTATCGCGATTATCATTTAACATCTTGTCAAGCCGTCTTGTGAGGAGATAACGGTGTTTAATAATAGAGAGGGTACTGATCCAATGTTCTCACTATGACCGATACTTGTCTTTCCTAATCTTCAAAAAATAAGAGCTCGACAAATAATCATTTTTAAAACTCATTGTTGAGACAAAAGACAAAGCAGCTGGCCTCATCTTGCAATCCCTGAACAGAAAACGTACAAACAAATGTTCTAATGTAAACATGAAAAAAAATTAAATCCCGCGAGCCGGATTCGAACCAGCGACCTAAGGATATCTATGAGTTCCTCTACAGTCCTCCGCTCTACCAACTGAGCTATCGCAGGATCGTACCGCTATTATTTGTTTCGTAACGTTTAGTGCGAACCAGAGACGGCTAGGGGCAGTTACTCACATACGTGTTCCGGATCATTGGTGAAATATCCAGCAAATATCCAATTTACTTATCTCCCTTGTAAGAGTACGTTGCAGTATTGAATACACAAACATACATACATACATACATACAAACTAGCACACGTAATAAACTATTACCTTTATTTAAAACATCATGAAACTTGGACACATAATTTGTAAAAAACCCTATATTTGCTAATACATATAAAATGTTTCAAAGTATAGTTGTACATGTAAATACTTAATAGTTATAATTTAACTTTTACTTCTGGTTCGCTAGTTTCGCCGATTTGGGTTGTTGTTATCGTTGTTATCGTTGTTGTTGTTTGCGAATGTCCACAGTGAGCAGGTTACTCTTTTGTGCGCCCTGAAAAGTGGCAGGTTGCAGTAGCTTTCCTCACATCCCGAGCGTGCTGATAAAGATGGACCGGGGTCGTGCTATGGTTGGATTCATTTGCGTGTCACTCACTACTTCGGGGATCACGTCGATCCCTCACCTCGTTTGTCAGGCTACCATAAAAACAGTCAGTTTCCAGGGCCGGCAACTAGGAACAGAGGTGAGGGTTTTGACTAGTATGTTTTGCCTGACCCCGACTAACATGTGTGATCAGTATATTTTGCTTGAATAGACGTTAGTGTCTATCCCGTTAACACGGCAATGTTGCTTTTTTGGAATATGGTGTCAAGTCCAGATTTTTCTTGACCAACGGCATACTAGGGTTGTCAATTCCAGATTTTTCTTGACCAACGGCATACTAGAGTTGTCAAGTCCAGATTTTTCTTGACCAACGGCATACTAGGGTTGTCAAGTCCAGATTTTTCTTGACCAACGGCATACTAGGGTTGATGGGGTTTTACTTTCCCAGATTATTCTGCTACCCAATTTTGGAGGCTGGGTCGACCTCAGATTAACTGAAAATATCCCGCACCAACTGGGGTCCAATGTAGTACAACTTTGAATTACTTTACAGTCCTGCGCTCAACCACCTGAGCTATCGTAGGAGGTAAAATGACTCTCTTTTTCATTATGCTTTGTGAAAGTCAACAATCACTAGGGACCAAAACGATAATTTAACAAAGAAATCTAAGAAATTTAGTTATTGGATTTCTTTTTTTTCTAGGTGTAGAATAACGTATGTTTTTTACAAACTATTTCTCCCTTTCCTAGTTTTCTCTTTCAAAATTTTCATACAAATTGTCATAAACAACCCATATTAGGATATGCGTTTTACACGTAGACAAATGAGGAAAAGGTGATTTAAAAGTTTATCATATGTAACAACTTCATATGACCACGCTCTATGTTTCTGTCATGAGTACAACTCTACACTAAATTCGGGCCGTGCCTGTCAGAGGTTAGAGAAGTCATAGTCAAAGTTATGCTCCAGGGAAGTCTCACACGAACCAATCCTATCTGTGAATGGTCAACATCTAAATGAAGTTGATTATGGACAAATTTGGATGTCCCAATGTCTTTATTACAATGTTTCAGCAGTTTCATGATGTCATGTTGGTTCAAGTTCAAGATCAGGATGAATACTCTGAGCCCCTCCGTGTTACAAATGGGAAGCAAGGATGCATCATGACCCGAACCCTTTTCAGCAAGATGTTTGCTGCCATGCTGACGGATACATTCAAGGACAATGATGTTGGAGTCAAAGTCCGCTATTGCCTAGAGTTTGAGTTCTTTAATTTGAGGAGACTGCAGGCAAAAACAAAAATATCAATTGAGACCATATGTGAACTTCTCTTTGATGATGTCTGCGCTCTCAATGACCTTTTAGTAGCAGCTTGCAATGACTACGAGGTCACCATTTCTACCGGTAAGACTGACGAACTACACCAAGCAGTTTCAAAAACTGAGCACAGAGAGCCATTTATTACTTTCAGTGGCCAGAAGTTAAAGTCGATGAAACACTTTGTGTACCTTGGCTGCACACTCTCCAGAGCAGTCCATATTAATGATAAAGTAAACTCGAGAATTGCCAAAACTAGTGCAGCATTTGGAAAACTGAGATCCTCAGTTTGGGACGGGAGAGGAATTAAGCTGATAAACAAATTGAAGGTTTATGCGGCAGTGGTCTAACCAACACTTTTATATGTCTGTGAAATCTGGACTGTTTACAGTTGACATGCAAAGAAGCTTGACCACTTCCATTTTGGCTGCCTACGTAAACAGCAGAACATAGAATGGCACGACAGAATCACAGACGTTATACTGCTGGATGGCATGACAAGCAACTGCACAACTCTGTGCAAATTGCAGCTTAGATGGACTAACCATATTGTCTCCATGTCAAATCAGGGGCTTCCGAATAAAATATTCTATGGCGAGCTTGAGTCAAGCAAGCGTTCGTGATGGCCAAGTAAAACGTTACAAAGACACTCTGAAGGCCTCACTCAACAACTGCGACATTGACCCTGATAATTGGGAGAATATTGCTGCTGATCGCCCTGCATGACGTAGCCAAATCTCTGCTGGCACGGCACATATGGAGCAGACAAGAATCAAGGAAGCTACACGGAAACAAGAAAACGAAAGACAAGAGCCACAGAATAGATCGTCAGGTGCTCGACCAATTGGCAGGTAGCGACCACAGGCCAATTACGCTAGATATTGATATGGAAGTAGACCCCCAGGAAATAAAACCGCTGCCACGTTGGAACTACAGACGAACAGACTGGGACAGATTTGCAATGCTGACAGATGGACTGTGTGAAACTATCAACACACGAAATAGCAATATGAAACCTATGGTGGAAAGCCAGACACCGAAACCATCCCAAGAGGGGCAAGGAAAAACTACAAGCCATATTGGAATCCTCAACTGCAGAAAGCAGAGGATGAAGTCTCAAATGCTAGGAACATCTCAGAGAGAGAGAGCATTCTACGGAAACAAATATCGCCTTCAAGGCCATCACTGCGAAATACAAAAGAACACTGTACCAAATAACAAGAGACAGCTGGAAAAAAACCCAGAAAGTCTCAATCTCGATAAAGAAGGGAACAAACTATGGAATTTAGTCAGAGCCATGAACGACGAAACACCATCAAATAAAAAAATTACCATCAAACAGGGCGACAACATGCTTACTGGAAAAAAAGCAGCAAACGCCTTTATAGAACATTATGCCAGAGCAAACCACATTGATGTCCCTACAGACAGGCATACAGACATTAGTGAAGAACAAAAGAGCCACGACAATATCAAATGGCACCAGAGGAGCACATGAGGGCAAAACTAACAATGAATGAAATGGAAGAGGCCATGAGAACTTCAAAGAAAAAGAAATCGCCCGGAAAAGATGGGGTAACAAATGAAATGCTGATGGGGCTGGGCCAAACAGCAAAGAGGAAGTTACTATCAGTCCTGAACCAAAGCTGGAAAAGGGGAATTGTAGAGCAGGCATGGAAAGACGCTGTACTTATACCAGTACCAGAGAGAAAAAAAAAGAAAGAACAGATCCAAATGGATACAGGCCTATCAGTCTACTGAGCTGTGTAGGAAAACTGATGGAGCGTATGATAAACACCAGACTGATGTAGCACCTGGAAGCAAAACACATACTAATCCCACAGCAAGCTGGTTTTAGACAGCACAGATCCACTGAGGACCAGATCACTCTTACAGCCCAGGAAATAAATGAAGCTTACCAGGAGAAAAAACATACAGTAGCGGTTTGTGTGGATCTAGAGAAGGCATTTGACAAGGTGTGGAAAGAGGGACTTAAAGTCAAGCTACAAAGAAGTGAAGTTTGTGGGATAATGTACAGATGGATCAGCCACTACTTCGAAAACAGAACAGCCGAAGTTCAAGTACAGGGCAGATGAGCAAATAGGTGACACTGGAGCAGGGAGTACCCCAAGGGAGAGTACTGTCACCCACACTTTTTCTTGAGTATATAAACAACATCATAAAGAATATACCAAGAAGAGTCCACAGCTCCATGTTTGCAGACGATCTGGCTATGTGCACCTCCGAAAAAAATCTCACCGTAGCAAACAATCGGATGCAGTAGGCCCTAACATCGTTGGAGGAGTGGGCGAAATCATGGCTGGTCAAAATAAATGAAGAAAAAACAACATGTACGATATTCTCGCTTTCAAATAAACCATAGAACACCAAAATAAGTCTTAACGGCAAATATCTGCTGCCAAACGACAACCCAAACTACTTAGGAGTCACATTTGATCGGCGCATGACATGGAAAACTCAGATCGAGAGAAACCGAATGAGAGCCACACAAAGAATGGCAATCATGAGGAAAATTGCTGGCACAAGCTGGGGAGCAAACGAAAGAATACTGAAGAAACTGTACACTGGAAGAGTGAAACCAGTTCTCGAGTATGGCATTGCGGCATGGACAACAACAGCAAAGGCGAACTTTGATAAAATTAACAAACTTCAACACCAAGCCATGAGAGTTGTAACAGGAGGCATGAAGTCAACGCCAATTGTAGAACTTGAAAAGATTACAAATCTGCAATCCATGACCGACAGAAGAGACTGCAGAGCCCAGCAGTAAGCAGAGAAACTCAGAAGACTGACAGATCATCCAATGCATCAGAGACTAAATAGATTTGGAAATAGGAAACTAAAGCGGAGAAACTTTGCAGAAATAGCCAAAGCAAAGATGAGCGAAGACCCTATGAACACCGTAACAACACCAAAGCCCATCCATACTGTACGCAAACCAATGTGGAAGCAGCATATCATTCCGGAGGTGGTAGAAAATATACCAGGTATTGGAAACAAGAACAGCCAGACTGAAAAAAGAAAGAAGAAACATAACCCTGAGGTACATAGCGGAAAACCACCCAAGCATGGACTGGACCCATGCATACACCGACGGTTCTGTAACAAACATAACGCAGAATGGAGGGACAGGGGTATTCCTGAGCCAAACAAATGGTAGAAAAATAACACTGTCAGTGGCAACTGGAAAATACTCAAACAATTTCAGAGCGGAGGCAGAGGCACTGAAGGCTGCAGTAAAAGCAATGCTGACAGGCGAAAGCAATGAAAGCCAGATAGTCCTGTTTACAGATGCCCTGGCCGTAGTTACAGCACTAAAAAGCCAGAAAAATACTGAGCTTAATGATTTAAGAGCAGTACTCTGCCAACTATGCCAGCAGTCCGCACCAAAAAGAGTAGTGGTACAGTGGGTTCCATCCCACTGTAACATCCAAAGCAACGAGGAGGTAGACAGACTGGCAAAAGAAGGTGCAAGACTACCACAACCAGATTCTAGTATGACCTAGGAAGAGTCCAAAAGGTTTATTAGTGTCAGATACGTGGCCAAATGGAAAACAGAACATACTGGCTACACAAAAAATGATGCCTTCTACTAGTTGAACAGAAGAGAGCATGTCGTGGTCTTCAGACTCCGTACAGGCCACAACAGAATGAGGTATCAACTATTCAATAAACTGAAGATAGGTGGCACTGACGAATGCACCCGGGGTACAGGGAAAATGACCGCTGAACATCTGCTGCAAAATTGCCCGACATACGACGACCAGAGAAAGCACATGTGGCCATCAGCAGTGGCAACACTAGACAAGCTCTATGGCAGTGTCGACAGCCTCAGGATGACAGCTGCTTTTTTTTGGAAAAAATACGAGTTAACGTCTGACAGCGTACGAAGAAGAAGAAAAATAAGAAAGACAAGAGACAAATTGCCTCCGTCTGACGGTCAGACAGTGTTTCTCTGTCCTCACTGTGACAGACGTTTTATGGCTCGTATTCATTTGATCAGCCACTTCATATCCCACTCCAGGATTGACAGATGACATTGTGGTCCTTTTCGGAAACTATGGTCAAACAACAAAACATGAAGTTGATAATTTACCAGCCTTGGTAGTACCTCAACCAAAGAAATAAATATCGACTTTGAGGTCTAAAATAGGATTGCCAAACTAAGTGCTGCTTTTTTAATGCTAAGAGTGAATTTTTGGGACTGGCAGGGAATACGTGGTATGCTAACCATACCTTTAAACCCATGCGACACATAGACAGTATATAGCAAACACATCCGTCCACTAAATTATTTTCTTGAGAACTGTCTCTCTATGCTACCAAGAATAAGCTGGCAGGATAGAGTATAACGTCTCGGAAGTCCTCAGCAGGGCAAGATGCTCAGGCATCCAAGCACTGAGACAAAGGGCACAGACAGAATGGGCTGGACATGTTGTTCCCATGCCCAATCAACGCATACCTAAGCATATGCTGTGTGATAAGCTAAAGACAGGCAAGTGATGGTCAGGGGGACTTAAGAAGGGATACAAACTGTTTCTGAACAGTTTCGTCATTGAAGCCGCTTTAAGTGAAATCCTTGCTCTAGACAGCTCGGCCCGGCGCACGACCATCACATACCTTGCTCGCATCGCCGGACAGTGAATCATCGCTGAGGGGCAGAAACAACGATTACACACATTTGACGCTGTTTGGCACCTTTGCTTGCGTTAGAAACTATTATTAGATGTTTCATAATTTTTGTCAGTTTTGACCAGACTTATATTCAACAGCAACATTATTCCATAAATAACAAAGGTAGAACCAAGTGGTCGTTCCATTAAAGCACATTCGACTGTACTATCCCACCAAACATAATATGACATCGGACTGACTGTATTAATTTAAAGGTCAGGTGGGCGCGGGGGCTAGTGGTTAAGTAGCACGGCTCACAACCCGAAGGTGCTGGGTTCGATCCCCATCACAGCACCGGCCGTTACCCCGGGGAAACAAATCCTTAGAAAATGCAGGAGGAAGCAGACCCATACATAAAATAAATGCTGAAGTCGGATGCACTGGACCGACAGGCGCAAAATAAAAACTACAGTGCAACGCACACCCGCTTTGGGAGATAGAGAAATAAGGCGAACTCAAAACAAACAAAAAATGAAGAAATGAAAACATTCAAGGCCAGATTACAAAACAAGTGTCAACATTGCCAAAATCTATTCTGGTGCAGATATACATTCCGATTACAACTATGTACTGATTAAAATAGCCATCACACTGCAAAATATAGAAAGAAGATATAAAAAGGATGCCCAAAATGGATAGATCAGCATTAAAGAAAAAACATGCAAATATGAAATCATGTCCCATCCACCATATTCACTGACGTGCACCTAGTGATTTCTTTCTGTTCCCAAACATGAAGAATCCTCTACGTGGACGTCGTATTTATGATTTCCAGAACTTGATTACTAGAGATGTGGTTCCCAGTCCAGACAAAGTAGTTCTACAATCAAACTACCAGTAAGGCGAAGAATGGATGGGATAAGTGTATCGGGTTGCAGGGTGAATACTTTGTGATTCACACCGTTCCTTGACTCATCCATACTGGAGTGCAGAACCTTTCGACCATCCATGGTAATGTATGTCGACATGCACATCAACAGACCATTGAATCAACATGCAAGATAATAGAAGGCATGGTAAGAAGTACAGCGCAAGAGCTATGGATGCACAAATAAAGCATCTTTCAAACAAGACATCTGACTCTAGAAGGAGGATGCGTAAACATCAAGAACAAAGAAATATATATCAGATGGACAGAAAAAATATGTGAAATGATCGACATCAACAGTGATAACAAACTGTCGACATTTAATAGTGACAGCTCCAGCATTCTGGGATCAGAAGTAAAGAAAGCAATTCAAGATGTTAGCAAGTGGAAAACAACAGGCATGGATACAATCAATATAGAATTAGAGATGCCCTGGAGAAATTCAGTGTAGATAAATCAATGATCCATCGACAAAACAGGATCTTTTCCGGACAACCTGATTACACGTGTCTATTTAACGCTACTCAAGAAACCTAGTGTATATACAAGACAACCTGATTACACTTGTCTGTATTACACTAATCAAGAAACCTCATAAACAGACTGTTTAGATTTGAGAGCAATCAAGCTAATGAGCCACAGCATTAAGAATCTGATCACAATTATACAGGAGAGAATTTGGCCATGTGCAGACAACGAAGTTCCAGGTGAACAATTTGGATTTAGTTAGAACAGAGGCAACTAGGGGAGAAATTTGCTGTAAATCGACAAAGTTTACACATATTTGAGAGCTCAACACATTATTTATGTGTGCTTTATGGACTAAATAAGGTATTTGTCAAAGTTCGGCATGAGAAAATAATTACACGGCTGGAAAACCTAGAAATGGATGGGAATAACAGAAGAATACCCAGTTCTGAGAGCACACTGCTATTGTAAGATGTGACAGGATCTGCTCACAATGTACATATGTAATAAGTAGAGCGCCACATGAATGAGTACTGTTCTCTTGTGTCTTGAACATTTATGCAGAGCTATTTTTTTTAAAACAAAGAGGAAATGCCAGGACTCAATATCGGTCGAGAATCAATAGATCATTTCAGGTGTGCTGATGAATAAAACAAAAGACAGATGTATGGATTGTGAACTAACACTGAGAAAAAAAATTGTTGACCTTTAACATTATAAGGAATATGTGCTGTTCTACAGCTTTATTTATCAAATAATAATTGTAAATGAAGAAAATGATGAAGGAAAAGTTAAGTAGGCAACAGTTTTGTAAATGAGAGAGACGAATGAAGAAGCAATGGAAATGTCACGAACAAATGAGGCAACTAAAAATGATTGACATTCAACACAAGCTAGTCATCTGTCGGTGGACACCTATCTGGTCTTGTTAAGTGTGGGTCCCTCAGCTAGAAATGTCACCCTGAAGGTAGAACAAATTGATTATCTCGACACCAGATGAGAAATATTGGGCGGGAATCTTGTCAATGCTTTCTGCTAATAAATGCACATACAAAGCTGAGCGACAATGTAGGGTTGTAAGATTATGCTGTTAAACAAATAACCAGATTTAGAGGAATTATGGCATATACAAATTTGTCTGGGTTTTTGTATTAATTATAAATGTATTCACTCACTTTTTTGCTGCAACATGAAACGTATGTTTTATCTACAGCGGGTCGTTTTACAGAACCCATGTATCTGAGGTTTTGCAGTGGCTGGTTATAATGTCAATGGTTTTATTTTACATTAGATGGTAGATCAAGCACATCCTTCTTTCGTTGCTTCTTAATAAACAATATTAGGAAAGTTAAGAATGGTACTTTTTTCCATCTCAACTACCAGTTAATTAAAGAAACGTGCAAATGTGTTAACAGTTTTGTGAGCGCTATCAGTCGAGTGTGTTATTGATCTCGTATGTTATGGTGACGGGTGCTTTAACCTTCTTGTGGGTTCAGCCTAGCCAGATAAGGCCTTAACGAAAACACTAGTACTCCAAAGTAGCAGTTAGAGCTTCTTCGCATTCTATCAGATACCCCCATTCCTCCCCCACGACCAAAAGAAAACCAAGCAATGAAACATATCATCGGTACTTAAATCTATTGCCAACGTTTACAAGGATGATTTAGAATGATAATGAATAAAGGCCGCTTGCACATTGCAGTACCTTCTCGATCATAGACCAATATCCATACATCTCGCCAATCATTTCTACTCTCCCTAAACAAACAACATGATACACGTGTTTAAGAAAGTAGACTAAAGACACTATCTGTAACACCAACAAGATCGACTCTCGGGACAGCCTGACAACTGAGACTTATAACGAGACATGTTAAAGTCACGGCTGGCGTGTGGCAGCTACAGAAGTACTTGTTTTATTGAAAACGGAAAGGAAGGGGCAGAGGAATATGATTATCTTAGATAGCAGAAGCCCTTTTTAGTGAGGACTGACTATAGGATACTGCTTAACTTCTTTATTCTGATTTAGAAGGATCTGCAGAATATGTATACAACTAGTTTCTTCTACTCCATTTGATCTAACAATACATATGCGCGACCAATCTATTATTCAATGCATTAACTTACCATGCCCTCACTATTTCCTGTTGTTATGTATTCTAAATATTTTTCATAATATCTAATCTGTACCTTTCTTTAATAAATTTGCAGCTTTCTCCTCTTGCCCTTGTAGCTAGCTGGCTGTATTGTTGCAAAACGTGGTAGCACAATTTATCCTTTACCTTAATTAATACACTTGTATTAAACCACATTGCATAATCCTTTTCTGTAGACACTGTAAGTCAATTTTTCTGAATCTTTTGTCATAACTATAATTTCAGAATCCAACTATCAGATTGGTTGCTCTTCTTCGTATTTTTTCCAGCATTTTTATATCCTCTTTAAGGAACCCACACAAAACCGATCCAAAGACTGAGCCCATTGGCACTCCACTTTTTACCTCACACCACTCAGAGTACTCCTTATTTATGCAAACTCTCTGTTTTCTTGCCGTTAACCAATGTTCAATCTATTCGGCAACATTGTCACCTATGCCATGTTATTTTAACTTCCTAAACAATATTTTATCACGTACATTATCAAAGGCGTTCGCAAAATATAGATAAATAACATCCCCTGGCTCTCCCCCATCTGTCATTTTAGTAACCTCCTCCCTGAATTGTAATAGATTTGTTAAGCGAGATCTCCCTTTAGTAAACCCATGCTGACTATTCCTCATTAGATTAAATTTATCCAATCGTATTTAATTGTTTTCTTCGATTATTGACTCCAAAATTGTTGAGACTGTCTATAATTTGCTGGATCTGATTTTCCCCCATTTTTTAATAAAGGGATCACTCCGGCATGTTTCCATCCCCTGAAACAATATCCTTCACTAGTTATTGAGAATTTGGCTTGGCTTCGTTCGTTCTCAATCTCCCGCTACCAAACCCTAAAAGGGCTTAAGTAGCAGAATTTAGTCAAAAGAACGGAATCCGCTGTGTCGTAGTTTACAGCTTGACTGCCTTATTTGCACTTTTCGGTCCAACACATCCGACTTCAGCAAGCAGTTTTTGAGTACAGGGTTAGTATTCCCTGTTCGATCTCTTCTCCTTAGCCAGTCTGCTCTACTGCAGCCTGTTATCCAGGATCACCGCGTAGAGGTGTAGAAGGGTCTTGGCAGCTCTGGTTGGCTTGGCCCTGACGCTAGCAGTCAGCTATGGGACGCTGACCACTGCAGCTCATGCGCTGCTCAGCATCTTGATCCCATTGATAATATAATATAAAGATTGGTTTAGCTAACTGGTCTCTAATTTCAAACAACAATTTTGAATGAATACCATCTTGATCTGGACATTATTCCACTTTCAACCATTCCAGCTATTTAAAAAGTTTCCTTCGTAATACAGACAGATCTCAATTCCTATGTACCCATGTCCCTTTGGAAAATATTTAAGAATTCTGGGATCTTGGAGCAGTCTTCTTTTATATAGACTGCCAAATGAAGCAGATTAACAGCATCCCTGTTCCGACTTATTATTTTTACCGTGCTCTCTTTGAGAGTCTCCCGCTTTCTTTCGTTTTTGTTTGTTTTTAACATAAGAAAAGTAGCTCGTGCTATCATCCTTGATCTTTTCAGCAAGTTTTATTTTAAGTCAATTTTTGCTGTTCTATTCACTTTATGAGTTATGATGTGCTGTCCAAATATTTCAAATGTTTCTTCTATTTTCCTGCCTCTTCATATTCTTTCCTTGCTTTATTTTTTAGCTCTTCTACATTTAACTACAAATCTAGTTATATCCTTTTTTTCGTTTGGTGTTTACCTTTACAAATCGTAGAACAAATTACTCTATTAATTCTCTATAACTGTTTTGAATCTTTCCCACTCTTCTTCACAATTTTCTCCACTCACAATATCTTTCCAGATTATGTGGCTCGCTGCTTCTTTCACCTTGTTCACATGTCTTAGAGTAGTCATACATTCTTAGTACTTATGGTTTCTTCCTTTCTTGCTATAAGATCCCAAGCGATGATCTGATGATTACATGAACCCAACAGTTCTCCAGCGGCAACGTGTTCAATCATGTTTTCCTCTGTAGTAAATACTAGGTCTAGTTTGTTTTTGCCTCGTAGTTTCTGGCATATTTGAATCATGCTGGAGTTTCTGGTTTGCATTTTCCTTGTCGCGCTGCCGTTTCACTTCTCAGATAACACGTGGGAAAGGATTGGGTACGGTAGGCACGGAGACGAGGTTCTTATAGGGACATGCAGAAAGGTAACTTGGTCGCCTAAGGCGAAACAGCGTGAAATTGAATGCTTAAGTTAGGGATGATAATACAACTGTACTCTAGCGAGTAATGTTGTCGCTTGTTTGTGAGTTGTAAACAACGAGAATCAGGACACGCAAGAGGAATCGCAGCTGGTTGTGAAAAGGTCAACGATGAAATGAACTGTTGAAAGAGGTCGAAGAACAAACGATAAAAATGATTAATAAAATGTTAACGTGGACAAATAAAGGAGGAAGTGGAAAGGAGGAGGTGAGGAGGAATTGAAGAAGGAGGAACAATTAAAAGAAGCAATGCAAGAAGAAACATTTTAAAAATGAAGAACTAAATAAAGACGAAGTTAAAATGAATGTGAAAAAAGAGAAATTGTTTGTCTGTTTGTTTGCTGTAATATCGAAAGTCGAATTTAGAAATTCAAATACGTATGTGCAGATAATTATGTTTGCTATTTTAGCTTGCGTAGAAGTTTATGTAGTTGACGTCATGAATTAATATTTGCGGCACACACACACAATCACGCCCTCTCACATAAAAATACAGATTCATCCATATACAACCTACAAAACGGTCCTCTAACAGTTTTGCATATATACATGTTCTCACACACACATAAACATATTCTCACACATTCACAAATGCCTAGAAAATTGAGTTGTAATAACACAGATGTTTATTTTCCTTCCCATTGTTGCATCGCTGCTCCATACACACACCTAAATCAAAGTCATCACGTGTGATTTATAGTGGTGGTATTTGCATCATTTTGTGTTACACGACAAGACTGACAGTCGCATGCACATCCCTCATCAGTCGCCTTTAACGACCTGCTTGTATGGTTTTTCATCGGCTTGTTCTTTTTCTTGTTCAGATGCTAAAGATAACGAGTTATTCCCTCTTGTAATCCTGTATCATAATTTGGTTATTATTTCTTGAGCTTTCTTTTAAATGTTAAAGAATACTCCAAGCTGAATGAAGAGGTCTGACATGTCACTGAGAGTCTTCTGTCCTATAGGATCTTGACCAGACGTTAATCACCTCTTATGAGATCTTCTCCGAGCGCGGGACGATGCAGCGAACAGAACTCTCAAGAAAACCACTTGAGGAACTTGGAAAGGTTAACCATTTCACTATTAGTTATCTGTCTACCTAGCCAGTTTCTAGTGCAAGGTTGTAAAACTTCTCGAAGAGCGCGTACGGATTGCAAATGTTCAATATGTTGTGAGGCCACACTATTTTTAAAATGTAAAGATATTACTATTTATTTGACAACAGATCTTTAGTCCAGTTAATTTTTAAAATTTAATTTAAGTTTTGTCATAAACATACATAATGTAAAAGAAGATTAAAAGTAAAACATGCATTTCATGAGAGATTTATTCCTTTATTTATTATTTATGTTTATTTTTATAAATATGTTTGTTAAAGTTCGCTTGATGAATAAGTTAAGATTATAACAGATACGATATATTTTATAGAACGTTTTAGGAAATACAAAACTGCCGTGTAAAAATGCGGGTCTGTACTACCGTCTAAAACAGAATATGTGGAGTTTGTACTGTCGTCTAGAACAGAATATGTAGAGTCTGTACTGCCGTCGAAAACAGAATCTGCGGAGTCTGTACTACCGTCTAAAACAGAATCTGTGAAGTTTGTACTGCCGTCTACAATAATTGAAAACTTTTCAAATTGTGTTTGTTTTTGGTAGAATAAGTTCTCGTAGTTTTCTTCTCCCATTGATTACATAATAATCTCAGCAAGCCATAGCTGGCTGGCGAGCCAGATTCTGGAGTATTTAGAAAAAAGTCTTTCGGGACGAATAACACCAGGGCACGAGCCATATGTTGCGCATGTCTGTCTTAGAGAATCCTGAATCATTTCGTTTACAGTGGGATTTTAGAAGTATTGGTTTTCACATGGTGAGGTTGGAGGCCTCATGCACAACCTAGATCAGCTGACTCTACCGACATGTTCAGAGATTGTTTGTGCTATCTGCTTGCAGATCGCTTGTTTAATGACAAAACATTTGTACCAGAGCCGATCGATTTAATGGAGCCCCGTCGCAAACGGTAAAGGTTCCTGCTCTATTCTATTTTACCCTACACTCACACTAAACAAATTCAAGTAACATTAAATATAAACACAATACAACAGATTATTTATTCAAGTAACACTTCCAACTATCAATTTCTAACAACTTGAATTCTTCCCTCATACGCTTGCTAAAACACTCCTTCGACTAAACCTAACCTTATCGATACTGTTATTGCCAAGTTATTTGTCCTCGCCTGATTTGGCCTGCTGCGATAGAACTTTGTTGCGGATTACTGATAATGGTGAAGTTCGTAGGTTCTAAACCCAGGTATGACGTCCGTGGACTTGTTCCACTTTGTTAGCGGTAGATCAAAGTGGCCTCGACGTGATCAAGATAGACTGCGTCAAGTATGATCCACGAGATCACTGCATAACTGCCTCTAGCTGCGACTGACGACTTACATTCACGTGATTAAGGTGATGTCGACGTGATCGATGGGACTGCGTCAATATGATGAATGGGATGATTGGAAGACTGCCTCTATAAGATACTGACGACTTGTAATCACGACCAACACATAATATGAGGGTAGTTATCTTGTTTGATGCGTGACTATCTCAACTGCCTCTGTCCGTCGTATAAATCTCAACTGAAAAACTGTATCCAATTCAACTTCTTGTTTCCGTGTGTCTCCTCTCAAACCTGTCTCTGAAGTGAAGTGTTCTACCCCTGTGGTTCTGAACTCAAATCTGCCTCACCTGCATATCTCTGCCACCTGTCTCCACTGAGCGTCTCTTTTGAAAGTGTACCTCTATCTCTGAAGTAAAGCGTCTACTCTACGTGGTTCTCAACTAAAATCTGTCTGAACTCCATATCTCTGTAGCCTGCTCTCCACTGAGCGTCTCTTTCGAAAATGTTCTAATATAATGTGCCTCACGTCTCTGAAGTGAAATGTTCTGTTAATGAAGGGAAATGTTCTCTCTTTGTCTCTGAAGTGACATGTTCTCTCTCTCTGTGGTGAAATGTCCTGTCTCTGAAGTGAAATGTTCTCTCTTTGTCTCTGAAGTGAAATGTTCTCTCTCTGTGGCTCTCAACTCTGCCTCAACTGCATATCTCCTCCACTTAACGGAGGTGATGTCTCAAAATGTGCCTCACGTCTCTCCACCGTGATTTATAGTCGGTCTGCATCTCCAGATCGCGTGATTTCCAAAACGGCGCGGGTTTTTTGCCCGTCTACTTACCATTATCCCCCATCCTGATCACGGTTTCCAAACGACGCGGGTTTGTCGGCGGCAACAAGTCTACCTGGTCACCACCTTTATAGTCTCACGTGTAGACACATGGATGGTGTTACATCCGGTTATGAATGTTTGTAAAACTCTCGCCTGCGCACTTTGAGACAAAGACGTACGTAGTTTTAGTTACTTAAATTCTGGTGGGACTGAATTCAGCTGCACTGACTCGTCCTTTAAATCCAAAGAAAGAGAAAGAAAAATAGTTGTCTAAGCTCTTTCTATCTTCCTCCCAACTCTGTTAAATGTTAAAACACGTCTAAGTTTCTTCTATGTATTGTCTCTATATCTAAGATATGTTACACATTCACTGATTCTTTTATAACCCAGACTTTTTGGATTTCCATAATGTAAGTTACCATTGTGGAAACATTGGACATAGAATTAGTGATCACCGGTCCAAAGCTGACAGCTAGCGTCAGAGCCTGCGAACCAGAGCTGCCAAGGCGCTTCTACACCTCCGCAAGATGATCCTGGATAACAGGCTGCAACAAAGCAGAGTGGCAAAGGAGAAGGGATCAAAGAGGGAAGGCTAATATAGTACTCAAAATGCCTGCTGAAGTCGGATGTATTGGACCGTAAAGTGCAAATATCACAGTCAAGCTGTAAACTACGACACAACGCATTCCGTTCTCCGGACCACGTCCCTCTACATGCAAAGCTATTTTCAAAGCTTTGAGTTGGGAGTTTGAGAACGAACAGAAAGGAAGAGAAGAAAAAATTAGAACTGTTGGATAAAAGATAAGAGAAATGAGTTGGTGAGACATATATCTTTGTGCCACGCTAGCTTGTAGCGAGTTTTACGAGGAGCGTTCAAGTCAAACCAGGCCTTTATTTTTCGTTGCTCTCAGATTTTCACATTGTGTTACAGTTAAAGTGCCACTGTGTTTTATATGTCATATTATGTGTTCGTGTCATTAATGGTATGAGAAGGGATCGCTTGAGCAATAAGAAAATATAAATATATCTTCATTTCAAAAATTGTAAAGAAGTAAGAAACACGCAACAACAACAAAATGCTGAGCGGAAAAAAAACAATTAACATGTCCAGTTTACCCAACATAAAGGCGACACGCAGATAAAGGCAAGCATAGCACAATCTCCCGAAGGACCTCGATCCACCATCATCAGCGCACTCGGGATGTAAGGAAAGATACAACAACCCGTCAGTTAACGTCATTTTCAGGACGCACAAAAATTCAACCTACTCATTGTGGGCATTCGACATCATCATCTTCAATCCATATGTTTTGTTGTTTGTGAGACACTTGTTTCGAAACTATATCCATTTATGTAATTCTCTAACGTAGACCTAACATGGCATTGGTCTAGTGCATGTTCATTTTAAGAATCACTGTTGTCTGACCCAGAAACGCCCACCTTAACACTTTAAGCGGGAAACATTCAATATTTTACAAAAGCGTCATACATCACCGGCTCCATGTTATTTTATTTATAGCCAAACACCGTAAGATAAATATCATCTTTCGTTTCAGAGTAATATAGAACGTCTACCATACGTAAACAGAAAAACTAAATGTATGTTTATTGTCTCCGGCCACAAAAAATTAGATGTTCATTTTATTCGACAGCGCCCACGTTTTGTTAAGAATTCACGTCTGCCAGAATAATTCAGATTTACTGAAAAAAAATAAAAATAAAATGAAGTATTAATTTTTATTTTCAGAAGCACTTTCAAAGAAACTAACAGCTTTTTGTTCTTAAAAAAAAGCAGATCGATGCACACAGATTCGCTATCAATAATATAAATTAATGACTTAAACAGGTAGAAGATAATTTTTATAGTAAAGCTGCTTAATTTTACATATATATTAATTTATATATATAAAACGAAACTAAACTAAAGAAAACTTTCTGAAGTATCTAAAACGTCTGTCATGCGGGAAAAATATAAATGTATAAAAGTCACTGCCCCTGAAAGAAAAAACGGGCCTTGGCTGTGTCCTCTCGCCTTGAAACGGGTAAAAACAACAGTATCCAATCATTTCAATGATGGGATAAGAGCTAAAAGAACACCCACTAAGTAGGATGGGGGATCATTTGAGCTAAGAGGTAAGACACCTGCATCTCAATACACGAAAGCACGAAACGGTGGGAGCTCTGATTCCCGTAAGTTTCAAGCGATTCAAAGTCTCAAGGGCGGTAAGACCAGTTTCTAGTGCTTTTCAAGAAGAAGGACAGATTTTGAGATCCCATGTAGGCCTTGTACTTGAAAGTCAACCATTGGTAGTGGATACTGTATAAGAATATCTGCTGCCCGGGACAAAATGACAAGAGTAATGACATTTTTACCAAATACACTAGAAAGCCGCATGAAGTCTTCTGTGTATGCGAGGTAATGGGCAATGTCTTCTCACTGACTTCTAATTGTAATGTTGGTAAAATTGTCAGTAGAGATCTTGCGCTTTTAGTATTTAATATTATCCTCCTAGTCGATTAATGAGGGAAAGTGTGATTATATGACTTATTGATTTAATCAGCCTGTTTTCCTCTAGAGCAGAGGGTTGCAGCGGATGCTCTCAACTAATACTCTCAACAGATGCTCTCAATGGATTCTCTGACGGGATGCCCTCAATGGATACCCTCAACTAGCTTCCTTTGGAAGATAGAGCTACATTGGATGATCTCAGCTTATTTTTGTAGGTATATAAGGTTAGAATAGACGGTCTCAATGGATGCTCTCAACATGTTGCCCTGAAACAAAGGGTTGCAAAGCATGTTCTTAGTTTTGTCCCCTTATAACATAGGTTAGAATGAATGCTTTCAATGGATGCTCTCAAACTATTCAACTAGGCAGCATAGAAAACTCCGATGCAAAATGCATCCTGGACATCATTTGAAGATCTGCCCTGGCTGTCGCCACTATACACGCCAGGCATCGAGTCTGGAATCTCCAAGGCTTTCACAAAAAACAAAGCTATGAATGTATTATCACCATATTGCTGTACGGTTTCGAAATCCAGGCTATACTGCAGAGGGAGCAAAAGCCTTCCACATGAAGAGCTAGTGACACATTATAGCGATCCATTGATATCACTGGGCGTCAAATAACAAAGCCACCTGAAGTCATACTCACCATGCTCACCGTTGAACCAGATTTGGACATATGGGCCTTGCCGCGGAAGTTCCCGTCCATCAGCTCTTAAAGTAGGTCAATCACGTCAAGGATGGGAAAAGACCCTCGCATTATCTTGTTAGGTGAAATCGAAAAGACATCATTCTCATTGCACGCAGCCTGGAACTCAGTCACTCATTGTGTTCATTGACGGTTGGCGTCACGGGCCCATGTCGCCTAAGCGGACTACCTACTTACCTACCTAGCTATTAAACTTAGAACCTATGAGGGTCTGAGCGTAATTTCCTTGGAATATAGGGCAACAATGAATGCTCTTAACTGATACTATCAGTTTGTTTAGTCTCCATGGAACATAAGGCTTGCATGGAATCTCTCAACGGATACTTTCAGTTTAGTATCCTTGGATCAACGGGCTAGAATTGATTCGCTCAACGGATACTCTAAGTTTTTTTGTCCTTGGAACATAAGCTAGAATGGATTGTCTCATCTGATTTTCTTAACCCATTCCACATAGAAGAAGAGGTTACAACGGATGATCTATGGCTGTTTTGGACAGTTTGTTTTAGTTCTGTACACGCTGCTTCAACTGTAACGACCATCTCCTCTTTCACCGCACTTCGCCAGGTTCTCTTTGACAGCGATCATCTAATCTGCTCTCCGCAATTTTATAATAGCTGTCCATCGTTGTCGATGAGGACCGCCGAGATCATCCTTGTCGCAGATTTCCCTCTTGGGTGTGGGTGCGCATGTGGCTGAACAGGCCAATGCGAGCACGAAAACATCTGCTACATATCTGGCACACGAGGTTTGTAGAAGGGGATAGCGTTTCCGCTGCTCGGGATTTCCGCGTCTCGCGTCTGCTCTGGGCTTTCACAACACGGTCGTCTTCACCGGCAGCTACACCCGATTTGACTGCGCTTCTCCAGTCAGATCTGTTTTGCGCAAGACATTCCCAGGTGTCGATGTCTTTCTGGCAACTTTTTAGTGAGTCCTTCAGACCGTCTTTAAAACGTTTCTTTGGGCGCCCTCTCTCGCGCCATCCCTCTCTCAGCTCGCCGTAGAGAAGCTTCTTTGGGAGCCGCTCGTCTGACATACGGACGAGGTGTATGGCCCATCCTAGTCGTGCTTTTTTCTAGCAGTGCATGGATGCTGGGCATGTTATCCCTCGAGAGAACCTCGATGTCAGTGACACGATCTTGCCATCGGATGTGGAATATTCGCCTCAGTCAACCTGTGTGGAAGTGGTTTAACCTCCTTGCATGTCCAGAGTATACAGTCCAGCTTTCGCAAGCGTATAGTAGGGTTGGAATGATGGTTGCACGGTAGACTTTGAGTTTGGTCTTGACGATGATACCACGACGTGCCCAGACCATCGAGCGCATTCTACCAAAGGCTGAAATCCGCAATATTACATATCTTTTAATGCAGATTCTCATTACATTTTTGTGCTTGATATTTATTTCCAGCTCGTTCCACATTCATATTTCTACGCCTGTTGCATAATCGCCATTTTCTACCGTGCTGATAACACTATCCATCACTTAAGCAATAAATTACGTCCATATCTGATGTCCACCCCGCCCATTTCCACCCACCCCTGTTTAAAAATAACACGTCGATCCTGGCACACCTTCGAGATCTGGCTTGGCGTTCAGGAGTGAAAGAATGATGGTGATCTTGCCATTGGAAATGTGAAAACAATTTTATTTGCGGTCTGCTTGAGCATAGCTGATGAAGCTCTGATATCTGATATATATGTACATAACATGTGTGCTGTTCTGTTTCTGCAGAGTTCATCGTGGTCATCTTGACAGTGAAAAATGTTAAACATGTCACTGCTTTACCATATATAACCAGTCATAGCTAAGGCACGCTCGTGGATAGATAATAAAGAAGATCACGATTTTAAAATGAGGATACAACCTGCAGTCAACAAGAAATAATCACATGCAAGAGTTTGGAACATGTGCCAAAGTAAGATCTACAACAGAGACACAGTTGATCGAGATAATGTTTTTTTAATGTTATGGAAAAACAATAATTATTAAGGTCAGCTTGCGGTGCGGAACTCTTGATATCTTATTTGTACATGTATCATTGGGGTATACTTCGAATCAGAAATAACAATGAACACGTACATTTGAAAATGTATAAGACGGACAAAAATATATCTAGATAAAGAAACGAAGTAGGAGATGGATAGGATATAACATTATAAAGCAATAAAACTGTGGTCTGTACATGTGCATGCTGGAACAAATAAGGGACGAGAGGTATGGGGTGCAGATGCGATGAAGAAAGGTCAACGATAAAGTCAGATCAACCTGAGCAATGTTTGCAGAACTACACAAGAAAGACTAAAATAGACGTCAGTGACAATTTCAGTCTTAAATCCTCCACAAAAACCACCAACAAACACTTTTTTCCCCAACAAAGAATTTAACATTTAAAAACTAGATCAAATAACACATAAAAAAGATTGAAATTAATACAAAATTAAATTAAATTTAAATAAAGGATGTCAAGTAGTGAGATCAGGATGTACCTTACACAACAAAGAGTGAATAAAGTTATCACCAAGTCTCCATCAATCAGGATGTTCAACGGAACATGGGATGTCGTTTCACACCGGCACCGACCACGCTCCACATCTAGACAATTTATCACATCTGAGACTGACAAACATTTCAGTCTACATGCATCAACTTCGATCTTGCAACCAATCATTGTTACTTTGACAGACCGACGAAGGGGAGATGCGTTGATCTGTTAACACGTAAAATAGCTTTAGAGGGCTAGAGTTTTCCCATAAGCTTTCCACAAGTTAGTAGAATACGGTTCCTTGCCCAAGCATGAACAATTATTTATAGAACACAGTTCTTTCATTGAACACATAACCATATTTATAGAACATAGATCTTTCATAAATATGTACAATAATTTACACAATGTGGTTCTTGTAATGAACAGTTTATACGTTCTAAAATGAACATTATCAATATTGATATACCACAGTTCATTGATTGAACGTTTGAAGCTATTTAAAAAATACTATTTATAAATATAACGCATACAGCGATTTATGGAAGGATGTACATTTTAAATGTTCTAGAATATTGCTTTTGGAATGAATGCTCACAAATAATTATAGAGTGCAGTTTCTTGATTGAATTGTAAATATTGATTTTTAGAAAACGGTTTCTTGATTGAACATGTAAGCTGGTTTAGAGAAGACGGTTTGATGATAGGTTGTCAAGACGTTAAACAATTTATATCATTCTCTTTCTCGTATGTAGACTTGACCTTGGGCAGATCCTCGTTAGAGTCATTTGTTGTCCTTGGGTAGTAAAAAAAGTACTCTTGAAAACCACATTCATGTTTCTATATACTATCCTCATGCTTGTCTAATGATTGCTCATCATTTGCTTCCGTATGGTAGAGTTAATTTTATGAAACCCTGTAGAATTCTTTTACTACTCTCCCCCCCCCCCTCCCCCGCCCCCCCCCCACAAAAAACGTAAAAAAACAACACAAAAAAACAATACATCTTAGAAACAAAAAGAAAGACTGCTTGTTTTTTGTTTTTTTTGGTGGGTATTGTGAGAAAATTCGCCAACAAAGTGAATTTTTGGTGTAAAAACTTATAAGAGCAGCTGATAAAAGAATATTCTGAGAACCCAGTCAGCTTGAATAAATATGGGTTTGTCCGAGTGATACGTTTCAACTCAGGAGTCTGAGTGTACAGCTAGATTAAATCAACTGTTTATAAACACACACAGTAACGCAGCTCGTGCCAAGGGGGGAGTGTTGCAACATTGAGTGTTGTGGTGGCTGTTATAATATCAATTCTTTCTACTCTGAGACTTCAACTAGAATATGATACAATGGAAGACACATACTTGATATTATAAAATTATTTAGAACATGAGGCTGGCCTGAAATCAGGCGTTAAGACACATTTTTAAGAAATGACAAGAAGTGTGCAAACCGTCTTTGAGAAAATGTCGAAACAAGAAGAAACTCTTAGGCTAGTAAGCTGATAAACAAAATAGTAACAGTTCAGTTGAGCTTCAGTTCATTTGTGACGTTGAGAGGGTTAAGTATGTTGCGGCTGTTCTTGTAAGGCCGTATCGTTGCGATGTTACTAGCATGTAACCATGTATCCATCACAACTCAAAACACATGCAGCGCCCCCATTAAAACCTTCTCTCAAAGCACAGAAATGAAAATGCTGACTGACTATGAGGAGCCAAAATATTGTCTTAACCACGGAGATCCAAGGAATAAAAAAGAAAATTGCCAGGCTAAAAACTAGCCTTTGGACAGGACTCACGTAATCACACATAGATCATCAGAGAGCGCAGTTAAGGGTGGTGGAGGAGGCATCTTTGTAAGATACAACAATGGGAAAAATAACTATGATTTTGTCCAGCCTTAGGGCAGAGTCTGTGGCACGACCAAAGTAAAGTATCCCATTGCATTACTGCCGTAAGGGTATGAGGTGTTAGCGATCTCACATTTCAAAGGCTCGGCTATATGAGGGCGGTAGCCATCTCCTCTCCCTCGCCGGTTTTACTTCCCGGACTGAACCGGTACCCATTTAAGGCTGGGTCGACCCAGGAGCCATTGCGGTCTGAAAAAAACATTACCGCCTCAACTGGGGAATGAACCCAGGACCACTCAGATGCGAAGCCAGTGCGCTAACCACTGCGCTACGCGGCTCCACGACTACAGACACTCAAAATGTTCACCAGATCAGACGAACACCCGCCAATTCATATTGTATTTTTTACAGATTGCAGATTACTACTGGAAGCAATACAACACACTAGAGGTGAACACATGCTGTGGAAAATCAGATCGGAACTCATCAGAATCCAAAGAACCGGAATAGTTTCTCTTCAGTGGCTACACTCCAACTGTGGAATCACAGGAAAAAAGAGAGCTGATGTCCTAGCCAAAGCAGGTGGCAAATAGATCAAATTATCCACACAATGTCTTACCGAGAGGCAAAAACTATCATTCACAATCAATACAACTCAAAATGGAAGCAAGACATGGAAGTGAGCAATAGACCTGACCCAATCCACAAACTCCACAGACACTAACAAACCACCATCTTTCGTCTGAAAACAGGACACTGCAGACTATTGGGTCACCTACATGGCATGCTATCACATACAAGTGATTACCTATGTGGAACCGGAGTCCAAACTCCTGAACACATCCTACAGAACTGCCCAGTATATAAAGACTTGCAATGTCAAACCAGACCAGAGGGCGTCGATGTGACGCAGATGCTCGGGGGGGGGGGGGTGTGTGCTGTCAACTGGGCCTTGAGAGTACTGTGGACTTCGTCCTAGCAACGGGACTATACCCACAATTTCTTATGTTATCTATCCTGGTGGCACTGCTGACCTTTCGAAGACATTTCATTTCACACGTTGATATCTTCCTCTTCTAGGTTATGATCTCTTGTATAAGGTTCGCGTTAGACATTGATAGCACAGAGATAGTATAAATATGATTGTTATCATTTGTGGTTTAATGGGAGGATTCTCGAGTCTTTAAAAAATAGTGGCATTTGATAAGTCACAGCAGTAATGAAACCCATGAACATGCCACGTATACTTAAAGTCAACATAAAACATGATCCAGAAAATAGAAACAAAAGTGAATGGGCTAAACCAGGCCTCGGAACGAGCAAGTGTCCTGAAGTTGGGAATTAAGCCTTACAGCAACAAGAATGAGTTTGTTGATTCGGTCAAATAAACACCTCTTTCTAACAACAAAGCGCATTAGCCACCTAGTGGGTAGAGGTTTCCTTCCTCCTTACCTGTTACTTTCTTTTCTTTTCTGTTGTCTGGCGTGTGTTTGTGTGTATAGGGGAAAAGAGAGTTAGGAGAAGGGGGGGGGGGAGTGCATGTTTTAAGTGTTTCAAACATGCTTTCAATGCGATTGTTGCTGCTTCTGTGTTTATCATTGACAAATTTAAATTTCCTTCTCAA
Source organism: Ariolimax columbianus (assembly GCA_036924085.1). Lineage (NCBI taxonomy): Eukaryota > Metazoa > Mollusca > Gastropoda > Stylommatophora > Arionidae > Ariolimax > Ariolimax columbianus. Next base: position 17,408,035 of record JAVGWX010000001.1, read on the forward strand.
ACACTTCAATGAGTACTCAACTATGGTTGGGAAGAAATGCGGTCTTAAAAGTGTCAGGGGGGGGGGGGGGGGAGATATAGGTAGAGGTGTAAGTCAAGTCAGGGTGGAGATGTAGGTAGAGATGTAAGTCGGCCATGTTAAGTCAGGGTGGAGATGTAGGTAGAGATGTAAGTCGGTCATGTTAAGTCAGGGTGTAGATGTAGGTAGAGTTGTAAGTCGGTCACACAATGTCAAGGTGGAGATGTAGGTAGAGGTGTAAGTCGGTCACACAATGTCAGGGTGGAGATGTAGGTAGAGGTGTAAGTCGGTCACACAATGTCAGGGAGGAGATGTAGGTAGAGGTGTAAGTCGGTCACACAATGCCAGGGTGGAGATGTAGGTAGAGGTGTAAGTCGGTCACACAATGTCAGGGTGGAGATGTAGGTAGAGGTGTAAGTCGATCACATAATGTCACGGTGTAGATGTAGGTAGAGGTGTAAGCTGCTCATGCTAAGTCAGGGTGGAGATGTAGGTATAGGTGTAAGTCGGTCACACAATGTCAGGGTGGAGATGTAGATAGATGTATAAGTCTGCCATGTTAAGTCAAGGTGGAGATATAGGTAGAGGTATAAATCAAGTCAGGGTGGAGATGTAGGTAGAGGTGTAAGTCGGTCACACAATGTTATGGTGGAGATGTAGGTAGAGGTGTAAGTCGGTCACAGAATGTTATGGTGGAGATGTAGGTAGAGGTGTAAGTCGGTCACAGAATGTCAGGGTGGAGGTGTAGGTAGAGGTGTACGTCGGTAACAGAATGTCAGGGTGGAGATTTAGGTAGAGGTGCAAGTCGGTCACACAATGTCAGGAGGGAGATGTAGGTAGAGGTGTAAGTTGGTCATTTACTGTCAAGGTGGAGATGTAGGTAGAGGTGTAAGTCAAGTCAGGGTGGAGATGTAGGTAGAGGTGTAAGTCGGCCATGTTAAGTCAGGGTGGAGATGTAGGTAGAGGTGCAAGTCGGCCATGCTTTGTCAAGGTGGAGATGTAGGTAGAGGTGTAAGTCGGTCACACAATGTCAGGGTGGAGATGTAGGTAGAGATGTAAGTCGGTCACACAATGTCAGGGTGGAGATGTAGGTAGAGGTGTAAGTCGGTCACACAATGTCAGGGTGGAGATATAGGTGTAAGTCGAACACGTTGAATTATTCTTTAGACTCTTATCGTATGCGTAACTGCGATTGGTGCACGGTAGCTCGGAGTCAGCGAAGTTGATGATTAGAGCATTGTCTAAGTCACTTTCATCCAAATACAGCGAAAGTTACGTCATCAAGACAGAACCGTCAGATGATGTCGCCCATCTCGATTGCGATGAGCAACTAATTTGCAGCCCTGATTGAGCCATTTGTCTGCCCCAACTATTGGACATTCACTTTGTTCTTTCTCTATTTTAGAACTAATAACATAATTACCGGATTCGTGACGAAATAGAATCAATAAAGAAAACAAAGAATACGCAACGTCCATTATTGAGCAACACCTACACGTCTCTGTATTATAAATTCCTGTGAAAGTGACCTTTATTAGACGACCAACATCTATGATCTCTTTCTTTCGCTCGACCGTTGATTACTTCCGATCTTGACCCGTTCCGGCTTGACCCCCTGATCTTAGCTGAATTTTTGAGTAATGGGTATGACTCCCCACTGCAATTTCTATTCTTTTAGCAAGACTACACTAGTGCAGCCTCTTTTCAGGGTCGCCCCTTGGAGGTGGAATAGGGTCTGTGTCAGCTCTGGTTCGCTAATCCTGGTGCAAGCAGTCACAAAGCATTAGTACAAACAAAAACTACAGCAAGAAAATAAAAATAAATTATGTCAGATTTGAAAAGACGCAACGCCAGAAATGCTAGAATCAAGGTTAAGAAAATATACATTGAATCAAAAATGAAGTAAAAGAAATGTATCAGAAAAGACAAGACGAAGTATATTTAAAAGAGATATAGCTAGTTGCAGTAAACTGAAATATGTAAGATTTGTACAACATCACAAAGAAACTAACTGTAAATATAAGCTTGAAAATGGCTTCATTGAAGATCAGGAAGGGAATTTGATTACCGACGCAAATGAGCAGATGAAGGGATAGACAGATAATCTCGAAGAACTTTTAAATAGACCAGCTTCACAGAATCCCCCAGACATCCAGTTGGCAGAAACGAGGCTGCAGGTTAATTACGAGAAATCAAATAAAGAAGACATTAAGAAAGCAATAATGCTTGTGAATGGTATCTCAGCAGAGGCAATCAAAGCAGACATTGACACTTCAGCAGAGAATACATACATGCTCACACACACTCACACACACACACACACACACACACACACACACACACACAAACACACACACCAACACCCCCCCACCCACCCACACACACAAACACTCACACACACACAGACACACACACACAGACACACACACACACAGACATACACACATACCCACCCACACCCACACACAGACACACAGACACACACACACACACACACACACATATATATATATATATATATACACACACACACACACGTACACGAACACATATACACACATACACGCACATACACATGCACATGCACACGCAAACAGAACACTGAGACAAAGGCGTGTGTTTTCACTTCCCTTAAATCTACTAAGAAAGGAATTTGGCAAAAATGAAAAATGGACAAATGATATTTAATTTTAAATATGAAATAATATTGTGTTATCCAAATGCAGGAAAACAACAAGAATTGTAAGACATGGTGAGACAACACAAGAAGAAACGTTGTGGATGTTGTCTTCTCTTATTTCGCAAGTTGCGCATGTAATACAATTCAGCTTCCTCTATTTGAGTTGTAAATTTCACATTTGTCGGTCGCTTGTACAGCATTTTGGTTTAACTATTCAAAGAGCAGAGCGAAACTCAATGCCATAAACGTCAAAAAATCACAATGGCAAGAGAGGGTCAGATATGCATGATCATAAATACAACACGACAAGCTATCTTCCTACTCAAAGGTGTTCGTCAACAACAGAAGACAACACCGATGATACTAACAATCTGACAGATGTCGATGAAAACGGTTAAATATACGTTGCCATGCATTAATACTACATAAGGCTTTAACCTTCATCTTCCTTGATGGAGCCTTTTAACAGGGATGTGTTCTACGCAGCATTTGATTATGTATAAGACAGCGAACTGTATTTTTTCTGGTCATACAATTTGTTTAAGAGCAGCAAATGTGCATTCTGTCGTGATAAAGTCAAATAAATCAGATCCTTGCGGCTGTTCTGTTATCAGAAGTACTCGCTGTTGACAAAGCTCAGCCCTAACGCTGTTCTAGATCTCGTGTCTGCGAGTCTTGATTGACGGTAGTAATGCTTTCAACGTGTTAGAAATTATGTTTCCCCAGTAACGATTGTTGTGGTCAAATTGGGGCTGATTAGTACACCGGTGGGTACTTGTTCCTTAATTCATCCTAAACAGAGTTCATAGGGTTCCCATCATACGTATTTGACAGCTGGCAGCGTTAAACAGCACATAGTTTTGGAAAGAGCTGGGCTCCGAGCATATCCAATATTTCTATAACTACTGTCTAGGCACGTTCAGCGTGTTTCTTAATGCTTGGAGGCTTATGCTAGTATTATGGACAAGACAAAGAATATTTCAAGGGGTAAAATAGTTCAAGCAATTGGGCAGGTTACGAAAATGATTCATAAGAAGAATTATCACTGTCACCAGGACGATATTTTCACAGATGCGGTATTTCTACTGCAAGCTCTCAAAGGGGACAAACTCCCGCACATGAGAAGTGAATTTAGCAACATAGCTGTCTTGAAGTGAACCATTCGTCAGTTGTTACCATCTAGCTGTGGCGTGCAGGGCAGAGAAGGCAAATAGTTTTGTATAAAGGGGAAAAGATTGTGAACATGAAGACACGATACTTTGAGACAGAGAGCAATACAGACTTTCAGAAGAGAACAGAACCAACCAAAAGGCGGTGACAACCATACCCTTGATCGACAGGGACATATCACCATTCTTCGGCTCAAGACGGGACACACCAGCCTGAAAAGACACACGTAGAAGTATCTACTATCTGATTTAACCACTGTGTACATGCAGACTGAACAGGACCATCCCCTGTATGGCCAGTTAAAGAAGATACAGACGACAGTTACTCAACACTAGACTCGAAGCTGGAGGGAGCTGAACAGGAAGTACTAACAACAATCGTGTCATTATTGGGATCGTGCCAGATGATGTAAACATCGAGAAAGCGATCACAGAAGGAAGAAGCTACTGGGCACGACGAAGTTCTATCGCTCTCTATTTAGGATGGTTGGCTCTCCTTGTGGAGTGGAGGGAATCTGTTGTTGTCCTTTGATCGAAGAGCGCGTGAAGTTGAGGAGATCTGTTCTTGACCTTTGATCGAGGAGCGCGTGAAGTGGAGGGGATCTGTTCTTGACCTATGATCGAAGAGCGCGTGAAGTGGAGGGGATCTGTTCTTGATCTTTGATCGAAGAGCGCGTGAAGTGGAGGGGATCTGCTCTTGATCTTTGATCGAAGAGCGCGTGAAGTGGAGGGGATCTGTTCTTGATCTTTGATCGAAGAGCGCGTGAAGTTGAGGGAATCATTCCTTGACCTTTGATCAAGAAGCAGTTTTTGGCAAACGATGCAAGAACTCACATTTTAGGTCAGAGTGCTGGAGCTGCCGAAGCAAGTGTAATCGAGTTATTTCTAGTACAAGATAACGAAATCATTGAAGATTTAACTAGGAGCAAACCAAGACTTATCAGTTACCCTTAACTCATGATAGATATAAATGGCAAATAGTTACATGTATCATCTCAAACATAAATGTATCATTCTATTACTACCTGCATGTGGCCGAGATGTTAGAACGCAAGTGTCTTTATTAAGAGAAAACTGGATCAAAGCCCGGATGAAGGTATGTTTTATCTTTCGAAGCTACAAAAATCTCACCCGTAATCTGTGTCGACTGAAGAGGTAATCGGATTTTATTTCTCATCCATATAATCTTTCCCGCGAACTATCAGTTGGAATAAAAGCCATCTTAATCATATATTTAATTACATTTGTTACATTCACAAAAAAATGTAGCTGCGAGAAAACATTTGCTAAATTAATTACCGTCTCTAGTTGACATCCTTGATAAAAGTAAGGTTTGAAACCAAATCCTAACTTGAAAAACACATTCAATTGCAGAAGGTGTAATTGAACGACACATACGAACGTGACCCATATGGAAACTATCATCCTGACTAGGCAACAGAAACATGTCCTTTTGTTAGGATGATGACGCCTGTCCACAAATTGTGAAAACAGTCCTACCTCTGAGATACAAGTAGCCATTTATTAATTCATTCAAGGCTGTGAGCACGAATATGACGATGACAACGCTTAACTCGAAACTATTTCTGAGAAATCAGCAATATATATCTGACCCAAAGGTGTAAACATTTCTGTAAACTAGGAACACATCGCATTTCATTGTCCGGACATCCTGCTGCTTGCAAAGCCCTGCTCAGAGCTAGGTAGATGGAGATTGAGAACGTTCAGGGCTAGGTAGAGGGAGATTGAGAACGTTCAGGGCTAGGTAGAGGGAGATTGAGAACGTTCAGGGCTAGGTAGAGGGAGATTGAGAACGTTCAGGGCTAGGTAGAGGGAGATTGAGAACGTTCAGGGCTAGGTAGAGGGAGATTGAGAACGTTCAGGGCTAGGTAGAGGGAGATTGAGAACGAAAGCAGAAGAAGCAGGAGAATAATATATATATATGTGTGTGTGTGTGTGAGTTTGTGTGTGTCTGTGTGAGTGTGTGTGCGTGTGAGTTTGTGTGTGTGTGTGAGAGTTTGTGTGTGTGTGTGTGTGTATGAGTGTGTGTGCGTGTGAGTTTGTGTGTGTGTGTGAGAGTTTGTGTGTGTGTGTGTGTGTATGAGTGTGTGTGTGTGTGAGAGTGTGTGTGTGTGTGAGTTTGTGAGTGTGTGTGAGTTTGTGTGTGTGTGTGAGTGTGTGTGTGTGTGTGTGTGTGAGTGTGTGTGTGTGAGTTTGTGAGTGTGTGTGAGTGTGTGTGTGTGTGTGTATGAGTGTGTGTGTGTGTGTGAGTGTGTGTGTGTGAGTTTGTGAGTGTGTGTGAGTTTGTGTGTGTGTGTGTGTGAGTGTGTGTGTGTGAGTTTGTGTGTGTGTGTGAGAGTGTGTGTGTGTGAGTGTGTGTGTGTGAGTGTGTGTGTATGTGAGTGTGTGTGTGTGAGTGTGTGTGTGTGTGTGAGTGTGTGTGTGTGTGTGTGAGTTTGTGTGTGTGTGTGTGAGTGTGTGTGTATGTGTGAGTGTGAGTGTGTGAGTATGTGTGAGTGTGTGTGTGTGTGTGTGTGAGTGTGTGTGTTTGTGTATACTAACACATCATTTCCAATTTCCTAGTTTTGTTTTAATGGTGAAAACCAATATATCTTTGTCGACAGACAAGTACCAAATATGCTACCATCTTTTGGGGATTCTTCTCAGAACTAACTTTTACGAACTGTCAACATTGCGTGGTACTGACGTTACTTAACAGCGCATAGTCTCAATATGACGTTTGATACACTACTTACAGTCAACACAGTCGATTCCATTGGATCTTTAATAATAGAGAAACGGCGCTCTTGGAGTCTCAAAATATAAGCAAAGCTTTTTACGTTGGATCGCTGTCCATGAAACTTTATAATGAGAATGTATGTTTTTCATTGCAGCTTAAATGTAAATGTTTGATTGTATCTTCGAGACAAAGACTTATTATTATAGAGTCATAGGTTGAGGAATGATGTGAGAGGGAATAGAGGACTGAATATAACGCAGGCTACAGGCACAGGAAGAGGGAGTCCCTTTGGTTTGTAATCTACTGTTCTTTCTGTAAAAGCTACAGTTCGGTTGACTAGAATATCGTCGCCTGTATGAATGTTGCTAATGTTATTATAATGACGTTATTATATTGATAAACATATATATATATATATATATATATATATATATATATATATATATATATATGACGCGTACCAGTACACGTCCGGTTATATGGCCGACGTCGTTTTACCTGTGGCTTGCAAAATTGTTCAGGGGAATCTTTATCGAGCGTCCAAAAATAGTCATCCAACAATGAGGTGGACCAGTCAAAGCTGGACATGGCTCATCACTAAGCATACCAAAATTGTGTAGAAAACCAAGTGAAAGGGGATACAATAAATCTTTAAGAATATATTGCAGACAATATCAAAGTGTAAGGGGATGAAATATATCTTTGAGGATATATTGCAGCCAAGTTATTATAGCGACAACATGTCATCAAATAGTTTCTTGCAGTCTTCTGCCCAGACATTCCCAAGTTGTTTTTTTCGGCACCCTCAATCAGTTTGTCTAACATCTCTCTGAAGAGTTTGCGGTACTGATTACCCACAACATATACCTCTTTAATTTCCAGTTCACTGAGTCGATGAAACTTGTCACTCAATATCTGAAACCTAATACAGTCTATTGCTTCAATGAAGATTTTCATTACATCGAATTTGACGTGTAGGCGAGGCATTAGCAAAGTTATGTGGGTTTCTGCCAGTGCTGGATGTTACACATTCTTCTTTCTGGCCACCAAAGGCTTTCTCTAAGGCCAGTCTCTCTTCGTGTAAAGTAATGCCTCTGCTCCGCTGTCCCATTCACATAAGAAACAGCAGTACTTCATATATCTCAGCTGCCGACACATCAACAGAATCACAATCTTCAGGAGACAACAGAGATGTGAGACATACTTGCAGTTTTAAAGATCGTCTAATAGTTGTTTTAGAGTATCATATATTTCCTTCATCTAAACAGCGTGTACAACTATAAAGAATGAAGGCAGGTTTTTATAATGCATATTTCCGAGTTGAAATTCAATTTAGAGAAGTCAATGCATAGTCGCCATTTTTGTAGGACATGTTTGATTCGCAGAGCATTGATAAGGACGTCTACATAGCAGCAGAATACAAGGTCATCGTTGTTTCTGAAGTTAACAGCAAATTGCTCATGACGACTGCGAAATGAAGTAACGTGGTAATTTTCCTTGAGAATATTTCGTTGTTTCAGTCTTGATCCAAGTAATGTCTCCATAACTCCGCTTCGGCCTTGGACAGCTCCAGATCGCGAATACGATAGTTCAGTTCTTCTTATGTGAGAATGTGTGGCACAGATGACACACCGTGGCAGATGTGTGGCGCATTGATAGACACAGAGGGCCCTGGACAACCTAACGTTGGTTCGTCTCCAACTTCTTAAATCGAGACACTGGGAAATTCGTTCAGAGATTCTGTAACAGGAAGTGCGTGCGAAAGTATTTCGGTGAGCAGATTGTATATTGATGTACACTATTATCCACTTTTTGTTCCAGGTAACGTCTGCAGAAACACGTACAGTCATGCAGAACTAACAGTCATCTGCATGATTGTTTGACTCTACACACCATAGAAGCAGCAAATGGCATCGCCACTTTTTCGTCTTTCAGTCACTTCGCAAGACTTCTTGCACACATGATGCACCATTTGTGTGGGCTACTCGTCTTGTCCAGTCCGCATTCTCGCATCAAAAATAAAAGTCCAATGCTGCTTTCACTACTGGAGTGTTGATCCTTTTATGATTTGGAAACGTAACGTCCCCGAAAATGTAACAAAAGTTATCTGCATTATTAACACAATTACGAAGCACCAATACTGTTTGCATTACACTGCAGAAATTACTTGTGCTGTACTCTGACAAATAGGTAAATGGGACTCGTTCAAATGAATTGCTGCCTAACGAGACATCGCTTACAGCTAACAACTGCATCATTGTCGTCAGCGATCGTAACGTCACGATGTCATGACTCCACTACACGCATCAGAAAAGTATGCAATACTGTTAGGGATATTGTGTACATGGCGAGCAGATGCAATACGACGTAATATGGAAATTTACATACACAGTTGGGAAATGTTTACATTTGTGCTCAGTGTGGACTGAGTTGTTTATACGTCAATATGTGTTCTTCTCTCATAACAGGAGCCAAACGACAAATCGTATTGTTTATACGTCAATATGTATTCTTCTCTCAAAACAGGAGTCAAACGACAAATAGTATTGCCATTTTTATATCTGGGACCATTAAGTTAGTGAATATTTCCTTTTTTCATACCAAAGGCAATATTCATGTAATCAGACTACTTTATGCTGCAGGGCCGAGTGTAGAACTTTACATAATCACGAAACTTATTACCATCATTATAATCAGCTGCTTAAGGAGATCAAAGAAATAAATTGTGCTGATTTTGTGACCGTTATAAATTCTTTTCTTTATATCGTTGCTTCTTTGTGGTTTTATAAGGAGCGTTGACACACGTTTGTATAAAGGCGGGACCAGCTGCTATGATATTATATTTATCTCTCCGAGTATAAAGCTTGATTGAAGACCCATTGCCCTAACACATCACCTGCATGAAGGTAAGATTGACGTGGCATGTATCCAGGAAACGCACCTCAACAATAATCATAAATTCTCAATCAGAGGATACCAGACCTTCCGTCTCGAAAGAGAGGCCACAAAGGAGGGGTCCTGAGACTGACCAGAAACTGCATACCGAGTAGCGCGGTACCTGTCAGCCACACCGGACAAGCAGAAATTGTAGGAGTTGACATAATGGCTCAAGAGACGAAGCTCCGCATTTTCAATCTGTACGGACCACCAAATACAGACCTATCGCTCTCGAGTATGGAGGTCAGAGACTCCAACTGCATAGTAGTTGGAGATTTCAACAGCCACTCGGAGAGATGGGGATACTCTGACACAGACAGCAGAGGTGACGAAGTGGAAGATTGGGAGATAGATACAAATCTCTCCCTAATCAATAGGCCGGAGGATAGCCCTAGCTTCTATTCAAGAACATGGCATACCATATCGACTCCAGATTTGGCCTTCTCCACACAGGACATACACCATAAAATAGACCGCCAGGTACTAAACCAACTGGCATGTAGCGACCACAGGCCGATCAGGCTTGACATCGATATGGAAGTAGGCCCACAGGAAACAAAACCGCTCCCACGTTGGAATTACAAACCAGCCGACTGGGACAGATTTGCAATCCTGACAGATGGGCTGTGTGAAACCATCAACACACGAAACAACAAAATGAAGCCCATGGTGGAAAGCCTAAGCAAGGCAATAATGCAAGCAGCCACTGAAACCATCCCAAGAGGAGCTAGGAAAAACTATAAGCCCTACTGGAATGATGAGTTGCAGAAAGTGGAAGATGCAGTAACAAGTGCTAGGAACATGGCAGAGCGAGAACAATCTATGGAGGCAAACATTGCCCTCAAAGCCGCCACGGCGAAATACAAATACACTCTCAAGCAAACAGCAAGAGAAAGCTGGAAAAACAAAACGGAAAGCCTAAACCTGGACAAAGACGGGAACAAGCTATGGAAGCTAGTCAGAGCCATGAACGACGAAACCCCGTCAAACAAACAAATTACCATCACGCAGGGCGACAACTTGCTCACAGGTAAGAAAGCCGCAAACGCTTTTGTCATTCACTATGCCAGGGCAAACCACATCGAGGTCCCTGCAGATAAGCATACAGACATTAGCGAAGAGCTAAAGGGGCACGACAACATCAATACGGCACCTGAAGAGCACATGATGGCCAAATTAACAATGAGCGAAATGGAAGAGGCTATGAGAACATTACAGAAAAGGAAATCTCCCGGAAAAGACGGGATAACAAACGAAATGCTGATGGGGCTGGGCCAAACAGCGAAGAGGAAACTGCTATCGGTCATGAACCAAAGCTGGAAAAGGGGAATTTTACCCCAGGCATGGAAAGACGCAATACTGGTACCAGTAACAAAAACAGGAAAGGACAAAACAGATCCAAATGGATACAGGCCCATCAGCCTACTGAGCTGTGTCGGCAAGCTGATGGAACGTATGATAAACACCAGACTGATGTGGCATCTGGAAGAAAAACGAATACTAATTCCACAGCAAGCCGGCTTTAGACAGCACAGATCCACTGAAGACCAGGTTATTCTCATAGCCCAGGAAATAGAAGATGCCTACCAGGCACAGAAACACACAGTAGCTGTTTGGGTGGATCTGGAAAAGGCATTTGACAAAGTCTGGAAAGACGGACTTAGAGTCAAGCTAAGAAGAAGTGATGTTTGTGGGAAAATGTACAAGTGGATCAACCACTACCTCAAACAAAGAACGGCCAGAGTCCAAGTACAAGGGCAGATGAGCAAAAAGGTGACACTCAAGCAGGGAGTACCCCAAGGGGGAGTACTGTCACCCACACTCTTCCTGGTATATATAAACGACATTACAGAGAATATACCAAGGAGAGTCCATAGCTCAATGTTTGCAGACGATCTGGCTATGTGGACCTCTGAAAAGAATCTCACCATAGCGAGACATCGGATGCAGCAGGCCCTAACATCGCTGGAAGAGTGGGCGAACTCATGGCTGGTCAAAATAAACGAGGAGAAAACCACATGCACAATATTCTCGCTTTCAATAAAACCTCAAAATACCAAATTAAGTTTAAATGGCAAATTCCTGCAGCCAAACGACAACCCAACCTATCTGGGAGTCACATTTGATCGGCGCATGCCATGGAAAAGTCAGATCGAGAGAAACCGAATGAGAGCCAGAGAAAGAATGGCAATCATGAGGAAACTTGCTGACACAAGCTGGGGAGCAGTCGAAGGCATACTAAAGAAACTGTACACTGGAAGAGTGAGACCAGTTCTCGAGTATGGCATTGCGGCATGGACAACAGCAGCAAAGGCGAATTTCGATAAAGTTAGCAAACTTCAAAACCAAGCCATGAGAATTATAACAGGTGGCATGAAGTCAACGCCAATTGTAGAACTTGAAAAGATTACAAAACTGCAATCCATGACCGATAGAAGAGACTGCAGAGCCCAGCTGCAGTCAGAGAAACTCCGAAGACTGACTGACCATCCAATGCACCAGAGACTAAACAATTTGGGAAATGGGAAACTAAAGCGGAGAAACTTTGCAGAAATAGCCAAAGCAAAGATGCACGAAGATCCCATAAACGCACTAACAACACCAAAACCCATCACTACTGTACGAAAACCTACCTGGAGGCAGGATATATTTCCAGAGGTGGAAGAAAATATACCAGGTATTGCAAACAAAAACTGCCAGACTGAAAAAGAAAGGAGAGTTACTACCCTAAGCTTCATATCGAAAAGCTACCCAAGCATGGACTGGACCCATGCATACACCGACGGTTCTGTAACAAACACTACACAGAACGGAGGGGCAGGAGCATTCCTGAACCTACCAAATGGCAGACAAATAACACTGTCATTCGCTACTGGTAAGTACACAAGCAATTTCAGAGCGGAGGCAGAGGCACCGAGGGCGGCAGTGGAAGAAATGGTGACACACAATGAAAATGAAAGCCATATAGTCCTGCTTACAGATGCTCTCGCCGTAGTCACAGCGCTAAAAAGCCAGAAAAACACTGAGCTTAATGACTTAAGAGCAGCACTCTGCAAACTGTGCCAGCAGTCCGCACCAAATGGGTAGTGGAACAGTGGGTCCCATCACACTGCAACATCCAAGGCAACGAGGAGGCAGACAGACTGGCAAAAGAAGGTGCAAGACTACCACAAACAGATACTAGTATGACGTACGAAGAGTCAAAACGGCTTATCAAAGCCAGATACATGACCAAATGGGAAACCGAACATACTGGTTACACCAAAAACGATGCCTATTACCAGTTGAACCGAAGAGAGCAGGTCGTTGTCTTCAGACTTCGCACTGGCCACAATAGACTGAGGTACCACCTATTCAACAAACTGAAGATAGGTGGTACCGACGAATGCCCGTGCGGTACTGGTAAAATGACCGCTGAACATCTGCTGCAGAACTGCCCGACATACGAGGATCAGAGAGAGCAGATGTGGCCATCACCAGTGGAACTGCAAGACAAGCTCTATGGCAGTGGCGACAGCCTCAGGATGGCCGCCGCTTTTTTCGAAAAAATAATGGTTACTGTCTGACTGCGTACGAAGAAGAAGAAGAAGAAGAAGACCCATTGTGAGTTCTTCCGGTGGTGGCGTATTTTTATTATGTACTCCTATCAATGTGATTGTTTAAACATGTAGAGTCTAGTCAAGAATATACCATTGATTTAACTTCGTGTTGGCTACGATGTCCACATTATATTGAACTCTTTGTAATTTTGCCATGTTTATTTATCGAGGATAAGGATTTTGAGAAAATACGTAGCGAAATTAGATAAAGGCGGCTCTCGTGTAATTAAGTTCTACTATAATATAAGAAAACCAATGCACAAGTGTCAATTTTCAAGATGGAGAAAAGTGGCTGGTACACGAAGATAAGACACTTTTGCTTTCTGAAACAAACCGTGAAAAACAGCTGAGCTAAATACACATACGACGTGAGATAGAAATATCTTCAAACTTTTGCAACACAACTGAGTAAAAAAAAACCACACACACACGTACGCGCACATGCACCCGCACTCGCACGCGCATGCGCACACGTACACGCACACGCACACACGTACACGCACACGGACACACACACGCACACACACACACACACTGTGATCTGCAAACATTTGCAAATTATGGCAACATAACTGAATAACTGAGCTAAAAACACACACACATTGTGAGGAAGAAAAATTTTCAAAATTGTGGCTATATAACCGTGCTACACACTTACACACACATGTTAGGTTAGGTGGAAACTTCTGCACAACTATGACAATAATCTCTGGTGTGAAAATGCTTCCACGATTACAGTTACTTGACAAACAGCTTGATTGTAAGGTACAGGAAGAAAACTGACAGAGAGGTCCATTGCGTGGTTCAGGAAGAAAACTGACAACAGCTTGATTGTTAGGTGCAAGAATAAAACTGATAGAGAGGTCCTTCTTCTTCTTTTTCTTCTTCTTCTTCTTCTTCTTCTTCTTCTTCTGCGTTCGTTCTCAATCTTCCGCTACCAAACCCTGAAAGGGCTTAATTAGCAGAATATAGTCCAGAGAACGGAATGTGTTGTGTCATAATTTACAGCTTGACTGCGATATTTGCACCTTTCGGTCCAACACACCATTGTGAGGTATAGGAAAATGATTTAACGTTAGAATTCACATGTGGATCCTAGGTGCCGAACTGAGGAAGACATAATTGAACTACAGCATGTACATATATGTCGTAAAAGGCAGCTAAAGAGATTTTGTAATGGGGCTAACAACCACACCATAAAAACTATTAGCTGCAGAAACCACTTCTATAAAAGTAAACAAAGTGCTTTGTCACAGGTTTGCTGTAAGGAACCATCTATAGCGGAAACGATATGCTCTTTAAGGAGCTAACTGGAGATGAAGAAGATGATAACTTCTTTATTTGTGTTCAAGAATAGAGAAGAAGATGATAATTACGCCAGAATGAAGATTTGTGCCCACATAATTATTTGTCATAAAACTGAAAAGAAATGATAATCGGACGCCATTCTTAATGGTGCTGTCAACCACTAGAGTTTAGAAAGCTCAGCTACTTTAGAATGCTAATTCAAGACGTATCTTCCCCTCCAATTGATCTGGCCATTATATCTCATAAACCCCATGTATATGTTCATCAGCGCTTTTTTCTGTAAAACATTGTATTGTCAATAGTTTTAAAAAACTGTTCTTACTACATTTAGGAGGAAACGATTTTACCTGTTTTATTTTTACTTCAGCTAAAACATTTTTTTTGTTTCTTGCTTTTTCTGTTTTTTTGTTTATTTGTTGATTCAACATTGCCTAATTGAATATCTTAGCTGTACATGTTATCTGTTACAGAAAGATTCTCAAAATACCATGGACAGAGAAAAAGACAAATGTAGACATTCGGCAAGAGTTGAGCATAGAGGAGAACTGGTTTATCAATTCCATTATGGCCAGAAAATGTAAATAGTTTGGTTACATTAAGAGACACAACGGTCTTGAGAGAACAGTGATGAAAGGTATGGTGCCAGACAAAAGAGGCAGGGGTAGACCAAGAAGACGATGGTTCCAATATATACAGGAATACTTGGGTATGACTGTGGTGGAGGTTGGAGTTTTGGCAAGGGAAAGAGTTTCTTTAAGACAGACTGTGATGGTAGCGACGTTCTATAAAGGATATGCTACATGATGATGATGAGATGTACTTGGCACAACAATAACGTATCTTCGGCTGTTGATTTCTCTGTTTGTTTATTCAGTCTATAATTCTCACCAGTAAAACGGTATTGGCTGGTCTCATTACTCTTTTCAATACTTTTTCCTTTGATTAATGTTTGCTGCAGTTGTTACCTTTAATCTTCATGAAGTTGTGTCCCTTTGATCTTCATGAAGTTGTGTCCCTTTAATCTTCATGAAGTTGTGTCCCTTATAAACGAACAGCGTTTTAGGTTTTACTATGTCGCGTGAATCATTACTAAAAAAAAATTAAAAAATCGGCATAAACCCTACAATAAAACTAAGCTATATTGCTGCTTAATTCTTCATATCTATTACTAGACACAATTTTCTGTTGTCTAGAAGTCTGCTACAAATCAAGTGAGTCATCATTTATGTGTTACTCCTGGTGCATGCCATTCACTTGTCGTTATGTGAGTTTTTAAGTCAACTGGATTCCTGAAGTGATAATAGTATCGAACCTGTTTGCTTTTTTCACATTAAAATCAATAGCTTATTTATAGTGCGAACCATTGTTTGCACTTAGGAAACTAATGACAATTATTCCGTATGTTTCACAGTTTCTGTCTCGGCCGTTAGCTCCTTGTGGTTAGATTGCAGGCTTCTGACAGAAAAGGTTCGAGCTTTGGTTCGATATTTCAGATAATCTCGACTGTCAATCGGTTCTTGACTTACAATTATGAAAGCGTGAAGACGAGGAATATAAATGGTAACCCGACCTCACAAACAAATTACGTATGATATCACGTACAATCAATCTCTAACACTTTATCCTCGTCGACAGTGTCCCCTGTGGCAGTGCTTACGGAACGTTTCAGTGTGGTGGACCAGCAGGGATGTATAATAATAACTATGTTCGCTTAGACGTCTGAGGCCCGTTGGTCCAGCAGTACAACATGACGGAACAAAGAAACTCGACGACGGACAAGTGAATCTGAGATTGGGAGGAGGCCTGTTTTAGCGGAGACATGCGCGTTGCGGATGGAGTCATGCCATCGGTTCCCAAGATAAGCCCCTAGTTGCGCATGTGGAAAGCCTCTAATCTCTATATGTCGTGTTTCAGCAATGTCCAGGTTTCTGAGCCATAGAATAGGAATTTATTGACAGCTGTTATTGTAACACCATAATAATAATAATAATAGCTGTCCATCGTTGTCGATGAGGACCGCCGACATCATCCTTGTCACAGATTTCCCTGTTTGGTGTGGGTGCGCATGTGGCTGAATAGGCCAATGCGAGCACGAAAACATCTGCTACATATCGGGCACACGAGGTTTGTAGAAGGGGATGGTGTTCCCGCTGCTCGGGATTTCCGCGTCTCGCGTCTGTTCTGGGCTTTCACAACACGGTCATCTTCACCAGCCGCTACACCCGATTTGACTGCGCTTCTCCAGTCAGATCTGTTTTTCGCAAGACATTCCCAATTGTAACACCATCATAAATGTAAATTAAAATAGGTTTTAATGATTGCTTGTGTCAATTTTATGATTAAAAAAAAACAACACCAAGTAATGTTAGCAATACAAGCGAATGAAAAATGTTATTAGTTATGTAACCATTTTCATATCGAAAGAGTTCCAACAGTTGTTATATTTTTTTTTTTTATGCGTTTGCCTTATTTATCTATTCCCCAAGGTGTGTATGCGTTACACTGTGGTTTTTATTTTGTGCATGTCGGCCCAGTGCATCCGACTTCAGCATGCATTTTATGTAAGGGTCTGCTTCCTCCTGCATTTTATAAGGGTTTGCTTCCCCGGGGTAACGGCCGGTGCTGTGATGGGGATCGAACCCAGCACCTTCTGGTTGTGAGCCGTGCCACTTAACCACTAGGCCACGCCGTCCCCCAACAGTTGTTATATGAAACATATGACGAATTTTACGCTTTAATTTGAATTTTCATCGTTTTTTGTGTGTAAAGATTGGTCGAAGTCTCGTCCTAAGCAAGAAAATGTACTAAATTTTTCGTTGAGTTTCTTGATGCGCTTTACAGATGGCGACTTAGTGCTGACGGACATACACCTGTCCACGGACCACCACTTTGCGAAAGAATGCGCTACGAGATTAACTTGACCTTGTCACACAGTTTATCTGCATGCTGTACTCCAGACATTCTATCCTGGTTTTATTATTTGTTTTGTAGATTACTCTACTTGTAAAGAAGGTTGTGGTACATTTAACTACATACCTTTTTCGTTTATATCCTGACATAGCGATCGTTTGGATGCGTATGTGCGCCACTTTGGGCTATGTAAGCATGCATTAAATGTATGAACGGTGTGATATGATACACGTGTGCACTTGTCCACCACGACTTAACACGAATTTATACCGCCGATACTCTTGACCAATTCCACCAGATCATTAACCTGTCGGTAATCTTAATTACTTGATGACTGTAGATCCGATAGATCGGCTTACAAACACTTTTTCCAATGCTACAGAGTTAACATATTGAATTGAACAATTTTTGTTCTTATTTTTAAAGTTCCTCAATAACGTTTCCCCAAATTGATAAATGTACTTAAATTTTATGCAGGAAGTTTTAAATTACCAAATCATGGGTAAATAAGTCCAAACTGTTTCGATTGAGTTCGCTATTTTGGGCCGGTAGTTCTCGTGTCCACCAAACCTATCCGTAGATACAATGACTATGGTATCCACCAAACTTATCCGTAGATACAATGCCTATGGTGTCCACTAGCGTTGGCAAGTTTGATCTCATTCGCTGTCTACAATAAGCCACAAGATGTCACCAGTTTGTAGTGGATGGTCTGGTATTCTCTAAGCTGTTGGCTGCAATGTGGCTCGTTTCATTGTCCGATTGAGGAAACTAATCAAGACCTCCTCCTCTTGTCGTGCGTCTGGAAATAAGCTGTGTTACAGTAACACGTTTAAGCAGGCGGAGATTGTCACTGTGATTCCCTTAGCGGAGAAACGGCCGATAAAGTCAGCACTGCACTACAGCCACGAGGACCGTAGTTCACCATTTTAAGTAAGCCCACATATATTCTTATTCGCAGTTCATTGTGGGAAGGACGTTTTGTTACGTTATAGTTGATTGCGAGGCTGCGATATTTGGACATTTCTGTTTGACGAATTACGTTTGATGACAGCACATTTCTGGAATCAGCTTCTCTCTCCGTCTTCGGAAGCGGCCTGTTTCCAAGGCGACTATTTGGAGGTCGAAGATGGATTTGGACAGCTCTGGTTAGCTGACCGTGACACAACAAGTCAGCTCTGGTTCGGTGACCCTGACACAACAAGTCAGCTCTGGTTCACTGACTCTGACGCAATAAGTTAGCGCTGGTTCGCTGACCCTGACGCAAGAAGTCAGCTCTGGTCCGCTGACCCTGACGCAAAAAGTCAGCTCAGGTCCGTTGACCTAGACGCAAGAAGTCAGCTCTGGTCCGCTGACCTAGTCGCAAGAAGTCAGCTCTGTGTCACTGAATGCTGTCATTTCGCTCACTGAGTCTTCGCCTCCAGAAATAAGAAAAGCAGCTACAACATGATACCAGATAAGATTAACCACGATCCAGCAACTAAGCACATGTATCTTCGAATAACAACAGCAGCAACAACATCATCATCATCAGGTCATTCGGTCCTAGGACTGGTCAATAAGCTCATGGATTTTTGTCCTTCCATTTCTGCCTATCCTCTGCATCCGTCTTCAGCCCAGCATACGTCTTCACAGGCATATCTCGGCAAGCTTGAGACAAAAACGTATTTCTAGGTCTTCCCCTCCCTTTCCTTCCCTGCATTATGTTGGTTTTTGTTGTTGCTATGATCATTGTCCTGGTCTTCTCTATGTTCACTTTCATGCCACATATATCTGGAGTGTTGATAATTGCATTGAGCATTTTTTGTAGATCCTCCTCCGTCTCTGTTATAATGGCTTGGTCATCAGCGTATTTTATTGCCCCCAGCTGTTTGCCCTTTAACTTTACCCCTAGATTGCATTTCTTCATTGCTTCAGCCATCATCACCCCTGAGTACGTATTGGACAGGCCAGGCGAAAGTGGATATTCCTGTCTTACTTCCTTTCTTATAGGTACCATGTCCGTGGGCCCTTCCCTTAATGATATGATGGCCTTTTGGTTTGTGTATAGGTTCTGCATCAGCCGGAGCATTGGGTCTTCGGCATGTTTGAGGATCTCAAAACTATGCAACAACAACAACAACAACAACAACAACATAAAAATAAGAACACCTGTTTCTGTTTCTAAGAATCGATGTCACTGCACTCCGGGTATAGCCACAGGTGCGCAGTCTCCCTCAGCAAATAGCGAAGGGTATGGATGATGATGGTCGCTGTAGTTCGTTGGTTGTACACTATCCTGCCCCGTCCTCTCATGCGCCATTCTCCGCTCGAACGTCGTTTAATGTGGAAACTTTGCAGCCCGTGGATTGCTACTTCATCTATTGCGGTGATCTCATCTAACAGGCGGTCATTTGTTGATTTCAAAATGTCACTTCTATCCATCACTAATGTGCCTATGTTGGCTCTTTCAGAATGAGCAGGACAGTAGACCAATGTCAACCCCTGGAGGTTTGAGTCCTTAACATCTGTTATCCACTGGTACCTAAGCCATCCCTTCTGTACCTTCTGAAGTATGGCTTGCGCGTCTGTCACAATGACCGCCCTTATTATAGAAGTCTCAGATATCCATGTCAGCGCTGAGGTCACTGCTTCCGTCTCAATTCTCAAACTGACGATTGTTGACATGTATGCCTTACTGCGCTCAACAACGACCTGTCCTCTCACTTTAGCCGAGAAGCCCAAGCCGGATGTCCCACTACGCAGCACTGATCCGTCGGTGTATATGACGGCATCCCTTTCCTGCGTGTTATCAGTTAAAAGCTGATTCACCTCATGCTCTGCTCTCCCGTTGCTCCATTCCCTGCATTCCTTTCCGAAGGTTATGATGATTCTCTGGTACTCTATCATTCTATCCCAAGTGTGGACCGATTCTTTCCCTTTGGCCATCGTCTCAGCTGGGGTAATAACAACCCCAAAATGCTTTAATTGTTTTACAAAAGAATGCCCATAAAGAGTCATACGAGCGCAACTGTCTCAAAGAGTGAAATCTCGTGACTTGACTAGTACGTAGATTTAGCAAGTGACAGGCCAACAGTGCAATACTAAAAACAAAAAGTCTTACTATTCGAGGGCTGCTCAGAAAATAATACCCTACATTTTGTTTCTTGTCCCAGAATAAAGATACAGAGAAGATGTACATGTTGCAACAAAGATGCTTTCTCGAGCGTATGCGTAATTGCGCGATCTTCCACCCGATAGCAATGCTTATGATCCTCAAGCCAAGCCAAGAATCATTTATTTTACTTATCGGATACTTCATTTTAATTACTTTCCTTTCTATATATTTTTGTCATCTTCATAATCATCCCATTCCATAGATCACCTTTATACATATCATCTTATTGCATCTTTACTATTTTTGCAAATATATAATGATCGAGAGAAACCGAATGAGAGCCAGAGAAAGAATGGCAATCATGAGGAAACTTGCTGGCACAAGCTGGGGATCAGACGAAGGCATACTAAAGAAACTGTACACTGGAAGAGTGAGACCAGTTCTCGAGTATGGCATTGCGGTATGGACAACAGCAGCAAAGGCGAACTTCGATAAAGTTAGCAAACTTCAAAACCAAGCCATGAGAGTTATAACAGGAGGCATGAAGTCAACGCCAATTGTAGAACTTGAAAAGATTACAAAGCTGCAATCCATGACCGATGGAAGAGACTGCAGAGCCCAGCTGCAGTCAGTGAAACTCCGAAGACTGACTGACCATCCAATGCACCAGAGACTAAACAATTTGGGAAATGGGAAACTAAAGCGGAGAAACCTTGCAGAAATAGCCAAAGCAAAGATGCACGAAGATCCCATAAACGCACTAACAACACCAAAACCCATCACTACTGTACGAAAACCTACCTGGAAGCAGGATATATTTCCAGAGGTGGTAGAAAATATACCAGGTATTGCAAACAAAAACTGCCAGACTGAAAAAGAAAGGTGAGATACTACCCTAAGCTTCATATCGAAAAGCTACCCAAGCATGGACTGGGCCCATGCATACACCGACGGTTCTGTAACAAACACTACACAGAACGGAGGGGCAGGAGCATTCCTGAACCTACCAAATGGCAGAAAAATAACACTGTCATTCGCTACTGGTAAGTACACAAGCAATTTCAGAGCGGAGGCAGAGACACTGAGGGCGGCAGTGGAAGAAATGGTGACACACACTGAAAATGAAAGCCATATAGTCCTGCTTACAGATGCTCTCGCCGTAGTCACAGCGCTAAAAAGCCAGAAAAACACTAAGCTTAATGACTTAAGAGCAGCACTCTGCAAACTGTGCCAGCAGTCCGCACCAAAAAGGGAAGTGGTACAGTGGGCCCATCACACTGCAACATCCAAGGCAACGAGGAGGCAGACAGACTGGCAAAAGAAGGTGCAAGACTACCACAAACAGATACTAGTATGACGTACGAAGAGTCAAAACGGCTTATCAAAGTCAGATACATGACCAAATGGGAAACCGAACATACTGGTTACACCAAAAACGATGCCTATTACCAGTTGAACCGAAGAGAGCAGGTCGTTGTCTTCAGACTTCGCACTGGCCACAATAGACTGAGGCACCACCTATTCAACAAACTGAAGATAGATGGTACCGACGAATGCCCGTGCGGTACTGGTAAAATGACCGCTGAACATCTGCTGCAGAACTGCCCGACATACGAAGATCAGAGAGAGCAGATGTGGCCATCACCAGTGGAACTGCAAGACAAGCTCTATGGCAGTGGCGACAGGCTCAGGATGACCGCCGCTTTTTTCGAAAAAATAATGGTTACGGTCTGACTGCGTACGAAGAAGAAGAAGAAGAAAAAAAAAAAAAAAAGAGAAAGAAAAAAAGGTCACTTTCACTTTTATTTTTTTTTTAAATTTAAAAAACATTTTTTTAAAAAAACCGTGAGATGCGATACTTAAAATAAATATACCCATTCCCTCTTTTTGGCGCAACAATCACTGGATATCGAACGTAAGACAGAACCTCCGAATCTGGACGAGAGTACCTTCAACTCATGGAAAAAAATTTAAAAAAAATAAAACTATTGATTACGGAAATAGGATTTGCCAACCACCTGTCACTCACAGGAAGGATCAAAGAGAGGACCACCAAATGCCATGAAAACACTCCTGCAACACGGAAAACACTAGGTTAGGTACATACAGATACACGCACGCATCCAAGCACTGGTTTATACGTCCTGATATCGCCCAAATGGACTAAGGTCTGGGGTGGAAAATGGCGTGCCTCCGCCAGTAGAAACTAGTGAGGCAAACATCTAAGCAACAACAACTAAAGTAGTCCGTTAAAATGGCGTATGTATACGACACGTGTCACAAACAAAGAACTAATTGAATTTTTTGTGGCGGAGAAAGAATGTATTAAACCACGCTAACATTGCTGTCAAATGTGAAATGTGCCTTTCTGTCACATTAGGCATGTCAGCGACAAAGAAAACTGGTCATCCAACCTGAGAAAATGTTTTTACCTAGCATAGTGACACCCGCAACACTTTATCCCCGACCTCAGAATCGATAATAAACCTAATTATTGTAATAATAGTTTTGCTGCGAAATGTGTTTTGTTATGGATGTAAAGCCAATCCTTGAGAGGCATACCCTGCCACATTCGGGACCCGCATGTAGGGAGCCAGCTGTGGAGTCGGCTTTTTTTTTTCAACAGCGTGCATTCGATTAGCATCCGCGATGGCTTTTCTCTCTGAGATCTGATCACCTTTGGTGATGCTAGCGAGCCAGGGGGTTCCGTTTTGTGCAAAAAAGCTCCTATAAGGGGACATAAATGTTGCAACTTTTCAGAGACACTTTCAATGAGTCTCTGTAGTGTTTCTTTTCTCCCCGCCAAACGTGAGTGTCTGGATGTAGGGCGCTACTTGAGGATGCGTTCATCTGGCATGTGAACATGTCCCGTCCAAATTATCTGAACTGTTTGCAGAAGTGCATGGATGCTCAATATGTAAGTCTTGCTAAGAATTTCAGTTAAGCACTTTGTCCTGCCACCTGATCTCGAGCAGATCTAGTGAACATGATTTAGCTGTCTGCCATGTTTGTAAAACACTGTCCGAACCAGTTCTACACACACACACACACACACATATATATATATATATATATATATATATATATATATATATATATCACAACGATGGCGCCGTAACTGGCTGCGGGTCTATATCGCTCTGCTGTTTTAGTTCATTAAAAGTGCCGCCAAACCATGGATTTGCTGGGAATTCACACTAGTCAACGACTTACACTTGTGAACACGGAAACGTGTTGTTGTTTTACATTTGGACTGGTTAATTCGTTTGTTTTGTTTGTTTTCTTTCGTCCAATTATCCTGCAATGCACATCGGCTATATGAATAGCACTACGCTTAAACATGTGTCATATTTCACGGTTTTAGTTCACACGGCCACTTCACGAGATTGGCGCCCTACGCCCTGGCTGTGGGCAGTGTCAGCTTTGTTGTATGAAATTTAGACACAACTATAATGAACTGCCATCTGGGCAGAGATGGGCTCCGTCACAGCGCCAAAACACAGCGCTGTATGACTGGAGCTGGTACGACAAACGTCAATAATGGTGCCTCAAGGACCTCCTAGGTTATGGAACTGATGATGATCATTATGATCACACATAGATGATCCAGGTACTATATATCACAAATAGAACATCCAGGTATTATATATCCTACTTAACTGATCACTATAGTGTATTTCACACACAGAGGATCAATGTACCATTTATCACCGGTAGATGATCCAGGCTTCGATCATATCAGTGAAAGACAGATGAAGAGACATCAAAACTTACAGCAGAAAAAGTATCACGATCACGTAAGCTAAACGACATGTCCTTTATCTCCTAACCACTGTTAGGGAAACATGTGGAAAAGTGAACAACTGCAATTGTATTTGTTATTTAAAATGGGTCAACATAAATATTGTCCATAAACGTGTTTTTTTGATTAAAAGAAGAATGTGTCCAACCCGATAATCTAACTTGTTTGTGCTTCTGGTATTGTCAGCCTGAGTAAATCTTGAAACATTAGCCATCCTAAGCAATGATGGGCACATGGTTTACTGTTGACGAATGTAGACACATGTCAAAGTAGATACAATTCCCGGGAGGTGATAATTTCTAAGTTATCACGAACAAATGTGAAAATTATAAGGGCATGGGAAGGAACGGTGGATAAGGGACAAGAAATATAAAACGCGAGTCACTATATTAATAAGAAGAATGATTGTAACATTTTTGTGGAATAAAGGAACCACGCAGAAAATAATAATCAGAAATAAATGGATAATAAGTCCAAGAGATGCAAGGTTACAGAAGATTATGACAAGTACGCGGCAATATCACGGGTCCATCAGGTGGAAGATTATAGACGAATGAAGGGAAAAGAACAGTAGAAGTTTAGGACCGTCATGAGATCAATTGTATCAAACAGTGAAACAAAGGCTGAGGATGTAGGATGGTGGGAAATAGATAGTAGTAAGTAGTATGCTCTCTTCGGAACGTCGCTTCTTACAACTGCTACCCTATTTATAACTTTCTTGGCTCATGTGTAGTATGATGGGTTGTCATTACTTTCCGTTCGTAGAGAAGCGATCGTACCTAGAAAAAGAAAACCCGTGTCTGCTAAACTGGATACGGCGGGATTCCAACCCATGTGCTTTGGGATTGTGAAACGGGTGTTTACCAATAGACCACTCTGTCTCTGGTGAGTTAGATTACATGATAATTAAATGAGGAAGAAACAGACTTGAAGTCAACGGTCAGGTCAGGTCGTCCTATAACCGGCGAGGCCGTTGGGGTACCCATGAAGACACACACTACAACCGCACGTCGCTCTTCTCTGTCAGCGACCGCTACCTATGGCTCATCTGGTCGGAGATTGATCCTTTTTTTTATGTTGTCTTTCTACCTCTTTTTTAGGGTTACTTCTTCGGGTACAGTTGAAAATAAAATAATGTATGAATTAAATAAATATACGGGATCAAGATGCCGGGCAGCGTATGAGCTGCAGTGGTCGGCGACCCATAGCTGACTGCTAGCGTCAGGGCCAGCGAACCAGAGCTGCCAAGACCCTTCTACACCTCCACGGGGTGATACTGGTTAACAGGCTGCAGGAGGGCAGACTGACTAAGGAGAAGGGATCGAAGAGGGAATGCTAACCCGGTACTAAAAAAATGCTTGCTGAAGTCAGATGTGTTGGACCGAAAGGTACAATTATCGCAGTCAAGCTGTAAACTACGACACAACGCATTCCGTTCTCTGGACTACATTCTGCTACTTAAGCCCTTTCAGGGTTTGGTAGCCGGAGTTTGAGAACGAACGATGCTAAGCCAAGCCAAATAAATATACTCGCAAAATATAATCCCAGAAAGGATCATGAAAAACAAATTTAAAAAAACGGAAAACAAAATAGTAGGAAGCTAAAATGTGGTTCATTTGTTACAAGACAAAGTTAATGAACGATAAGAAAAATGATGATAAGATAGTCTAATGTAGAGAAACAAAACATGGGCAACCTGGAACATTATTAGTATGAATGGTTGATCTTGATGTTTTGCTTGTATTGTGGTGCGTGGTTTTCTTTTATTAATCTAGTTGTTCCAGGCGAAAAACAGAAAAGTTAAGCTGGGAAGACCGCAAAGAAAAATAAATATGAGGGCTTAATGTTTTTTTAAAGACGGAAAATTTCTAATATCGTAAATACGGACCAAGTAAGTGGCTTCAATAGGCTTGTGGCCATTTTCGCCACAAACTTCAAAGCAACGGAAGTTGACATAATTTGTTGTCAGTTCTTAACGATTACAATAAATGGACATTTTTGCTTTATACAATTTTTCATCATTTTTTGTCATTCTTTCATTTCTTTTTATTTGACATTATCTCTTATATAATAAGACATGTCTGATTTTAAATGTTCTGTTCATATTTCTCTTTTTCTCTATTCACAGTTGGTCTATCAGCCAATTCTATACTATGTCTTGAACAACAACAATCGATAATTCTCATTATAACTTATAATACTATTACTGCTGCTGCTGCAGCTACTGGTACTACTGCTACTACTGTGACTACAACTGTTACTACTACTGCCTCTATTACTATTGCTACAAATACTACTGCTACTACAACAGCAACAACTACTATTGATACTAGTACTACTACTACTAATACTGCTACTAATATTACTGTTACTGCTACTCTAACTACTACTGCCAATATATACATATATAGATAGATAGATAGATAGATAAATAGATCGATAGATATATATATATATATATATATATATATATATATAGATAGATAGATAGATAGATAGATAGATAAATAGATGGATATATATATATATATATATATATATATATAGATAGATAGATAGATAGATAGATAGATAAATAGATGGATATATATATATATATATATAGATATATAGATAGATAGATAGATAGATAAATAGATAGATATATCGATAGATAGATAGATAGATAGATAGATAGATAGATAGATAGATAGATAGATAGATAGATAGATAGATAGATAGATAGATAGATAGATAGATAGAGAGAGAGATGATGGTTGAATGGATAGATGGATGGACGGACAGATATATATATATATATATATATATATATATATATATATATATATATATATATATATACACACACATAGACAGACAGGCAGACAAATAGACAGATAGATAGACAGACAGACAGAAAAATAGACAGATAAACAGACAAACAGAAAGGCTGACAGACACACTGACAGACAGATATACATACAAACAGGCAGATATAAAGACAGACAGATAGATTATTAAAATCCAGATACATTTGTTAACAAGATCAAAGTATAGACGAGCATTTCAGCTCTAGACACTGAGAACGCCCACAACATGACCTTTAGTGTTGATAGAATCTTTGAGATTTAAGTCTGAGTCTCAGAAAATGTATAAACTTTAGTTTACCTTTCTTCAGAGTTAGGAAATAAATAACCTTTGTAAACAGAATAAGCTCATATCAATAAGCATACAAGCGAGTATATGATACAATCGCACAGGTGGGACACGCAGATAACTATGTCAAACCTAACTTGAGCTGAGCCAGAATGTTATAAACATTCACTTTGCCAGATCCCTAAGCCAACACCATTTTTAAGAGTGTGATATATTCTAAACACATTAGCTTCACGTCTGCATCACTCACGAAAAGAGATCGCTGAACGATGGAAGCAACCGTATGTCACTAGCACTAAAAGACTTGTTCAGATTCTCCTGTTACATTTCCAGGCGAATTAAGTAGCAAGCAGAGGTAGATTTACAGCAATTACAAACGCATGCTTTTCTCCACTGAATTAGTTTCCGCGCTGCTGGAAGCAATTGAAGCGGCTATCAACGAAGTATAATGTGAACAGAAGTGAGCCGAAATATCTTTGTGCAACTTATCACATTGGCGATGAAAGTTATTGCATTCGGGTGTCAATTTGACATGCTGTGACAAGTATCGCTTCTTCTTAGCTACCTTGTTTTGTTTTATGGAATGCGCAGTAAACAAGTGCCCGACATGTACAGGAGCACATGGTTAGGGCCTGTTCTGTATTTCAACTAGAAGCTTACAATAAACGGCAGAGGTCGCATGAGGATGCTTTTCTTGCAGTTCTTTACAAAATAAATAATTGTATATATTAGCCAAACAACGTATATACATTTAGTACTCCAGTTACATTATATAGACTAAAATAAATAATTGTATATATTAGCCAAACAACGTATATACATTTAGTACTCCAGTTACATTATATAGACTAAAATAAATAATTAAATAGAAAGCAAAGCGAAATAGTGCATCGGTATTGTTGTAAGTTTAACATCGGTTGTGAAAAGCTGTTCTGAGTAAGGATGTTAAAGAAACATTGATAATTATATTTGGGGAGCAAATAATATTAGTTGTTCATCGTGAGCAATGTTGGCAGCATCATCTGACTTCTGCTGAGAGATTGTAATGTCACATGATTATAGGGGTCCTATCTTAGCACGGCAGGCTCTGCCGCACGTGAAACACACGTGTAAGTAGTCGACTGAAGGGTAGTCGTGGGCTCTGTTCGGTCGTGTACAGGTACGTGTGCGTGTAACTCGCTTTCTCTAGAGAACTCTGAGCCTCACTAATGAAATTCGGCTCGACAAGCTAAGAACATGTGTTGTGTTCGCGTGACAGGCGCAACGGTTAAACGTGAGTGTCTCCAGGAAGGTGAAGATCTTTCAGAGACATTTTAAAAGTGTCTTTGCAAAGTTTCATCTGACACCTCCCACCCCACCCCATCCCTCAGCGTACAGAAACTACATTGAAATAGAACGTATAGATGCTCAACATGTTACCTGAGAGTTTTAGTTAGGTAATTTGTACTGCCAGCTCATTTTGAGCAACTTGCAGAGACAGCCAATATGGAAATGATGAAGCTACCTGTCATGTCTGTTACACAATGTCCATGTTTTGCAGAGATGCAGAAGAGTGATTAGTACGATACACGTTTAACTTGGTGGCGCTAATACTTCCTTTGTCGACTGAAAACAATTTTTGGTAGTCTTCCAAAATGCCCGACAATTATGTTCTTTACCTCGGAATCAATTTTGGCAGCTCTGGTGCAAATAATATGGTTAGGTCATCTCATGAGAACTGGCCTCGGTCAACAACTATTGCTCGCCTACAACAGTTTAAAATCTTGCTACAACGTTCGATGAGAACCGCGAAAACGACTATAGTAAACATTAGAGAGGTGACACCTATATGGGCAAACACTAGCTCACACAGGACGTTGGGATCAAGAGTGAGTTCACAAGTTATTTAAGACCAACTCACACAAGACATTCGGATCTAGAGTGAGTACACGAATTATCTAAGACCAGCTCACACAAGACGTTCGGATCTAGAGTGAGTACACGAATTATCTAAGACCAGCCCACACAAGACGTTCGGATCTAGAGTGAGTACACGAATTATCTAAGACCAGCCCACACAAGACGTTTTGTACACAAAGGGAACATAGAAAGGAAGCCAGAAAGTAAGCAAGTTCGAAGGGAAGTCATTCAATAAGTCACAAATGGCTATTAAGAAAATAAAATAAAAACGACACGAATTTGAAAACCATCTGTTATTGTACATATATTGTCCCTTATTTCCCAACATAATTTCCACCATCACTGACACACTTATCCCATCGCTTTATCAGTGCGCCAAATCCTGCACCATGGCAGTCTTTGGTCTGATGTCTCTACCTCGTTCCACTCCACGTTTAACATCTTCGCAATCAGCGAAACGTCGCACGTCAACGTGGATCCTTAGTGCACCCAACCGATTAAAACGTAAACCAGTGATGGCCCACAATCGGGGCTATATTCATTGGAAGAAACTGAACATTTTGGTCGCGAATGGGGCAGGTGCACCGATAAATGACCGGTGAACACGGATCACAACATAACTCAGATAGCGCACGCAGGTGAGAAATCTAGAACACAAAACGGACGTCCTACACCCCGCAAAATGGCTGTGGAGAACGCCATACAGGTCACCCTAACAGCTACAAATCTAAGGGACACATTCACAGCACTCAGGACAACTACACATCCATACCAACCTCTATCGCTGGAGGTTTTAGACTCAAAGCCCTTGCAATTCATTAAATCCAGCAATTCGCGTACTCGAAGAAAACAACCCAGAGGGAGGACAGGAGGAAAACGAAAACAAAAAAAGAATAGTACACATACCGGATCGATACGTGATCACTACGCTCCGGGAGAGTGTTTGTCCCCCGTCAACACTGGTTAAAGACATGTCCAAGACATCCCTCACACGCTGAGCACATTGTGGAGATGTCCTTACGACCTCTTTGGTTTACAGGAAAGATGAGCCGACGAAACATGTGGAAATAGCTGGGGGTTCAGTCGGCGCTGTCATGTGGTTGTTCAAGAAGTTGTCATACTATAGGTAGTCAATTTTTTGTCGGCTTATCGAGCCGTATGTTGTGATCTTCTTCTTCTTCATCGTTCATTCTCAAACTCCCGCTACCAAACCCTGAAAGGGCTTAAGTAGCAGAATGTAGTCCAGAGAACGGAATGCGTTATATCGCAGTTTACAGCTTGGCTGCAATATTTGCACCTTTCGGTCCAACACATCCGACTTCAGCAAGCATTTTTTTAGTACCGGGTTAGCATTCCCTCTTCGATCCCTTCTCTTTAGTCAGTCTGCCCTGATGCAGCTTGTTATCCAGGATCACCGCGTGGAGGTGTAGAAGGGTCTTGGCAGCTCTGGTTCGCTGGCCCTGACGCTAGCAGTCAGCTAAGGGTCGCTGACCACTGCAGCTCTTGCGCTGCTCAGCGTCTTGATCCCATATTGTGATCTGAACAGGATGACTAGATTGGGATAACTCAGCAGTTTTTGAGCGCTATTGAGAAAATGTATCGACTCAGTCTTGCACTGTTTTACGCACAAACACCTCTCCACGTGATGAAGAAGTATTGTCTTATAAGTATTTTTTTGCAGAAAGTTCTAAAACACGCACAACAGCGCGCCATTCTTTGACCGTGCATGCTGTGTGCAGGCTTATCATTGTTGCTTGTTAAAATAGTATTATTATTTCTTCTTCTTCTTCTTCTTCTTCTTCTTCTTCTTCTTCTTATTCTTCTTCTTCTTCTACTTCTCTGACCGTTGTTTGTAAAACTGTATTATCTGTACAAATTTTGTCTTTCATCTGTCTCCCAAGGCCAGTATAACTCTCTCAGTTCCTGAGTGAGTACACAGTAGGGTTTGTTCAATGGTCATATAAACCTTTCATCTGTCACAATCCTCATTTTCTTGTAAAGATGACCCTTGAATCTTTTATGTCCAGTTCACAGTCTAAAAATCAGTTTAGCCCCCTCTGTGGCTAGATTGTCGGCCTCCTTGTTTCAATAAACGTAACAGTGTGATCGCATCCACTGAATCACTGCTTTCTTTAACATTTGAGACATTTTCGCAGTCTGCCCTTAATTCATTCAGTTCTGTGATACTGTCACTATGAAAAGCAAAAGTCACAATAAGAGGCCAATGCAATGTATAGGGGCAGAAAAAACGTGCACCTCAACAAAAGCCTACAACATCTCCATGCACCTCAACAAAAGCCTACAACATCTCCATGCGTTCACCTCAACAAAAGCCTGCAACATCTCAATGCGTGCACCTCAACGAAAGCCTCCAACATCTCCATGCACCTCAACAAAAGCCTACAATATATCCATGCGTGCACCTCAACGAAAGCCTACAACATTTATTTCCATGCACCTCAACAAAAGCATACAACATCTCCATGCACCTCAACAAAAGCCTACTACATCTCCATGCGTGCACCTCAACAAAAGCCTACAACATCTCCATGCGTGCACTTCAACAAAAGCCTATAACATCTACATGCACCTCAACAAAAGCCTAAATCTCCATGCACCTCAACAAAAGCCTACTACATCTCCATGCACCTCAACAAAAGCCTACAACATCTCCATGCACCTCAACAAAAGCCTACAACATCTCCATGCGTTTACTTCAACAAAAGCCTGCAACATCTCAATGCGTGCACCTCAACGAAAGCCTCCAACATCTCCATGCAACTCAACAAAAGCCTACAATATATCCATGCGTGCACCTCAACGAAAGCCTACTACATCTCCATGCACCTCAACAAAAGCCTACAACATCTCCATGCACCTCAACAAAAGCCTACAACATCTCCATGCGTTCACTTCAACAAAAGCCTGCAACATCTCAATGCGTGCACCTCAACGAAAGCCTCCAACATCTCCATGCACCTCAACAAAAGCCTACAATATATCCATGCGTGCACCTCAACGAAAGCCTACTACATCTCCATGCACCTCAACAAAAGCCTACAACATCTCCATGCGTTCACTTCAACAAAAGCCTGCAACATCTCAATGCGTGCACCTCAACGAAAGCCTCCAACATCTCCATGCACCTCAACAAAAGCCTACAATATATCCATGCGTGCACCTCAACGAAAGCCTACAACATTTATTTCCATGCACCTCAACAAAAGCCTACAACATCTCCATGCACCTCAACAAAAGCCTACTACATCTCCATGCGTGCACCTCAACAAAAGCCTACAACATCTCCATGCGTGCACTTCAACAAAAGCCTATAACATCTCCATGCACCTCAACAAAAGCCTACATCTCCATGCACCTCAACAAAAGCCTACTACATCTCCATGCACCTCAACAAAAGCCTACAACATCTCCATGCGTGCACCTCAACAAAAGCCTACAACATCTCCATGCACCTCAACAGAAGCCTACACCATCTCCATGCACCTCAACAAAAGCCTACAACATCTCCCTGCACCTCAACAAAAGCCTACAAGATTTCCATGCTTGCACCTCAACAAAAGCCTATAACATCTCCGTGCACCTCAACAAAAGCCTACAACAACTGAATGCACCTCAACAAAAGCCTACAGCATCTCCATGCACCTCAACAAAAGCCTACAACATCTCCATGCGTGCACCTCAACGAAAGTCTACAACATCTCCATGCACCTCAACCAAATCCTACAACATCTCCATGCACCTCAAAAAAAGCCTACAACATCTCCATGCACCTCAACAAAAGCCTAAACATCTCCATGCGTGCACCTCAACAAAAGCCTAAACATCTCCATGCATGCACCTCAGCAAAAGCCTACAACATCTCCATGCACCTCAACAAAAGCCTACAACATGTCCATGCGTGCACCTCAACAAAGGCATAAAATTGATGCAGATTTTCCAATCGTATCCCACGTAAAATTATCAGTCCATCTTGAGACATTCTACGTGTCCGCCTAACAACATATACCCACCTACCCATATTCGACTGCACTAGCTGAAAGAATGTACATTTTTCCCTGTGGAATACTTTAAACTGGTTTATCTATGAAACGAAACACCAACTAATCCATAATCTTTTCCAAAAGTTATCAATATTTTGCCAACTCAAGCAGAGTTTATTGTCTCTGAATATTAAAGAGAGAAATAACATATGTCTCTTAGGATTGCTTTATTATTTGTTTATTATCATACTGTTATTCCATCGTATTTATATGAGCGCATCTAAGGTAAAGTAAAGTGTCCCATTGCATTACTGCCGTAGGGGTGTGAGGTGTTAGCGATCTCACATTTCAAAGGCTCGGCTATATGAGGGCGGTAGCCATCTCCTCTCCCTCGCCGCTTTTACTTCCCGGACTGAACCGGTACCTATTTAAGGCTGGGTCGACCCGGGTGCCATTGCGGTCTGAAAAAAACATTACCGCCTCAACTGGGAAATGAACCCAGGACCACTCAGATGCGAAGCCAGCGCGCTAACCACTGCGCTACGCTGTTAAACGGTATTACAATTCACTTTAGAACATTTATGGGAAACAAGTGGGCTGGTTGAGATTGATGAAAACATGTTCCATCGTTCGATGTGACACTAGCAATCAATCTCTCTCATTTGTCAGACACTTGGATTATACAGACGAGCAGATTCATCATTCTTGCGCTCCATAAGGCAAGAAACGTTCACTTTAAAAAAAATACCATATTAAAACGTGTTGACGCAAAAAGGAGAGTTCTTCACTATTCTAGTAATACAGTCATGTCATACAAGGTAATGTGGTATCCAATTGACGGGGATGAAGTGTTAGGGACTTCATTCTACGAGGCACATCTTGTTTGTTACATGGAGTGGTCAGTTTCCTTCCTAGCTGCCATTTCTTTCCTTACAGTAATCCAAGTACTCATTTACAGCTGTGTCGACTGGAGCGTGCCAATAACGGGAGTTGAACTCCGTACCTTTACTGCACAAAGCGAGTGCTCAACCACAACGCTAATTAGACACCCTTGCCCTACGGAAGCAAGTTACAGGAAATCAATAAATAAATACGGTGATCACTGCGGGTCAATGATGGTTGATTGACAGCTGATTGCCAATAATTGCATCGGAATGTTCAAAAGGTTAATCAAGATGTCACGAGACACGCGTTGAGCACAGTGCACTTTAGAAGCTTACTGGAGAACTATAAATAAACATGACCCTATATTTTGGTTGGTTGGAACCAGCTGTAAGACAAGAATTATTAGAAAACATTTGAACTGCTTGACATGCTTTTTTCGCTTTGTTGAGCCTTCTTTTATCTTCCTGTGGCTTACAGTTTGACAGGATGAGATAGCTGACCCATGCACACCTCTTCTTCGTCGCCTATTAATGTTGACATATAAATTATGTGTGGCTGAGCCATATTAATGTTGACATATAAATTATGTGTGGCTGAGCAATATTAATGTTGTCAAATAAATTATGTGTGGCTGAGCCATGTTAATGTTGACAGAGAAAGAATGTGTGTCTGAGCCATATTAATGTGGACAGAGAAATTATGTATGGCTGAGCAATATTAATGTTGACAGAGACAATACGTGTGTCTGAGCCATATTAATGTTGACAAAGAAAGTATGTGTGGCTGAGCCATATTAATGTTGACAGAGAAAGTACATATGGCTAAGTCATATTAATGTTGACACTGTAACAGAGTAACAATGGTCTCACGAGCCAGAGCTTGGGAAGCCATGAAAACACTGTTTGTGATACCCACACATAACTTGGGAACCCTGTCCGGGAGATGGAGTTAACAGAATATTCATTATTCTAAATTCTTCAACAATGCTCATTTAAGACTGTCCGGCCAAATTTGATTTTCTCCCGGTTCCTACTGGAAAATCCCACGACTTTTTAGTTCAAGACAATAGCCTTTCTTTTAGTAAAGGATATTTCAAGAAAAGTTTATGCGTCAGATGAAATCATGGATCCAAACAGCGAAAATAATGTACATAAGCTGGGGGATCAAAGTATCCGAGATAGGCCACAGAACAGAAGACTACTGAGCAGTTGGTAGGTAGATAGGGCAGAGCGAGAAGCTAGGACATAGGGCAAGAAACATCAACTGAAGTTGAGTAGCTAGAGCAGAGAGATAGAACATTACTAGAACAACAGAGGAGTCACTGACTCTAGTCACTTAAAGGGAAGATCTCGATCAAATACTTGTTAGCATTTGACTGTGTGTTGTCCTGTTGATTCGACGCTGACATCTTGTCATACATGACGCTGACTTCTAAGTTACTGACGTGGCATTCGACTGCATAGTTGTATTAAGGAGATGTGCTACTTTAAACACGCAGCCGTCGTAACAAAGGTGTTACTATTGGCCTGACACCTGCAGTAACAGAACGAACCCCTGTCGCCGACACGAGAACCTCTGTCATCAAGAGCGTGCCTGAGTTGGAAAACCACCACGGTGCAAGAACCGCTGTAGTCGTCGCAGAGTTCCTGACTAGACTAGGAGAACAAAGAGATCGAATCGCTGCAATCGTCTTCGTGACTTAAAGACGAGACATGAGACTCCGAAGACCCAGACGTTGCAGAAGTTGATAGAAGGAACAGAAGACCACCATCGAGCAATGACAAGTAGATTAGCAATGAATAGTTAGCTAGATAGTATTGTATGAGCTCATAGTGAGATAGGACTGTGAATTGAACATTAGCTAGAAATGATCAATTGATAGGACCTGGGGTTAATTTAGTACAAGAGAAATACCTGTGCTATTTGCACGAGACTTTTGTGAGATGTTATAGTTAGTTGAGTGTTGATGGACAATAAAATACGATTCACGAGATTAGTTTATTGTTATAATGTGCATGATGTTTGTAAAGTAAACATCCATTTGTTTTTTCTGCAGCTGAAATAATTGTTGGTGTTTTAGTTAGGATTGGGAGTTAAGGGGTGAAAGTTTTGAGAAACAAAGCTAAGTTAAGAGAGTAAACTGTAAAAACACAAGGTATGTATGGCTGAACCAAATTAATGTCCACAGAAAGAATGTGTGGCTGAACAAGATTAATGTCCACACAAAGAATGTGTGGCTGAACCAAATTAATGTCCACAGAAAGAATGTGTGGCTGAATCAGATAAATTTCCACACAAAGAATGTGTGGCTGAACCAGATTAATGTCCACATAAAGAATGTGTGGCTGAACCAAATTAATGTCCACAGAAAGAATGTGTGGCTGAACCAGATTAATGTCCACACAAAGAATGTGTGGCTGAACCAGAATAATGTCCACAGAAAGAATGTGTGGCTGAATACGATTAATGTCCACACAAAGAATGTGTGGCTGAACCAGATTAATGTCCACACAAAGTATGTGTGGCTGAACCAAATTAATGCCCACAGAAAGAATGTGTGGCTGAACCAAATTAATGTCCACACAAAGAATGTGTGGCTGAACCCGATAAATGTGCACACAAAGAATGTGTGGCTGAACCCGATTAATGTGCACACAAAGAATGTGTGGCTCTATCGAAATCCTGCTCATTACCGTATGTGAAGGATTGCCGTTACACCTAATCCTAAGTGAAGATTTGCTGTGATACTCGATCCTAAGTAAATATTTGCTGTGATACTCGATCCTAAGTGAAGATTTGCTGTGATACTCGATCCTAAGTAAATATTTGCTGTGATACTCGATCCTAAGTGAAGATTTGCAAGGACTCCCAAACCTAAGTAAAGATTTGCTGTGATACTCGATCCTAAGTAAAGATTTGCTGTGATACTCGATCCTAGGTAAAGATTTGATGTGATACTCGATCCTAAGTGAAGATTTGCTGTGATACTCGATCCTAAGTAAATATTTGCTGTGATTCTCGATCCTAATTGAAGATTTGCTGTGATACTCGATCCTAAGTAAATATTTGCTGTGATACTCGATCATAAGTGAAGATTTGCAAGGACTCCCAAACCTAAGTAAAGATTTGCTGTGATACTCGATCCTAAGTAAAGATTTGCTGTGATACTCGATCCTAAGCGAAGATTTGCTGTGATACTCGATCCTAAGTAAAGATTTGATGTGATACTCGATCCTAAGTGAAGATTTGCTGTGATTCTCGATCCTAAGTAAAGATTTGCTGTGATACTCGATCCTAAGTAAAGATTTGCTGTGACTCCCAAACCTAAGCAAAGATTTGCTGTGACTCTTAATCCTATGTGACGATTTGATCGGACTCCCAAACGTAGTGAAGATTTGAAGATTTAATGTGACACTCGTTCTTAAGTGAAGGTTTGCTGTGACTCCCAAACCTAAGTGAAGATTTGCCGTGACTCAAAAAAACATATTTAGTCCTTCAATGGATTCCAGCCCACTGTGGGATCCCTGGAAACAAGAAAGTAGATGAGCTCCCAAAAGCCGGAAGTGGCGTCAAGTAGATTCCCCATCCACAGAGCTATAAAAAAGCAAAGACACTCATCAAACTATCCATGGGGGACAGAATGGAGTGAACAGCACAAAGAATACAAACCAGAAAATGACAGCATAGACAAACGAAAGAATGCAAAGAAAAGAGCGACAAAACCGATAGTGGGATTCCGAAATTATAGTTATGAGGAAAGACTCAGAAAAACCGGCCTACAGTGTCTATAAAAGAGAAGAATTCGAGGTAATCAAGGAAAAGAATAAATTAGACTAACACATTTTTCAAAGTTCAGCCGGCTACAAAAACAAAAGAGCGTGGCTACAAATTAATTAACGAAATGCCAGATTAGATATTAGGAAACCTTTTTTTATCAAAGTGTGGTGAATGCTTGGAATGCATTATTGCTACAAGAAATAGTGAGGTGAAGGATCAGTTAATGCATCCAAGAATAGATTGGATACAGTTATTTTTAGATCGTTGAGTAGATGAAACTGGTTGTTTACAGACTCTGCATAGTCTTCTAAACTAGTACAAAGAAGTTAAGTTAAAGTAAAACAAGCTTCGACACTTAAGACAAACCAACTAAAGAAGAAAATATTGCCCCTTAAACTCTTCTTCACATCATCGCATGTCGTGTAATCGTCCATTACATCTTGATGTGTGTATCAACATTTGGTAGCCCACTGTCCTCCCTCATGAAAACCTCAGTAGCTGATTCATTTGTAAGCGGCTTGCAATTAGATTCACTCTCTCTCTCTTCTCTCTCTCCTCTCTCTCTCTCTCTCTCTCTCTCTCTCTCTCTCTCTTATGCGACCTGAAATACCCTGCAATTATCGCTTATTGACAAACTCTCCTTCGGTTTTATATAACTGTAATTAACACTGTTTTTTTATTTCCATTCACACAGACTGGTTGTAAAGGCCGTTTGTTTGCAATGCTACGTATGCGCCGTCATTAGAATGCAGGAATTTACGCGTATACCGGTATAGACAAGCAAACCTCAGCTGGTATGACATAGCGAAAAGGGTCATGTCTGTTTGTGAACGTAGATCTCAGGAAATGTATCCTTGTGTCTGTGTCGTGGAGCACTTAATGTCGTATTGCGACATTGCATGACCTACTATATTTGCTCTAGGTGACAAACTATGACGTAAGTGCACGTGCTGACAGACAGGGCCAGATTATCCGTTAGGCTTAGTGGACTGAAGCCTAGGGCCTCGGAGCTCTTTGGGGTTCGTGAATAAGGTAAAAACAAATACTCGTATTATTATACTGGTTTAAAAAATAAAAATTATGTTAAAAAAAAAATGTCTGCATTTCTCAACTGTATTTGTAACGTTCTAAGAGATGATTTAAAAAACAACAATGCACACTAGCCACAAACAAAAATGGTCCCAACTTTTTATTTTTCATAACTTCCTGCGCCAGCAAATTTCGTCGACATTTAGTATTGAATGCTGTTTTAATTCTTTGTAGTAGTGGCGCGTATACTGTATGTACATTCCTACAGAGAATTACAATATTAAATCATGGGATGGGCAAGCACATATCTGCAATAGAAAAATACAAGAAAAAGGAACAACGTGTTCAACAAGATATAAAAGGACGTATGAAGCTGGTGGAGCTGGGTGCTCATGTTACAAGAACATTTCAGAACTGAATTTCCGATACGAGTGAAGTTGAAGTTGGCGAATTTGAGGGTTGCCATTCTTTTGAAACTAAAAATAACTATAATAGTGACACAGAGAACAACACAACATCAGAAATAGCAGAAAGTGTTGACAATATTTATGGACATAAATATCTCAATTCTGATTCTTAAAGAATGGTGTCTATATCACAAATTGATAACATTCCGGGCTGAAGCCAATACAATAACTTTATCGATTGACAATGACGCGTCATTGTGGTTCGGCAAGATAACAGGATAGACGCTGTTTTTGGACAAGAAATGGAAGTAAAGATTGTGGAAATGGCACTTTCAGCATTGTCATCTTATTTTAAACTGAGAACAAACAGACGCGATATTGTGGCAGATCTACGTGCTACCAGCGTGTGCCGAATGGCGAGAGGAAAATAAGTTGGTTGGGTGTTATTCAACGAGCAAATGCAAAGCGTTTTGTTTTCACTGCAATCTGTTTTCGACAGATGAGAACTCATTTGCAAAAATTAGCTATTGTGATTAGAAACATGCAATTCAACGAATTTTAGCTTCAGAAAGCTGCGGATCTCACGGAGAAGCTGCTATCACCCTTTGTCAAAAGGCAAATGCTATCGGTTGAATAAATAACCATGTTATGGAAAGACATCAGACTGAGCGGGCGATATTCCTAATCTATTCTATATCGTGTGGCTGCTAATATAAAACTCATAGCTGAGTACGGATCCGTTTTCATAGGCAATGATTCAGTGACTCAGTGGTCTCGAGGTAACGTGCCCGCCTCGGGTGGGGGACTCAGTGGTCTCGAAGTAACGTGTCCGCCTCGGGTGGGGGACTCAGTGATCTCGAGGTAACGTGTCCTCGGAGGTCAGAATCACGGTAAAAACAGTGTTTTTTTTCACATGAATCTTCTGATACGAATGACCATAATCTCTGTGAGATCAGACTTCTGTGTCATTGTCCAGCACGTTAAAAATTCAGTGGCATTTAGAAGTCGAAATGAGTAGGCCGTTGCCCGGACACAATTGAAGTGAAAAAATCTACCCATGTTATTTGTACCTCTACCAAGGTGGGTGCTATAGATTATGCCTAACTGGCTGCGGGTCTACTTAGCTCTAGTGTTTATTAATATGTCTATTAATATAAACTCACACGTCGGTTAAACAACCCTCGAAGAAACTGGTTGAATACAGACTCTGTAGAGTTTTCTAAACCACTATAACTATGTTAAGTTATACGGAATGTTGAAGTACTTGAGTCTAAACCAATTGGTAAATGTTTAGACGCACTAGAGTTATAAGTTATAAGAGAAGGGTTCTGTTTTTTTTTACCTTACGCCCACTACTTGTGACCAGCTCATTGATATTTGGAGGGAATGTACTGAAACCATTGAGGAAATTAAACAAGCTAGGTATAATTCTCTGCCTGTTGTTTCTACATCACTCATTGGCCATGTAGATAATGCTGATGGCACGTACTGATGACGACTAAGTTGATATTCTGGAGCGATGGTCAGGGCACTTCAATGTTATTCTAAACTGTTCACCCACTGTCAGTGAATTAGCCATTACACGCATGCCTTAAATAACACGCATGCCTCAAATAACACGTATGCCTCAAGTTGAAGTCAATGATAGGCTGGGTATCACGCCCAGTACAGATGAGGTTGAGAAAGCAATCAGCTGAATGTCTAGCGGCAAATTTCCGGGTTTAGATGCTATTCCTGTGTGCTTTACAAGGCAGGAGGTCCAGTGCTGCTACACAAGATATAACATACATCTTTTCCTCAATTTGGGATACAGGTCATATGCCGCAGGCCCTGAAAGATGCCATCATTGTCCGCATGTACGAGCACAAGGGCAATCGTCAATCTTGTGATAACCACAGAGAGATTTTCCTCCTGTCGATCTCTGGAAAAATTTTAGCCCGAGTTTTATTCAACTGCTTAACAACTCACCTCTAGCAGAAACTACTCCCAGAGAGTCAATGTGGTTTCCGAACTGGTTGTGGGACGGTTCACATGATTTTTGCAGCTCGTCAAATCCAAGAAAAATATCAAGAACTGCATCATGATATGTACACCATTTTAGTAGACCCGACAAAGGCCTTTGACACCGTCAACCGGGGCGGACTCTGGAAAATCATGGCGAAATTCGGTTGTCTCGAAAAACTCATCACAGTTGTCCGCCACGATGGCATGTCAGCCCGCTGTGGCAGAGTCTATGTTTAGCTGAGTAATTATCCTATCAAACATATCCTGGTCACTCGGACCAAATTAAGATACGTGACAGCGTAGGCTTTCAAGTTGAGTTTTTTTTTACTTATCCTTAATATATATATCCTTTACAAGATATAGCTACTCCACGACACGACTTATCCTTAAGAGTTACAACATATAGCTACACCACGACACGACTTCACACAGTAAAACACAGTAAACATTTTCCTGACCATCAAACAAAAGAATATCATTTACTACAAGAATAATTGTTGCACAATATAAACAAACTAAGAACTTCTAAACTAAATATCATAATATATATATTTAACTACAACATAAATTATAAGCACATGCTGTTGATGTTATTTCTGTAACTATGTGTCCACCCAGGTCCTACTTCTATATCTGGAACACAAAACTTCACACCTCAAGAAATATTCTAACCACAACTGAATGATTCCAGCTAGCTCGTCGTCCTTCCGCACCCTCAACACACAATCATAAACTCCTCCTCACGATGGGATTACGTACTCAGTCGATCTGTGCACTCACACGCAATCAATTCTCGTACTCAGTTGAATTGTACGTTCACACACAATCAGAACACACATCGTTCCCAAGGTGTCCTGCACATGCAACACATTCAGATCTCGTACTGTTAACAGGGTGTTCATCATAGGCTCCTATTGAACGCAACTGACCAAACTCGAGGTGTACGATGGGACAACCACCCTGCGAACTCTTTCACTTCAGACTCACTCTCGGTCTTTCTGCCAGTCTGCCGAGTTTATCACTGCAGAGTATTTTAAAGTCTCAGGCAGCAACATGGCTGTTCAATGGTCATATGTGGGATGTGATTTTGCGATCACTCCAATTTGGAACTGTCCCATTTAAAATGTCACTGGTTGTCTATCCACGAGTCACCGTCACTCCAAATATGGTAGCCTGTCGTGGAAGTATCAGACTGTCAATAACCCCCATCAATGTCAAAATATGACGCCAGAGTGGTCAGCTCCGACACCCACCCATGTACCAGACAAAGTCTTTCACCTAACGTGTTCCTAACCCTTCGTTTCTTTGTCGACCTAATGTCAAAACGGCGATTGACCACGGCGTGACCTGCGCTTGTCCACCGCATTCAGGCAACCTTTGTTTCTTAGAGTTGCAAGCCGAATCTCCCCTGCCCTAAACGCCCATGCTCCAGCTGGAACTCTCACACCGCGTACTCAATGGTAAACTCTCTGCAGTATTCCCGATCATAAATGGAGTAACCCAGGGTTGTGTGCTGGCTGGCCACAACACTTTTTAGCATGGTATCTGCAGCCATGGTTTCTGATGCAACACGTGAATGTGACACTGGCATACAGATCAGATACCGTACGGAAGGGCAGCTGTTCACTTTGAGGCTGCTAATGGCCCTCACAACGATCAAAGAAGCAACTATCTTAGATCTCATGTTTGCCGACAACTGCGCAATTAACTCGTGCTCAGAACAGGACACGCTGACAATCATGAATGAGTTATCAACTACGTGCACTGGTTTTGATATTACTGGAAACACCAAGAAAACGGAGGTAATGTTTCTAAGAAAAGATACAGAGACACTTTAAACGTTTCTTTGAAAAGTTTCTCCATTGGTGTTGCTGACTGGGAGCTGCTTGCTCCGAACCGTTCAGCCTGGTGCACTGCCGTCATGGTGCTTGCACCGCTGAGCAGAAGACCATCACGTAGGCGCAGGAAAATCGAGCTGCACGAAAGAAAAGAATGCAAGACTGCCCAACTACAAATGCTGTTTACGTGTGCCTTACGTGCGGTAGAGTTTGTCACGCTCAGATCGGATTGTACAGTCACATGCGGTAGAGTTTGTCACGCTCAGATCGGATTGTACAGTC
Source organism: Ariolimax columbianus (assembly GCA_036924085.1). Taxonomy (NCBI): domain Eukaryota; kingdom Metazoa; phylum Mollusca; class Gastropoda; order Stylommatophora; family Arionidae; genus Ariolimax; species Ariolimax columbianus. Next base: position 17,451,552 of record JAVGWX010000001.1, read on the forward strand.
ACATGCGGTAGAATTTGTCACGCTCAGATCGGATTGTACAGTCACATGTGGTCACATCTTAATGAACATGTCTGACGCTGCCGCCATCTTCGCTTGCGATGAGCAACTAACTAACTAAGACATGATGTGCTGCATATTTAATTATTTAATGAGTAGTGAACCAGTTGATAGACGTTCATTGAGATGATGGATATCAGTGTCATAAAGCTTGCACAAAGTATTTTTACTGTTTTGAAAAAAAAGGTTAGGAGACATGTCTGGTCTTGCATAACATAATGATTGGGTACAATATTCTGGCCAAGAAACCAAACTCACTTCCATCCAGGTATTCCTGGAAACGGGCTGATTTCATGACTAACTGGCTAACGAGATAGGGGATCGTCGTAATTTCCGTAGTAATCAGCGATACGCAGAGGAAGCCAAGCGTTGCACAACCGTATGGAGGACCCAGGTCCACCTTCATCAGCACGCTCGGAATGTGAGGAAAGCTGCCACAACCCGCCTCTTAACGCCTTTTTCAGGGCTGCACAAAAGAGTATAGAGTTGTGAGTATTTCACAACAACGGTTTTTGGAAAGGGAAAATATATAGTCAGAACGAGTAAAGGATGTGTCAAATATAAGCAGGAAATATACAGGTTTACATGTCATCATTCGGGATAGAAATCCCCTTGCTGAATACATACAATGCTTTGAATACTCTGTTAAATTTGATTGACCATTCTGTTGTAGAGAATATCTTTTTAGCTAGTGATTTTTTTAAATTAGCTGAAAACATGTACTATTTCTTTAGTGTATACAGGCACATATGTGCACTTCTGCAAAATGATCTTGATGGTTTACCTGCTGTAAAACGACTCAGTGATACCTGCTGGTATGCTCATGATAATTTCACAAATGCTCTTCACTGTGGAATATGAATGGATAAAACAAGCAATGGATATATTTGCTGACGATCCTGAAGAGGAAGCCACAGCGCGCAGGTATCAAGGAGTTTCATGTTGAAGTTAAGTAGTCTGGAAAACAGAAAACTCTGGGAGGTTTAATCATCAAAAATGGAGATATTCTATTAAAAAACCTAACCCTGTAAAGCACCGACATGGATCTCAATGAGACAACAATGTTACTGCAGTCAGAAGGTAATTATATTTTCAAAACTTGAGTGAGAATTTGAAGGATATGTAAAGAGCAGTGTGGATACAATTAGGAAAGCATTTTAAAAAAAACACCAGGGGAAGAACACTTTTATACTTCTTATGAATCATAGACCTTCATAATACACGGGTTTTTCCATCAAGGAAGATTTTAGAATAACAGTTTACTTGTCCATGACTGACAATCTGTCAACTGGCTTGGACAAGAGACTTGATGTTCATACTTCAGAGACATCAAAATGTGGATTCTCTTATTTAATTTCTTCCGCTTGTAATGATTGGCTTAGGAATGCAGCTGAGCATCTCGTATCTGATTAGAAACATCATCTTAGCGATAGTTTTGGTGATGAACTTTTTCATTTTAGTGAATTTATGATGGAATCAAATGGAGTTTAAGTAGATTAAAAATGGACTAATATGTCTTCATTTGCTTTTCGCATATCTAAAATCCTTATGCACAATCGCTTTCAGAATTTTTTTTTCCATAGATATACGAGTATATCTTTCATTGATATTCAAATTTGGATATAATTATCATTTTTGACAATCAACTTCCAGCGAACTGCTATGTTTTGCGCTAAAATATGTTAAAAACTATCTTCGACCCAATACACACACGCGCGGACGCACACACGCGCGCGCACGGACGCACACACGCAATAATATTTAAATAACTATTAAAAAACAGTTCCGTGGCAGACACTGCCGAAGGGGATAGAGTGGTAGAAATTTCAGGTCACAGCTTGTCAGGTGGTGTGGCTAGGTCTTTTCTTTCCCCAACCGTAGGTCAGGACCCTTTTACATTGACCTCTTAATAACTGGATAGACTGATGTGCTCACAAGGAGAGTTTAACCCCGTACCATTGTCGTGAAAAAACACATGATCTACCACTACACCAGTCAGACACTCGTACAGGACACAACGAGATGAATGGAGACGGTGTGCGAAAGACGCAAAGGACGAAGAAATTGATCATCTAAATGATCGAGAACCGACCACGTTACTCGGATGTTCTAAATACGTTGTTTAGTTTGCTTTTAACTTCGTGAGCTTTGATGTAACCTCAATGAAAGTGGGGTGGCGATCCTACATCATTAACAAAATACTCGTCTGTACACTAACAAAGCAGTGCATCTCCGTAAAAGGTTTTGCTGATCCAGGACAGGTAAATACAGATGAGTGGAACTGATCGACGAAGTTAAAATACAGATGGACTTGAAAGAGAAGAAATATAAACATTGTCTTTAAACAAATATATGCAGCAGATTGTATATGCCCAGAGGCATGTTTGATTTCCATTGATAACCTCAACTGAGGACGGTGCTACGATTCCTTAAGGACGATAATGATCTTCACAATTTTGTTTGACGTGTTCAATAATTTGAAGCAATAGTGTGTTTCAGATAAATAATACTGATGAAGATGTTCTTTAAAAGGTGGAAAACACTATCAGGCATTTATGTTTTTCACAACTCATTTGTTTAGTGAGTTTTGCGTAGGAAAACAAAATAGATAAGTTGAAATGGTATGATCAGATCACTAATGTGGAACTGTTGACAAGAAACACATCAATATCAGTGAAGCAGGATGTGAGAAGACCGCACTGGCATTGGATATGACACATTTTAAGGAAAAGAACTGGTTGAATTACAAAACATTCCCTATTCTGAAATTCCCAAGTTAAGATAAGTAGAGGTAGATGAAAACGGGGAAGACATAGACAGAGCTGCAATGGATGTCCCAGAACCTGTAGACTGCGTGTATTTGTTGACCACTTGTGCTGCACGAGGAGCTGAAAGATTATGATTTGATTGATTGATATTTCGCACTATTTTAATGCGTCTTTAGTAGGACACAGCAGCGGGCATAATTAATCTTAATTTAAGGACGTGTCTGGTATTCGGAAAGGCATGATATACGAATGGACTAAAATAATTATTGCTGGTGTGAATGTAACTTGTGTATATTAGTAGCCTAAAAGAGCTGTTGCTGGTGTGAATGTAACTTGTGTATATTACTAGCCTAAAAGAGCTGTTGCTGGCGTGAATGTAACTTGTGTATATTACTAGCCTAAAAGAGCTGTTGCTGGCGTGAATGTAACTTGTGTATATTACTAGCCTAAAAGAGCTATTGCTGGCGTGAATGTAACTTGTGTATATTACTAGCCTAAAAGAGCTGTTGCTGGCGTGAATGTAACTTGTATATATTACTAGCCTAAAAGAGCGGTTGCTGGTGTGAATGTAACTTTTATAAATGAGTGTACTAAAAGAGTTGTTTTGGTGTGAATGTAACTTTTATAAATGAATATACTAAAAGAGTTGTTTTGGTGTGAATGTAACTTTTATAAATGAGTGTACTAAAAGAGTTGTTTTGGTGTGAATGTAACTTTTATAAATGAATGTACTAAAAGAGTCGTTTTGGTGTGAATGTAACTTTTATAAATAAGTGAACCAAAAGAGTTGTTTTGGTGTGAATGTAACTTTTATAAATGAGTGAACTAAAAGAGTTGTTTTGGTGTGAATGTAACTTTTATAAATGAGTGAACTAAAAGAGTTGTTTTGGTGTGAATGTAACTTTTATAAATGAGTGAACTAAAAGAGTTGTTTTGGTGTGAATGTAACTTTTATAAATGAGTGTACTAAAAGAGTTGTTGTTGGTGTGAATGTAACTTTTATAAATGAGTGTACTAAAAGAGTTGTTGCTGGTGTCATTGTTACCTTTTCCTCATATATTCCATTCTTTTCTTATTGTAAAGTAATTAATGATCAGAAGTGTGTATCCGTCTCTTAGAAACGTGTATACTGTGTTCAGAACAAGCAAAGGTGCCGCTACATCAAAGGAATGATTAATTAACATAGCTAAATTAAATTCTCGAAAAATATTTATAATCAAGGTAAGTGGTAAATGTTATTGCTAGCACGGACGTTAGCGAAACGAACAATAATTGTAGTTATGTGCACTGATGTAGAGCCGGAGTAACATTATTCTAGAACTCAGCGTGCATCATCTTCAAGCATAAACAGGATAGATATCATGGCGATACGCCGACTTATCTTATAAGTAGAAACAAGGAATTTGTGTTTCGTCTAAGTTTTAATAGAACGGCCTTCTTTGATTGTCCCTTTCCTTTTGTTCAATGCTTTTATTTTTTTCATTTCTTGTTTTCCATACGAAGTCTAATTTCTGTTTTTTTTCTCTCATCTTTATTCTTCCTTTTCTCCGTCTATTTGTCTTCGTGCAATTATTTCTTTATTTACTATTTGTTTAAAAATTGAGAACCACGTTTAGACAAAGAACTCTACTATAATATGTACGAGGCGTGTTAAAAAATGACTCCATTTTAATCTTTTCCGCGGAAACAAATGAAGCGTAAATGTTGTCCTTCGGCAGGGAGGTATAGTGGAGCGTTATGCGCTTGCGTAAATGTTATCCCACCCGCAGATTGCGTCAGTTGGGTGGCAGTTCGCCTGTCAATGTTGAGTGTAGTGAGCAACAGTCTGGCTTCCTGCACAACGAACTGAAAGAAATCAATGTTGGTGTATCAAATCTTGCAAACAGCTAGACTTTACTGAAGTGGAAACCATTCGGAAAATTCAACAGGCTTCCGGTGACGATGCCATGAGCATCACACACGTTAAATTGTTGTACAATCGCTTCAAAGGTGATCGCACATCTGGACAGCGTATCACGTTCCGGTAAGCTCTCAAAAAGCTGAAATCATGAAGTCGTTGATCAAATACGGCTCTTGATTTTACAGAACCGTCGTGTCAAAGACCGAGGACTTGCGAATGTGGTTGGATTAAGCAATTGGTTTGGTACACTCCATTTTGAACGAGGATTTGCTATGCGAAGAATGTCCAGGAAATTCCTGCCGAAGCTGCTAACGTTGGAGCAGAAACAACTCCTTCTGTAAGTCTCACATGACATGCTGGACTACGCAAACGGCAACTCCGACTTCTTGAACACTGTGGTCACTTCTCATGGATCGTGTGTTTATGGGTACGACCCGTAACCCAAGCTGCATTCGTCGCCACAGTGATGACACTCATTACCCCAATGCCGAAGGTATCAAGACATGTGCGCTGCAATATCAAAATCATGTTGCACTTTTCCTTTTCCTTATGTGTGGGTGTGCATGACGAGTACGCACCACAAGATCAAAACATGACCAAGGAGTACTTCCGGGACATCATCCGCCACCTTCGTAATGCTATTCGACGCACACTACCGGACCTGTGGAAAACAGGAACTTGTCAGCTCCATCCACAACCGGACCTGTAAAACAACAGGAACTTGGCAGCTCCATCCCCGACAGGACCTGTGGACAACATGAACGTGGCAGCTCCATCCACGACAGGACCTGTGGACAACATGCACTTGGCAGCTCCATCCACGAACGGATCTGTGAACAACAGGAACTTGGCAGCTCCATCCACGACCGGACCTGTGGACAACATGAATGTGGCAGCTCCATCTACGACCGGACCTGTGGACAATAGGAACTTGGCAGCTCCATCAACGATCGGACCTGTGGACAACAGGAACTTGGCAGCTCCATCCACGACCGGACCTGTGGACAACAGGAACTTGGCAGCTCCATCAACGACCGGACCTGTGGACAACATGAACTTTGCAACTCCATCCACGACCGGACCTGTGGACAACAGGAACTTGGCAGTTCCATCCACGACCGGACCTGTGGACAACAGGAACTTGGCAGCTCTTTCCACGACCGGACTTGTGGACAACAGGAACTTGGCAGCTCCTTACACGACCGGACCTGTGGACAACAGGAACTTGGCAGCTCCATCCACGACCGGACCTGTGGACAACATGAATTTAGCAGCTCCATCCACAACCGGATCTGTGGACAACAGGAACGTGGCAGCTCTATCCACGACCGGACCTGTGGACAACAGGAACTTGGCAGCTCCATCCACGACTGGACCTGTGGACAACAGGAACTTGGCAGCTCCATCCACGACCGGACCTGTGGACAACAGGAACTTGGCAGCTTCATCCACGACAGGACCTGTGAACAACATGAACTTGGAAGCTCCATCCACGACCGGAAAAGTGGACAACAGGAACTTGGCAGCTCCATCCAAGACCGGACCAGTGGACAACAGGAATTCGGCAGCTTGATCCATGACCGGACCTGTGGACAACAGGAACTTGGCAGCTCTATCCACGACTGGACCTATGGACAACAGGAGCTTGGCAGCTCCATCCACGACCGGACTTGTGGACAACAGGAACTAGGCAGCTCCAACATGTCAACCCATCCGCCCATTCTTCGCATCTGATTTAGACTTTATTGGCCAAACACAACCTTCATCTGGTTCGCCAAAATCTCTATTCTCCCGAAATGGTTCATTGCGATTTTTGCTGTTCCCCTAGGTAACCATTCAGCTGAAAGTGGCTCGAGTTGAGTTACGAGAAGATTATAAAGAATTCGGCGACTCAGCTGTACACCATTCCCCAAAAAAACTTCTTGAAATGACAGGACCGACAACAATGGTGGGACCGCAGGGAGAAGTGTGTGGAGTCCCAAAAAGAGCGATTTGAAAAGGATTAGGATTTCAAACCTCCAGATAAGTAATTGTATTTTTCCGGCCCAAAGTTCAGATACTTTTTGAACACACCTAGTATATTGTATTTACTTACACATTTCATTATCTTGGAGAAATTGTTGTGATCAAATGTGCAGTCATTTTGTTCGGTATCATTGTATGTTACCATTTGTTTCTAAATGGTGAAATGTATAGGTTATCTCATGGATATATTATGTCCTCCATTACAGCTGAGTTATTGAGTTATAGATACTTGGTAGTGGCGAAATTATACCACCGTGTTTGCATGTTCTTGCTCTGTCGCCTATCTATTGCTTGCGTATGGTCGATTTGTAATTTATATATATATATATATATATATATATATATATATATATATATGTTGCATATGTTGCATATATCTGTTGCATAAATATCGATCGTATATTTATCGTCTATCTATTTATCGCATTTCAATTGTCCGTCTGTCGCCTATCTATCTGTTGCCTATTTATATGTTGCCTATCTATCGCCTATATGTCAGTCGCCTATATATCGCATACATATCGATCGCCTGTTGATTGTCTATCTGTCATATTTGTATCTGCCACATCAATCTGTCGGCTATGCGTCGCCTATCTGCTGACTATCTAAATGCAGTCTATGTGTCCCTTAAATGCCGTATATCTCTCTAACGTTATCTGACACATGTTTATCTATCACCTATCTATTTTCCGCCTATCTATCTGCCACCTATCTATCTGTCGCCTATCTATCTGTCGCCTATCTATTTGTCGCCTATCTATCTGTCGCCTATCTATCTGCCGCATATCTATCTGTCGCATATCTATCTGTCGCATATTTATCTGCCGCATACCTATCTGTCACACATCTAAATGTGGCCTTTCTATCTGTCGCTTATATATTTGTCACCTATTTATCTGTCGCCTATCAATTGCACATCTTGTCACTTATCTATTGCTTATCTGTTTGTCGCCTATGTGTTACATATCTGTCGCCTATATGTCACCTATATATCATGTATATGTCGCCTATAAATAGGCCGCCTATCTACCTGCCGTCTCTGCGTCGCGCATCTATCACTTATCTGCCAAAGAACTTTCTGCGAGAGATTTTTGTAACGGAATGTTTTTTTGTGAAGCTCTTTCGATCCATTTGGATGCAATTCGAAGAAAGCGTCCAGGTCTGCTGATTAGGGAAATAGTGCGCAATCATAATAATCTCAGGCCACAAACGGCTCTGTTAACCAGCGAGAACATTGACCAGTTAAGGTAGCAACCTTTTGAACATTTGCATTACAACCACGACCAAGTTCTAAGAGATGTTCATCTATTTGCAGAAAGTCCTTTTGCCAAAAATAAATGCACACCAGCACTCTGTTCTGTGATTGTACACAATGTAAGATCGGGCCCATTTGAATTTGATTTGCACACGTGCATGCGACACCTGGCGTCTGCTATCTACAAGAATCGCAAAGCTGGATGGTGTTGCCACCCAATGACATCTTTAGAAACTTCTAACTACATTTTTCAGCTGTCCCATATCAGTTTACGACCTACTTACTGGCTAACCCTCGTATAATGGTTCAAACTGCATAGTTTAACATAATCGGTCAGTTTAAGAGAAAGCGCAATGCTGGAAAACAGATAGTGTGTTAGATCCCAGCTATCCAATAGCCAAGTGTGTGTTCCGTGTGAGCCAGGGCCGGTGGTGATAGAATTAGACTTTACAGACATACGCGATTACATATCACGATACAAGAAGCCTAATGCAGTCGTCAGTTACACGGCGACTGAGGAGGGTTGGGTATGGAGCTGGCTACTCCATTCTGTAGAAACGACAAGGCACACGAAAAAGGAAAGAAAACCTCTACATCATTTGTGGTAGAAGAGGAGCGACAATGTACACACAATTGAAATGATTGATGGGCTATTAATACATGATTTCATTCAAATATAATGCATTCCAATTGTCTTTTTTCCCCCTCAACTGTATGGACGGTGCTGCATTGAAGAAACATGAATGATTTGAGCAAATTAAGCACGATTGATGCCTTAGTAATGGATGGAGATGATATAAGAAAATATAAGGAAGCAAACAACGTGACAATAGAACACACGGAGTTGCGAAAGACAGGAAAGTTCTGGACTGCACACCATTTTAAAAAAAAGTCCACAGGCCATTAGAGACAGGGATTTTGGGAGGTAGGTGATCACCAATGCCTGCTGGCATGACAATTAAAATGCTGACAAAGAAGTCAAAAATGATGCCGTGATGGAAGAGGGGCAAAACAGCGTTAGACACGAAATGTCATTTCTACTTCCATTAACTCGGACAAGCTCTGATAAACCTTTATGGAAGAAGATGAATAACTCTTCTCGTGGGTTGATAATTATGTGGGAACACAACAACCAAGATCAATCTGAGAATAATGACAGGTCTATTTTAGCTTCGCATCTGATAGATCACGCACAAAGTGTCAGCTAATATGGACAGAGATATCATTCTTTTTCTGTATTTGTTAAATTTTATTTCACTATTTACTATTGATCATGGGCGTACTTTATCATGCACAGTGTAAAACATTTTAACTTGAGGACATTACGTTTGCTAAAGAACGTGCTACTAACATTGAGAAATGCATCGCGGTTTGCTGTTTGTTTAGTTTTATTTTTGTTGTATAGCGCCCGAATCTCCAAAGTGTTTACAAAACAAAAATACGTAATGTCGGCCCTTGAAATAGAGAGCTGTGCTAAAAGCTAGGATGTGGAGATTTGAATGAAACATGTGTTGACATAAAGTCCGTCATGTTTTAGATACTTTGTGCACGCTTTTTTGGCAATGATCGATTTGTCTCCTGCTATTGTTTATATTCAAGAGCAAAACGTCTGCATGTGTGTCTGTTGTACTCCACATAATCATTGGGATAAGACAGGGAGCTAAACAAATGAAACGCTGTCAAAGGACGCATTTAGTAGGTTACTTAAACTTTTCCATCTATCGATCCATTGGAATACGAGCTACCGGCTCTTCTATTTACAAGATAACATTTTGTATAATATTTATAGATTTCTTTCAACCCAGTCGGCTTCGCATTCGACAGGCGTACATCCTGTGTGAATATCGAGGTGTTGGATTATCATTAGTTAGAAGATCTTCTACTATAAGGTTTTTAATTTAGTAGTCTAGGATCATAATGTTTTTTAATTGGAATAAGAAGACCGTTAAAGAAAAGGTTAGGTAGACTGGTGATCGAACCGGCATCTTTTGTCGAGTCAGACAAATCCTCTAACCGTTATTTCAGTCATACTTATTTACCACAATATGTTTTTCAACTGACAAGTTATTCATATGTATGCAAAAGGAAATATTCATATAGAAGATATTTAACAGCGGACTAATTGGACTAAAATAACAAGCAAGAACTCAATTTCTCATGTACATGTAGTTACGCAACGGGAACGCACAGCTGGAATGTAATGCCATATATTCTTACAATACATAACCAATTTCCCAACTGCATTAACTAGGTCGCTGCAACATGCTGCTTATCGGGTTTCCAGTTTACAAGGTGACAGAATTCATTGAGCCCAAGATGAGCAAAGTTAATCAAGTTATCACACGATGTCCATTAGCCTGGGCTTCCTTAGCAATAAGATTAATCTTCTGCGCCATTACGTGCAAATATTTGCATTTATGTTTTGTTTCGTTTCATTCAAGATGTGATATTCTATAAAACTGGGTCTCCATCGTGCAGACCGACGTACCAGATCGTGCGGCCCGCAGAATGTTTGGCGTCTCAAATTTGGAAAGGAGTAAATGATGATCAGAGAAAAAAGAAAGTAGCATGTCTTTGGCAGAAGGTTGCTTCTTACGACCGTCAACAAATTTAGCTGTTATACGTTTTTTGTACAGAAGGTTGCCATTACTTTCAGAACGCGGAGGAATCGGTCGCCCGAGAAAACATATGGACAGAAATGGTGGGATTCGAACCCAGTGCATTGGGATTGTGAAACGAACGGACGTTTAATCTTTTAGGCCATGCTCCCTCAAAATATTGATCAGCTAAGATTATAATTTATTATGAAATAATTTTGATTAGATATATCACAAAACAGAGATCAAAATAACAGAGAAGACATATTTATGATGATAGACAAAGACAAAGAGGATCTAGGAAACTATCGTCCAATTACTCTCCTTCCGTTCATTTACAAGATGTTTACAAAATACATCCTTGCCAGAATCCGCACCATTCTCGAAGAATCGCAAGATGTCGAACAGCCAGGTTTTTGACGTTCGTACAACACAATGGACCATATTTCAACCTGTTCCCGCCTTATTGAAGCAGCCCAAGAGTTCCAGACTTCATCGACTATAAAAGGCTTTTGATTCGGCAGAACCACATTTCGTCTGACGTTCACTGTTGGAACAAGGTGTTGATCCTGGTTACATCAGAGTTCTCACCAACAGTTATACTACCACATTTCGTCTCATCCAACGTTCAATTGTTGTACCAATTCAAAAGGAGGTCCGCCAGGGTGATCCTATCTCACGAAACCTCTTCTCTACATGTTTGGTATCAGTCATTAGCTGATACAACTGGGACACCTTTGGTATCCTTATTGACGGCAGACGCCTCAATCACCTTCGATTTGCCGATGACGTAGTGCTCATCGCAGAGTCAGCAGCAGAAACCAACTAAATGATGCAGCTACTTGATAGAGAGGGCAAGAAATCAAGGTCTCGAAGACGAAATTGTTGCGCAATCGCTTTGCCACTTGTGATCCAGTCTTCCTTGGCGAGGCACGATTATAGGATGTCAACGAGTACACCTATCTTGGACGTCTTCGCAATTTGGAGAATAACCTGCGACCTGAACTGACAAGACGTCGCCGCGCGGGTTGGGCAGCCTTCTCGTCAATTAACACGGTCCTGGATGGTTGTCATGACCAAGGCCTACGAGCCTCCCTCTTAAATTCCACTGTACTCCCTGCGATGTGAAACGGTGCCGAGACGTGGACACTAACAAAATCATTAGAGGACAAATTGAAAGTGACCCAGGCCTCCATCGAGAGACGTTTGGTCAGAATCGCTCTCCGAAATCAACGCATGCAATCTCTCCATAATTCTGACATTGTCCCTGGGGAAGGATGCGGTAATCCATGCAAACAAGGCAAAATATAGATTGGCAGGTCACATGTTGCTACCAGACGATGGTCGATGGAGCACAGCGACAGCTGTCTGGTACCCCTGAGATAAGAATAGACCGCAGGGAAGACCTCCAATGCGTTGGTCAGACTCCCTTGTTGTACGCAGAAACATCTGAGATGCCTCAAGAAGAGCACTTACCAGGCACTGAACTTCCTTGGTCCAAGACACCCAAGATACCAGGCACTAGACTTCCGTGCCCTTGGAGACGAAGTTTGGACCCGCAGCTACGCTGAGGAATGGGTAATCAAGATCAATATCAAGAAGACTCAAAAAGATGGTGTATATATGATAGGCTCACGTAGACAGGTGTGTATATGATAAGCTCACATAGACAGGTGTGTATATGATATACTCACATAGACAGGTGTGTATATGATAAACTCACAGAGACAGGTGTGTGTATGATATACTCACAGAGACAGGTGTGTATATGATATACTCACGGAGACAGGTGTGTATATGACACGTCGAGATGTCTAAAGACCTTCTTATCGGAAGCCAGAAGACATGAAAAAGTGCAGCACAATCGTGTAAGAATATGTATGTCTTACGGTTGTGGTATTCTAGAAATCAAACATGTCAGCCTGCGGGCATTGGGCATCAAACATGGCATTCATGGCGGCCTGTGTGTCACCGAGTTTGTCCTAATGAGCATGTGTAACATCAAGCTTGCTCTGATACGACGCGGGATTCACATTGTGCACGCGTGGTTCTCAAAGTGGTCTGGGTGTGTTTGTGTCTGTGCGTGGGTGAGTAACATACGTATAAATATATATATATATATATATATATATATATATATATATATATATATATATATATATATATATATATATATATATATATATAATACAAGATTTCTGGATAACCAGTCCTACTTCAACAGTGGCGGATACGCTGTTGGGGATCCCAATTTCTCTTCCAATGGGGACAAGGGCCATAGGGGATCATTGGAAAATGAGTCACCCATCTGAAGCATTGTTAATGTTGAGTAATACAAGGGAGTCGGATCAGTGCGTTTGCTGTCATCCCCGTGGTCGCTTCTTGCCTCTAAGGCACAATATTGTTGTGGATGTGCACTATCGATTACTCGTTCTGTGTGTGTATTTATTAAAAATGAAACTACATAAATCAATGCACAAGGAGGCTTAAAAACTAACATTAAAATTGCGATAGAAAATCGAAACGCCCTGCAATTATGATATGAATTGGCAGTATCGTTGCTAAGAACTTCAAGAGTGTCCTGGAGGTGGCAACACGGTTCAAATGAGCCACATCGCGACATATTTGAGGTTTAAAGATGGTAGCCTTACTAGTGGCATGCAGCAAGGAGAGGCAACGTTCTAGTTTTCGTATTTTTGAGCAGGGAATTGGTGAAACCTATTAAAAATGTATCGCAAGTGAAGGCTACAGTGTTGCATGCCTGTATAATTTGTACGATTGAAACAGGAAGTTTCAAAGTGGCATGAGTGACATACTGTTCTTAACCGGATGAGGTACACCGAGTAGTAACACTAGAGTCTATTGCACAATCGAACGCAGCATGATGGAAAATTGCCGAGCAATTGTAAATTAAATAGCTGCCCTTAATCACATCCGTCAAGGCTCCAAACACCCCATTATCCATAACGTGCTCCAATTCCACAAAGTGTGCGCCACAGCAGTTGACTCCAGAATTAGAATGTTTGGCTCTTTGAAGCAGACGACGATCGTTTTTTAACGAGAATTGTTACCGGAGATGAAACGGGTTTACTACCGCCAGGTAGAACTTAAAAGAGCGAGCAAGGAATGGCGCCACCTTTCCTCATCAAAATTGAAGAAGTTCCGCACGCAGCCATCTAGAGGGATGCTGTGTTGGCTTTCTTTTGTCGTGAATGGGGACGCTATTTTAGAACACTACATGCCCGGTGGGAACACTGTTACCAATGTCACGTATACAGATTATGTCATAAATCCTATCCGACCGGCAATTAAAGAACATTGACATCGACTTCTGATGACATGTGTATTATTGTAACTTGACAATTATCGCACAAAACTGACCGTATATGGGTTACAACCAACGAGAAAATACACTTTCGATAGTCTTCTTCTTCTTCATCGATCAACTGATGCCATGCTTCTAGTCTGGCGAGGTTCACGAAGGATACTTTGCGTTTCAGATCCTCGCTGGTCCCCCACAGCTTTTCGAACAGGGTCGCTCCACCAGGCCAGACTACCTCTCTTTGGTCTGCATAGGTAAGGCATTCTTGCAGAATATGTTCTGGTCATTGCTTGGGTGCTCCACAATCGCACGTGGCAGTGTCTCTGAGGCCCATTCTGTGTAGGTGGCCTTGAGTCTCTGTGGATATGGAATCTGCTTACTGCCACATCCGGCTTTTGCGAGCTCATCTGCTTTTTTATTTCCAGGGATCCCACAGTGGGCCGTAATCCATTGTTAAGGCTAAATCTGTTTTTCGAGACAGTAATCCTATGTTGTATTTTATTTCATGTGAGAGTCTATCTTGTTTGGGGCCTGAGATAGCTTGGAGTACACTCCTGGAGTCTGTTGGAATGACAATTTTCCTTGTATTTATGTTTTGGCTGATAAGAATGGACTTTCCATAACTCCTACGCACTCGTCAGGCCCCACCAGAAGTTACTAACACGTCTTTGGACTACTCTAAGCAGTGATGAGCTGAAAGATTTTCATATCCGATGAAGAAGTGCAGAAGTGTCTACTCGCGAGACTAAAAGACTTGTACAAGAATCTATGCACTTTGTAGGCGATCTCTCTTTCGCCTTCTATTCCCCAGGGGACATAAGCCATCAACCAACCCTCGCCAAGCAGCTCTGTCCTGTGCATCCTTTTCCACTTCCTTCCAGCTTTTTCCTGTTTTCTTTACTTCCGCCTCCAGATCTCGTCTCCATGTATTCCTTCGTCTGCCTATGCCTCTCCTTGTCTGGGGGTTCCATGACAGGGATTGTCTGATGATACTGGCCTGGGAATTTCATAATGTATGACCCATCCGTCTCCACTTTCTTCCTAAGATTTGCTGTTCCAATTTACCTTGTCCCACTCTTTCTCACAATCTGTCATTTGTAACTTTGTCAAACCGTTTTATACCAAGAATCTTTTTCAGGCGTCTGCTGACAAAACCCTGCAGTCTCCCGTCATTGCCTTGGGTCCTCCTCCAGGTTTCCGCTCCATACAGCAGGACTGGCTTCACATTTGAATTGAAAATCCTTATTTTGTCTTCCTTCTTATTTCCTTAGAGTTCCATGTGGGTTTCAACATTCCGAATGCAACTCTTGCTTTTTGAATCCTTGTTTTTATATCCTCGTCTTTCCCTCCTTCCTTGTTGATGATGCTCCCTAGGTATGTAAATACCTCTACCTCTTCCAGCGGCAGTTTTAAATGGCTCTGTGAGTTGTCCTTCGTGTATAACTCTACATTGCATACTTTCATTCGTCTGTCTAATTATGTCTGTAAGCTTTTGTGGAATTCGATAATGCCTCAGTAGTTTCTAGAATATATCTCTGTCCAAACTGTCGAAAGCCATTTCATAATCAACGAAATTGAAGTACAAACTCCAATTCCATTCCAATGATTGCTCAACAATTATCCGCAATGTGGCTACCTGGCCAATGTATGGACTATCCTGCCTGAAGCCTGCCTGCTCATCCCTTATCGTGTTATCCACTGCCTTTTCCAACCTTTCTAGTATTACTCTATTTAACACCTTTCCTGACACTGATAATAACAATAATCCTCTATGGTTTTTGCATTCCTGTAAATGTCCCGTCTTAGGCAATTTCACCAGGTAGCCCTCTCTCTAATCTTTTGGTAAGCTTTCCTTCTCCCAAATGGCGCCTATCAAGTTGTGGAGCATGTTAGTAGATGTTTCTACATCTGTTTTTATGGCTTCCAGTTGTATCCCATCAATCTGGGGTAGTTGTCTCGCCGCTGCGATTCAATTTCAACCAGTGTTCGTAAAGCGATCTCAGTCCCGCCAGGCGGAGCGATAGCGCGGGCTTGCGGAAAACGCTTGCCCGCCTTTCCCCGTTGAGCTTTCGGGATGCGGTTTTTTTTGGCGTCTCCTCCACTAGGTGCGCTGCTCTGGTCCGTATCGAGAAACGTTGTCAGTCCGTGGTGATTTGTCTAAGGCTTATAGCAGAGCTCGACAGTTCGTCTCGCTGGTGGTCAGACTCTCGCAAAGAGCTTGTGACCGGCGAATGGAAAGCAGGAATCGTGCCTGAAGGCCCTGTGTTCTCCCGGGGACCAACCCTCGGGAGAAGGACAGGCCGGCAGGCCAAATTGTCTCTAGTCCCAGTGAAATTCATCGCCGAGGTCGTTGGGATCCGTTTTGCACCAGGAGTGGAGCCTGCGGCTTAATTTGAATCAACACGGTCAACACTGAAATGACTGACATGCCGAGACCACTTTCCTTGGGTCAAATATGGAACTGGTGCTGGATTTAGACCCTCAGAAATCTGGGGTTATGCCCTCTGTGGCTCGGGGTGTGCATTCAGTGTTTGATAAAGGAATTGACGGAAGAGCACTATCAGGAGTGGAGCCTGCGGCTTAAATTTACTTAATACGCCAATACTGTAGAATGACTGTCAAATCGAGAGCACCTTCGTTGGGTCTAATAGTGAACATGTGCTGGTATTAGACCCACGGAAGACAGGTCAGTCTCTTAACCCCCTAATGAAAGAGCGCCTGCAACGGTAATCTGGTCTTAACCCTGCAGAAATCGCAGGTTCCAGAAACTTGGCCATTGACAAACTAAAAGCCCTCTATTGATACGTCCTGGCTAATATTGAACGGGTGCTGGAAATAGACTCTCGGAAGACAGGTCAGTTTTACCCTACTAATCCCTACGGTACTCCTGCTTAACTCGAGAGGAGCCGCAGACGTTTGGTTCACGTACTAGGCTGATTAGCCAACGGCGCGAGGCTACAAGGTGAGGGATTACGGCCGAACGCCTCTAAGCCAAAAACCCGCCCAAAAGCAGCTCAGCACGAATGCAAAGGGAGGCTTCGACATGGTGGGGACCTGGGGCCCCCATTCCAGCCTCGCCCAGTCGAGCCGCAGAATGAGGTCTCTACCGTCCGCTGATCAAAGCGGGCGGGAAGCTGCTCGATATTCACCCCACACGGCGATGAGGTATGAAACCATTTGTAGAAGACTTAGTTCTCGGTCGGGGTGCCCTAAGCAGTAGATCAGCTACCTCACTGCGAACTGCTGAGACTCAACCCTTGACCATGAGATATGTCCGCTCCCCAGGCGAACAACATATCCGTGCAAGACCAGGCTTGTCCCCTGGTCAAATGCACTATTTCGAGAGGAATCACAGGTCGCTGACATTTGGTCCACGTGCTTGGCTGACAAGCTACCATCTGAGGGATTACGGCCGAACGCCTCTAAGCCAGAATCCCGCCCTAAATCTCAGCACCGCTGTGATGGGAGGCTACGACATGGCTGGGGCTTGCGTCCCAGCCCGGCCCGATCGAGCCGCAGAAATGCACCTGGCAAAATGCACTCCTGCCTCGCTCTTTGCCTCTGTCTGCTATCAGTCATCCCAATGGACGCAGAAGAGATGCAGTCCAACGGACATTGCACCTCCTGTCCTATTGTGACAACCTCCCGGGTAGCGGGGAATGCTAGGCGTACCATCACTGCAGATGAGCCAAGAAAATAAAGGGAGCAAAGAGATACCTCACTCACATGCATATGCTACGTTTTTGGCAGGACGTGACGATCCTGGGACATAGTCACACTGGACTGCCTCTCTTCCGGGATAGTACAAACTAGTACATAGTCCATCATATCATTGCCAAACCCTATAGACACGAGTGGGGAAGACTCGATAGTCCTGCAAGACAACTTCCCAAGAGACAACTCTGACCAAAAACAACTGCTGCCTTGCAGTTAGGCTGGGGACAGCCAAAGGCTTAGGAGGGCAACCCTACAGAAACGCCTGTTGAAATCAGATGCACTGAGCCACAGGCTTAACAAAATAAAACAGTGCAACGTAAATATCGCAGTAAACAGCGTACGATGAAGAAGAAGAAGTATCCCATCAGGTCCTGCTGCTTTTCCGTTGCTTATAAACTCTATTGCCCTTCTAATCTCTTCTTGACTTGGATTATCACAGTTGATCGGCAGGTCCTCCTCTGCTGGCGGGATGTCTGTTAAGTTTTCTTATACTGGTCTGTTCAAAAGCTCTTAAAGTATTCTACCCATCTTTATTTCTGTTCTTCAAGGTTAGTTATCTTTTCCCCAAGTTTATTTTTGATTGATCTACCTTTATCAACAACAAGGTATCCTTTCCAGGTAGTTTCTTGGTAGCCTCATATAGACCTTACATATTTCCCTTTCCTGCAGCCTCCTCCACTTCCTCAGCCAGACCATCAATGTAACATCTTTTGTCCGCCTTGATACTCTTTTTAACCTCTTTGTTGCTCTCTACATCCTCTTTCTGTGCTGTGCTTTTTGTGGCTCTTGTTTTACTATTTAGTAAGGCCATTTTCTTATTTCACCTCTTCTCGATCTTAGTGATTGTTTCTACTGTTTTCCATTCTTTATGCTGCCGTTTCTTCATTCCTCGCATGCCGTTTTCCATGTACTTTGTAGGTGCTAGAGGACTTATATTTAACGCAAGAGACTTCGTTGAGAAACGATACCACTGGGAGCTACTTTCTCTTATAAATTTTTAAAGAAAGAAAACGTTAAAACGTTTATGTGAAATACCCTTGTGTGTGTGTATGTGTATGTGTGTGTGTGCACATGTGTGCGTTTGGGTGTATGTAAGTGTGTGTGTGTGTATGTATGTGTGTGTGCACGTGTGTGCGTTTGGATGTATGGAAGTGTGTGTGTGTGTGAATAAATATAAATAAATATATATATATATATATATATATATATATATATATATATATATATATATATATATATATATATATATATGATAAATTGGCATGGTATTTGAAGAAATGTGTCATGTCAGAGAGTGTTTAGTTAACTTGCCTGTTATGTGGAAACCAAACGCTCCGGCCATCTTTCATCATCCGTTGTCCTGTCGTCAGAAGTTAATCTTCGGGTCAAATTTACGAGCACAATTCTTACTAGAAATGAAAATATATTTTAAAACGCGCAAATGTAAAATGAGAATAGACGCTTAAAACGAACGGGATTCTCGAGATTTTGGGATAGAACAGATTTGAATAATGTCGATGTTGAAATCTGTAGCAGGAACTTCAAATATTGGTTTATTCTTTGACTTCTTCCTATTGTGTTCGTTATGAAATAAAAAAGGGGAGGGGGCAGCGGGGGGTAGCTGGCATTGAAGATGGATCCGTAAATGAGGTATGGGCTAAATCATTCATGGGTTATGGCCCTTGTCTTTTTTTTTTAAATGAAGGTATCCCTTGCACATGATGAATTTACGAGCCACATGCAATAAACTCTTTAGATGAGGATGGGGTTGGGGGGGGGGGGAGGGGGGGGGGGGGTTGCGAAGTTGTTTGTAGTACAGCTCGAAAATTGAACTTGCGTGTTGCTGAATTTATCAACTAACAACGTAATACCCACAAATCGATTACCGGACGCAGTCATACATAGGGAACGTCTTCCTTCTCCATGCTCTTCCTCTACTGGCCATCTCAATTACTAAAACGCAACAAAAGTGAAACTCTATAACGTGAGTATTCGTTTAGACATATGCTTCACAGGGAACTGACAAGTTTTGAGTACTTAATTGATTTATTTATTGATTAAAGGCAGTGCCTCTGTGGGAATTAATCCATTTAAAAAATACG
This sequence comes from Ariolimax columbianus, assembly GCA_036924085.1. Lineage (NCBI taxonomy): Eukaryota > Metazoa > Mollusca > Gastropoda > Stylommatophora > Arionidae > Ariolimax > Ariolimax columbianus. The sequence goes on from JAVGWX010000001.1 coordinate 17,471,295, forward strand.
CACCAATACTTAAGAATAAAGGCGAAAGAATCTCCCTTCTCCGTCTGTAGACTTTTATAGTCTGCATGGAGATGTCTTGGTCCTGACTCATTACAACATGCATGAGATGTCTTGGTTCTGACTCATTACAACATGCATGAGATGTCTTGGTCCTGACTCATTACAACATGCATGAGATGTCTTGGTCCTGACTCATTTCAACATGCATGAGATGTCTTGGTCCTGACTCATTACAACATGCATGAGATGTCTTGGTCCTCATTCTTTAGGACCGAAACACTCTTTGGCAATTGCTCAGACATTGTTGAAAATACTACATAAATATTTAGCCCTTCATGTTCTTGTTGGCAATAGACTGGGTAGTAACGACACTAAACAGTGGTATGAGATCTGATATTTGGTAGACAGTATGGTCACAAATGAAGGACCTGGATTATGCAGATTATCTGTTACTTTTGTCACACAGACAGTGTAAAAGGAAAGAGAAATTGGATAGAGTGAAAGAACAATCCGCCAAATTGGACAAATAACTAAATGCTTAAAATGAACTCGATAAACAATCATCCTGGAGAGAAACAGAAAAATAGCAATTGGAAGAGGGGAATGCCGCTACCTATGTTGAAAGCACAAATGACACGTCAAGGGGTACAGATGTAGATATAATGATCAAAATTGTAAAGGCATGAATGGTATGCTTGACACTAATCACCATTTGAAGATCAAAGTTAAAATATTCAACGCCGGTGTACAGTCGCTGTTGTTGTATGGGGTGGAAACAATGAACGCGACAAAAACGATATAACAAAGACTCCAGTCCGTTAACTGATGTCTACGAAAGATAATGGGATGAAAGTGGCAGGACATGATGAGGAATGAAGACCTGTGGAAAAGCAGCAACAGCCACTGGAACAACAAATTAAGAGAAGAAAATTGAGTTGATTAGAACACGCGATGAGAAAGACACCGTCAACATATCTAGGCAGGCTCTCACATGGAATCTGCAGGGGAAGAGAAAGATAAATAAACCTAAAAGTACTTGGAGAAAAGAATGCGAGAGGGAACAAAAATGAGATGGTTACACACGGAGCGAGGCAGAAAGAGTAGCACAAGACGTGTATGTTGGCCAGATGTGGTCAATGGCATTTACACCGAGAGGAGGGTGGGCTTTGATGAAACCCATACGAGGAAATGAGTGATTACGACTATTATAATTTATATTTTCATTAAGCTTTCTCTTTTACTTTAATTTATTTTACTCTTCTTCTCTTTTTCATCCTCTTACGGGTAGATTCTTCTTCTTCTTCTTCATCGTACGCAGTCAGACATAAACCTTTATTTTTTTCGAAAAAAGCAGCCGTCATCCTGAGGCTGTCGACACTGCCATAGAGCTTGTCTAGTGTTGCCACTGGTGATGGCCACATCTGCTTTCTCTTGTCCTCGTATGTCGGGCAGTTTTGCAGCATATGTTCAGCGGTCATTTTCCCGGTGCCGCACAATCAAATATGTACTTTTTCATTTTCAATTTGTTTATACTTATTGTTTTCGTGTCTTTTGTGTCCTTGATTTAATTCTTGTTAGCCAAGACGTCCATGCTTTTAGTTATACTTTCGTTAAGCTGCGTTTAACAATTTTTGCGCATAAATTGTAACATAGTTAACTTACAAATATCCTTATTTTTCAATTCAAACACGTTTTTTAAAATTTGTTGCGTTCGCCTTATTTCTATATTCCAAAAAGGCGGTGTGTGTTGCACTATGTTTTTATTTTGCGCTTGTCGGCCCAGTGCATCCGACTTCGGCATGCATTTTATGTAAGAGTCTGCTTCCTTCTTCATTTTCTAAGGGTTTTCCTCCCCGGGGTAGCGGCTGGTGGTGTGATGGGGAGCGAACCCAGCACCTTCGGGCTATATCCATTTATATCTGATAGTTGCCTAGCCAACCTTAACTACACATATTTATTTTTTAATTATGGACAATACATATTCAGACATGTTTTTCTTTTTCTAACATTTTAGTATGGCAGTCTGAATGCCCTGATAACTTTTCCAAATTATCTTATGTAATTTTCAAATCATAATCGTGTATGCACACCTACTCGAAATAATTCTGCTACCAGATAACATAAATGATATTAGTAAGGTCTGACTTTTACGTTGTCAATTTTGTCTGTCCTGTTCTACTTATGTGTCTATTGTTTTGGCCTCGCCAACCACTGAAGCCTGTCCACCCTCTCAACATTATCTTCTGACTGTTGGAATATTGAGACAAAAGATTACACCAGCCATTCAGTTCTGTACTGTAAAAGAAGAGTCTGAAACCTGATAGTCAGAATCAAACCGCTAAATCCCCAGAAAAGCCGTATAATCTTACTGTCGGTTCAGTATCCTGCTACACGTCCAAGGGGCTACATATTGTTAAGAGATTTCTACTAGTCCATTACGAGTATGTCACGCTGTTTGGTCGATTGTATGACTGCTGGGAGAATTGAGTGCTTCCACAGTGTAGCAGCCAGGTTGTTGAGGAAAGAGTTAAAGAAGTTGAATCGCTTCTCTACCATAAATCTGCTCCCAATTTTTTAAACAATAACAGTTGTCGTTACAGCAGAAGATATACATACACCTATTAAAAATAACAGCAAATAACAATAGCACAGTGAAAACAATCGCCAACAATAGACCCGCTTCCATGTCAGATCAAAGTTGCTAGATTCTAAATCAAGTGAATGCATTAGCATATATTGTCACAAACATAACGGAGAATGTTAAAGCTAGTGAATAGAGTCAAAGATTTGGATATTCTCAAAACTGAGGATGTAACATATCAAGTTAACATAAAGATATTCTTAAAACTGACGATGTAACATAGCAAGTTAACATAAAGATATTCTCAAAACTGAGGATGTAACATATTAAGTTTACATACAGACATTCTCAAAACTGAGGATATAACATATCTAGTTAACATAAAGATATTCTCAAAACTGAGGATATAACATATCTAGTTAACATAAAGATATTCTCAAAACTGAGGATATAACATATCTAGTTAACATAAAGATATTCTCCCAATTGAGGATGGGACAATATCAAGTTATAATAAAGATATTCTCATAACTGAGAATGGAACATATTACGTTAACATCATTATTATAATAATTAAATAAGACTTTATAAATATCATCAAACTAACAAGCTTGTTTCTGGCAATGAACAATGGTAGTAAGATAGAGGGCAATGCATTGTAATCTAGAGTCATTACTGATATAAAGTTTTGAGCCTTTAACAGCAGAACAATAAATACAATTAACCAAAATGATGAGATACAATAACAGAAGACCGACGAGGACCAGAACGATAACCGCACAAACAACAGTTAAGGATAACTACTAACACAGTGCACCAAGCAGACAAATAGAACCCTTTGGTCAGTAGCAACTTAGAAAGCAAGATATGAAAACCTGATTACATGGAGTGAAAACGGAGAAAAAGGATTCAGAGGGCCTGAGTTTAAATGTTTAATTCATTATTAATTTTGTATTGGTTAGATTGCGTCATTAGTTTATTTGCTGCTGTTAGTGCCTAGTCCGTCCACTACAAAGACCCGTTGATCGACACTTCCCTACATCTATGTGGTCCAATTATTTTCACAGTTTCATGTCCATCAAGTTGTGACTTTCGCCATTCTTTTGTTAGCAGTACTTCACTAGATAATCAAGAGATTCTTGATTCTTGATTCTAGGAACCAACATCATCACGCAGGGGACATTCTCATAAGTGCTCCGTCCTCCGTCCAAGCAGCCATACAAGCCTATATATACTCCACAGTCAGTTGTTGATTTCGTGTTCTTCGGATCTTTTCCGACAGGACACACTTTCTCCCCTCTCCCCTAGTCACTCCCAAATCTATCATCCTCTGCACATTTGCATTTTTGCGACCCTCTGTTTCTTCATCATTGTGTAGAGTGTCAATGACTGCCCTTATCAACTCAACCCAATCTCTCGTCATGACCGTATTGTTCATCACAGTTCGTCCCGCCACTGCGTCAGCTCTTTCATTGCACCAAACGCCTGCACGTCCAGGGAAGTAGATCCACGTGACACCTTGTCCACCAGAGTTGCTCATAAGAAAGGCCCATTCCCTTCTTAGCATGCACCTTTCTATCTTACAGAGCATGCCCTGCGAGTCTGACATCATCACTGCGTGTGTCACCTGTTGAGTCACCAACCAAGTTAGGGCCGAAATGATCATGAAAATAATATTCAATCAAAACGATTTGTATTGCTCTTTTAGCCAGTTACAGTTTGACATTTCTCCCCATACAAAACTTATAGATGCGTTTACACCTTGAGCTTCCTTCCTTATTGTTTAATCATTTTTGTTGGATTCCCTTGAGAACTCTATGAGCATGACTATTATAGGCTGCTGGCAGCATTCTCACTTGAGATTGTTATGTTCATTTTTGTTTCTTTATATCTTGCCCAGCGTCATTTTAGCTAGAATGCATCAAATGTAAAATACAAATGGTTGGTTTCGTGAATGTCTTGTGTTGTTTCATTGTTTTCTCTGAATGATTAATTTCCTTCTTCCCCACAGCAAGAAGCTTTTTGGCTCTGTCGTGACATATTTTCATATTCTCTCATTTATCATCAGAATTGTCATTTTAAAGATTGTGTAATCTTCTAGTTTGCTTCGTTGTTGAAGTTGCTCAAGTCTTCATGATTTAATGTTGAGTTCTATATCTGGCAGATATATATATATATATATATATATGTGTGTGTGTGTGAGGATGTGTGTGTGGGGGTGTGTGTGTATGTGTGTGTGTGTGGGTGTGTGTGTGTGGGGGTGTATGTGTGTGTGTGTGTGTGGGTGTGGGTGTGTGTATATCCCAGTAGCAGATAACACTGATCTTTCATGACAAAGACACATGAATTTTCTTCTGCTTCTTCCTATTCTTCTGCGTTCAGATTAAATGATTATGCTAGATCTAAGGACCGGTCTTCATGACGAGATCCACAGTCATTTCCATGTTACGATTCCTGTCCAGCAGTCTCTAGTTCAGAGCTGAACTGTACTGGTTAGGTCTGACAGCGTAGCTTGCTATGTTTTGGACAGTTCTTATTTATATTAATGATCACGGTTCTGGAGGTCAGTCCCACGTGGGCATTCATTTGCGTGGTCTGACATCATCTAGTCTACCCGGCTGTAAATGGGTACCAGAGATACTATAACAGAAAGAGAGGCAGCCTAAAAGGAAACTGGTCTTGATTCCTCACCTCTACGTGTAGTACAAGAAAGTCTTTAATATTTCACTATCTTGGACTTTCTTCTTCTTCTTCTTTTGTCTTACTGCCCTTGCTCTATGAGGGGTCGCAGAGGGGCAGGATGCATACAATTCTTGTTATCGCCAGGTGGGAGGTTTGTGCTGTCCTTAGGTATAAGTTCCTGAGTATGTCAAGACATACTCGATCCACCGACGTCGAGGTCAGCCCCTTACACGTGTACATGAGACCTGCATGATATGCTCTTGCTGCAGGCTGGTCATAATGCATTTTGACTAAATTACTAACCACCACTTGATTTTTGGACGTATTATTTATAAAATAGGGTATAGAACGATTACCAACCTTCGTTTTGTAGACGACATGAACGGGTTTGTGAGGACATAAGCGGAACTTCGGGAATTGACCAGAAGGCTCGATGAAACAGCTCTTGACTATGGAATGAAGATTAACGCTGGGAAGACACAATTAATGACCAACAACGCCGAGCTCTTCGACATTGGGGTAAAATCTAATGGCCAAGAACTCCGTTTTAATTAACTAAGCTCAATTGTCAGTGATGAAGGGTCAGAATGTAAGATGTTTTCCAGAATGGCACAGACAATAACGGCGCTTGAACGGCTTAACAGAATCTAGCAAGACAAACGGTTAGTCAAATGCACGAAAATCAGATTAATGCCGCATTGGTTCTGTCAATACTCTTGAATGGTTGTGAGGCATGAGCAATTGCAGTTGACTTGCAGCGGAGGATACAGGACTTGAAGGTGAGATGTTTCCGAAGACTTATAAACGTCACATACAGAAACCGAGTTACAAATGACGAAATACGCATTCAAACAGCAATAGGGCCTTTTGAAGACCTCTTGGCTGCGGTAAAAATAGCGAAACTCACTTGGTACGGCCACATATCGAGATCAAATGGTCTTGTAAACACAATCCTCCACGGGAATGTGCATGGCAGACGACGAAGAGGCCGGCCCAAAAAGAGATGGGAGGACAACATAAAAGAATGGACCAGCCTCCGACCAGAAGAGTCACAGGCAGCGGCATCTGACAGAGATGGATGTCGTGAAGTTGTGAGGATGTCTTCATGTGTGCCCCAACGACCTCACCGGTTACGGGATGACCTGACCTGACCTGACCTGGTCCGGTTTCATTTGAACACGCTTCGTATTTATACATAAATATATATGTATACATACACACACACATATATATATATACTCTTAGAGAACCGTGACTTTAATACAAAAAAGTGACAGACTAATGTTATTTGCTGTTTGGACCTAGTGTATCAGAAATACCAATTTATAGACTGGCAACATACATTTATAGACTGACAACATACATTTATAGACTGACAACATTCATTTATAGACTGGCAACATACATTTTCCCCTATTTCTGTTTAGAAAAAAAAACTTTGAACAAAAACCTTGTTTATTCTGTCTTGAACTAATAAAAGCAATGATCACTGCCAGCGGAAATACATTTGTGCCGTGCCAACTTGTTATTCAATTGTCAATTGCTTAAACAACAACTACTAGTATCATCAATGCAGTTTCCGTTTTGTCTGTGAGAAAATAGAGGGCGTCTTCCACTATGTATATGATATGATGGCTGCATGTTCACTACTCAGCAGTTTACGACAGAATTGACAGGGAAATGTAAACAAGAACTCGACACGCAAATGCGGGGACATACCAAAAATCAATATTACAAAGACATCATAAAATGTATATATTGACAAAAGGATCATTGATCAATATATATGTATAGTACCTCTCTGTTATCGGTATCCAACATGAGCCTTGGTCAAGGCACAAGAAAGAAAGATCATAACATTGTGAAATGAGATGCTGGCGCCAAACAGCGGCCAGGCTTACTGGGAAAGAGAGAGAAACAAAGATGTCCTATAGGAAGTGAAAACAGAAATGAGGGCTACTGAAAGAGACAGTGAGAAATAAAGAAAGTGGGAACAAATCCAACAATGACATGCATTGATAGACAAATAATTAATTGGTTTGTATTTCTGACAACGATGCCTCTCACCCTACATACCGTCATGTATTCAGAGCAGTTGAATAGTCGGTGTTAGGGAAACGCTATAGAGGAATCAATTGAACATAATATCAGACACACAAATACCATACTGCAGAAGATTGGACTTCCCAACTTTGTTTAACGACATAAGCGGGCCAATAAAATGTGGCGATTAAGTGGTCTATGGGTTGTCAGCTTGATTTCCTACTTGAACGTACCTGGTTCGAATCACGTCGTGCTCAGTTCGACTAATGGTATGACCGCTCTTCTAATCTACCAACCTGTAGATGAGCACCTGAGTAAATCGCGGGTAACTTTCAGAGCCGCCGCAGGAACTACGGGATTCCCGATCTGTGGTCGACACTTTAAGGGGCCGAGCGCATGCAACTCAGGTGCAATGGAGTTATCTGTAGGCGTCATTTTCCATTTTCTCTTTCCAACGAAATGAGTTGTATTCTCAGCAGGCGATGAGCCGTAGCCAGGACTTAACAAGCAACTGAACAAAGGACTTCTCTAATCCTGCTCTTTGATGAGGCCTTCCGTCATGAGCGTCTGTCTAAAAAAAAAATAAACAAGCAACAACAGACTTAATAGTTATACAGCTCACGATAATTGGTTAAAGGTCGTAATAGTAATAGACTGCTCACGAGAGTGGGTTAAAGGTCATAATAGTAATAAACTGCTCACGAGAGTGGGTTAAAGGTCATAATAGTTATGTTGTTGTCCCACTTTTTTGTTTACGACAATAAAATTGTAAGTAGATATCAGCGTTGGTGATTCTAAATATAGAATTTAGCTGAAAGCAGATAACATCCACGGTTCAATCAATCATAGTGCCAGCTGTTATGGTGGTTGTAAAGGGTTGGTTGAAGTCCTAGCTCCTAATCTATTTTTATCTTTTGTATAGGTCAATGAACTTCTTTTTAGGTTTCACTGTTTAAGATTTTGTCTAACCAGTATGTTATGAATCGTTAACAAAGAATAAACAAATATACATTTTATTTCCTTTGCCTACGCAATAATGTAGTTTCTAAGGAGCAAGATAGACATAAACCGTGGGTGAT